>CABFVZ010000086.1:260320-354202 GCA_902151445.1 Timema monikensis | reverse complement strand
GGGGCTATGTGCTAAATGCCTGGACAATGACTTGTCAGTAAAAAAAGAATTCATTGTAAAGTTTGTAAGGTAATAACATCATGACAAAATTAATTTAATTCATTATTTTACACCTCTATAATCTAATTTAGATAGGAAGGAATTTTTTTACAGTAATAAATGCTGGTTTATGAATATGTAAGGTCATGTGCTCTAAAACTGTCACTGTTCAATGACCATATCGATACCTATGAAACAATACAGATAGTAAAGTAATTGACCTAAAAAAACAAGTTTGTATTTTATAAAAGTTCTTACCTTTCAGAATCCTGCTGTATTTATCAAGTCTTTATTTAATGCATTTCATTTTTCAGCCAACCCACACCGGTAGGTGCACGGACTAAACGTCAAGCCTATAGTAGTTTGTTCAAAGGCGACCGAGAGCGGTAGAGGTACAGGTTAGAAACCCAGTCAGGTGTATTAAATGTTTTTTAATGCTTGTTTCCTCCCCCTACACTATTATATTTTCCTCTCTCTCGCCCACATCAGTACCTCATTAGTGTGGTAGTTATGTCCGGACGTTTAGTAAGACAAGTAGTAAAATGAATTATTGTACAACTTTAATCAGTGTTTTATTTTAAATAAATCGTCTGAGATGTTTTTATAATATGAGCAATTCTTTAATGTATATGTTATTTTTAATAAAAAAATAAGACCAGCTTGATAAAAAGCAAATTTTCAGGGCCTCGAGTTTGAAACTATACCGTGGCACAAAGACCTGTTGATAAATAATAAAAAATAGCTATAAAAATCAAATTTATTCTTCAACAATAATTAATATACACTGAAGCTATCTTTAAGATGAAGCCATTTGAAAAAAATAATTAAATAGTTAAGACATCTTAGACTTAGAATAACGAAGAGATCGAGGTTGGAATCCCGGTCGGGTGTAATGAGTTTGGTGTTTCTTAAAATCTTTTCTCGCTCTTTCTCAACAAATCTTAGTTCATTTTCTCAAAATTCTACCTTCGTCATTATTATTCATTGCGGTTAGCCCGAACGGATAATAAGTCACGGGGGGTAAATAAATCAAATAAGAATTAAATTTTGAGGAGAAAGAAGGAGTGGACATCTTACTTCAGCCATTTCTGTATTAAAACTTTGTCTTGCGGTTCTTAAATATGACGTAGCTGAACTCTAAAATAGCCGGCCGCAGCCGACAAAGTACCTTTGACCATTCTATGGCTCACATAATCGCGTCCGTTCACAAATATCCGTTGATGTTTCGTGTACATAAATTACTATAATTTATACATAATATTATAATTCAAAAGTAACATACCTGCTTCGCTGTTAGCATGGTCTAAGGCATCATTATTTAAATAGACTATACTGCCGATGACAGAAAGATCGGGTCTCAAATCCTGGTCGGGTGTACTGAATGTGGTTTTTCCTAAAATTATCTACCATTATCCATATATGCAAATGCAGGTACACTTCTTCTGAATTAGACCTATTTCATCCTTAACTCACTAACGTCATTAGTATACACGCGTGTAACATGAACAGGTAGTAAAGCTTGATGTTAAATAAAAAAAATAGTAACATTTTTATTATTATTTCTTTGCAGCAAAAATATGTTTCTATTTTAAAATAGTCCTTTTCTATAAACTTGAATTGTATCAGCGATCTCGGCAGTCTCTTGGAAGGTATTCACACCGTGCTAGCTAGCTAGTTAGCTTTTCTTTCTTTGAGCACATGGCCTCCGGATTTTCGCGTCTTGCTACCCCCGAGGAATAGCCGAGAACTCACAGAGCTGGAAGCGGGTGGCAGCCATGTTTTTCTTCTTGTTATTATTGTTGTAGTTGGGTGGTACAGGTAGGAGAAAGAGAAAGAGAGAGAGAGTATCTGGTCTATATACGTCGGCATTTAACACCTTTAATTGGATACTTTATGGCAGTCTGTTTCAGCTGGAATTGATGCTGCCCATTCGCCGCCTTAACACCCCCCCTTCCGCCCCATCCAACTTTTCTATCTTTTTTTTTTAAATAGAAGAAGGGAACGAGGGGATATATATGCATTTTTTAAATATAAATATAAGTGCACTTTTTTATCGAAGTTTCAATATATTAATGTTTTATCAATATTTAAATGAAGATTAACAAACTTTATAGCTACTGAAACGTCTCTTTTCTCAGCTAATTAAACCTTTAAAATCTTTTTACAAATTATTGTTAGTGTGTGCAGCTATTTACCGTAACACAACTAATGGCAGAATATTTTTGAGTTAAGCTCATAAGACGAGAGAATTTGGGCATAGATGGGTATTTATAAATTTTTCATTGGTAAATACGCCAAGAGTGAACGAGAAACACGAATTTTAACTATATAAATCCACAAGACAATGATTACTTTTCAATTTTGTACATTAACAGTTAAATAAATAAATATATATATATATGTTTTGTTTTACAGCGTGATTTCCAGTCGTATATAATAGTAATAGATAATACCTTTTAGAGCACGTGCATAAAATTTTGAGTTTTACGTAGACCTGTTTGCGTGTTGTAATAATTTTTAGAATCAAAGGGAAGATTTTGAATAGTTTTCATCATCATTGTTATGATTATTATTGTTATTATTATTACTATTATTAAAGCCTATAAGTGTTATAATTAATATATAGGTCTATACTATATAAAAAAAGTCTTATATTCTAAATTTTATATTTAAAAAAATAATATCACAGTTCAATGTTTTAATTACATAAATACTGATTTTTAATAGAAGATAATCACAGTTTCTGTTGTACTAAGGAGGAGGATTGAGGCTTTAAAATTCTTCATAACTGCTCCTTTAACACTTTGGTCAAAACTTTATTGCATGGATTGTTAAACGTTTTGTCCAAAGTCACGGGCAATCCCAACCACCACCCGGCTGAGAAAACTTGTGTCAACAATTTTACAGTAACCTCTGATTGAATAAAATATTCACTTGTAGTATCAATGGTTATTAATGTAGGCCTATAGTATTAGCCCGAAATTTGGTTTGAATCTCGACAGTTTCACTGTCAGCTGTAAAGCCTAGGCAGCACTGAAGAGGCGTACTGGGGAAATGAGGAATGAGGTAGTTTCCTGTTGCTTCATCACTGAGCTAGAAGGTACCATTACACATCAGTATGATAATCCTACCGAAATGCATACACCAACTGATCCTGCAAGCGACACCTTCAATTCATTCATCATCATATAGTGAATGTTATTACTAGTCTCGTTCACACTTCTGCCACTTTCATATTTGTCAGCGCCATAAGTGAGATTGAGACAGATCAATGAAAGTAACAACTTGCTCTAGTCCAGTAACTAGTAATGAAAACTATAAGTTTTCTCTACGCATCAAGTTATTCAGTCCGACTTAAAGTAGGAAGAAAACTCTTTGAAGTTAATGAAAGTAACTACATTGACACACACAATTCTCTTATAGTTATAAACCATAACGTTTCAACTACATTATAAATACCTAAAAAATAATAATACTAAGGGCCGGTCTTATGACTCCTGGATAAATATTAATCTGATAGATAAATATTTATATCTGGTGGATAAGTTAAAAGTTCGTCTTATGACTGCTAAATAGCATTTATCTGCCAGATAAATTGTATTTATCCATCACGATTTTATCAGGAGGTTTAAGTACCTGATAACTTTCATCTGGAAGTTAAAATGGTTGTTGCCCTAGTGACGCGTTGTTTTTAATGAGGTTTTGCCTATCAGAATCTGCTTTTAGGTTAAAATCTTGGTTCACGTGTTTAGTAAGCACAGGCACACTTTATAAAATTAGAACATTTAAATCACACTTTTATATAAACCGACAATCCATTTGTAGAGCTATATTTATATAAGAACAGATTATCAAAATGTGAGTACAATAAATGATAATTTTGTAAACGTTGTACCCAACTAATGCCCACATTTTGGCAGACACCAAAATTAGTACTTGCCAAACAACTTTGCTTCTGCGCCCAAGTTACTATAGATAAAAGTATAGCACGTGACACAATCTGTTTACTCGCACTCATTTAGCCGCCATTATTTAACAAATGTTGAGCGTTCTCACCACTCCTGTTAACTTTATCCGTGCTCACTAGGTTGTAGCGATATCAGCAGGGCTTATATGCATGAGCGCACCAGTAAAAACAGTACCATCCTTGCGTGTTCTGAATAAAAATATATTTATCCTACAGATAGCTCTCTGGCAGATAAATTCAGTTCATAAGGCGCGTAAAACATTAAAGTGGCTGATAACTTTTATCTTATAGATAAATTTAACCTCCCAATAGCAATATGTATCCGGTAGTCATAAGACCGGCCCTAAAAAGGTAAAGGATTAACAATATTTGCAGAGAAAAAAAAGGTGTTTTTTAAATATAAGACTTCCTTGGAATCCCAGAGAGAAGTGAGGCAAGATTACATTGGTTATAAAGTATTAGTATAGTGAGATTAAACATATTTAACAATGCATATAGGAAGGCCAGTGCCATATTAAGAAACAAACAAAAAAGCGCTTTTAACGTGTGAAGTTAGTGAGTTAGAACAAAATAACAGAAACAAGAATATCAGCGAATTTTATTTAGGTACTAATGGACACAGGAAAATTTACCAGGCTAAGGACAATTTAGTGACAGGTGGGAATTTTAATTTGATAACAGTCACGAGCAATGTCTTTAGTGGATGAAATACCATTCTGGATCAAACCCGAGTCAGATCTAGGAGTGCAGCCACCTGCAATAGTCCTATTGGGTTGGTAGTGACTGTCATTTAATTTAAATGAGTTCACATCAGAATATTATATTAATATTTATTCACAAATACATACCAAGGAATTATCCTACCTCTAACCTAACCTCTAATCTAACCTATAATCTAATCTCTTAAATATGCTCCCTCTGTTTATCCTGAAATGTAACTGTATTTTCTAAATCAAACAAGCCATGCTTGCTACATTTCAGAGAAAATGGAGTGTACACTGTTATCGTTGGCAGCCACTACTGATAATATTATATATCAGTACTAACTGTTTGACATTTTATTTGTAAGGTTAAGCCTCATTAACATTATATCAAATTAGGATGTCCAACATCAGGCTACCAACATATTTAAAGTTCCCCCTTGTACAATCATGAACTAACAACGACAATACCTATCCAATTATGGCCATCAAATAAAAAATAAATTAAATATTTGAAATACAATCTTAGCTTACATAGTCCACAAACTGAGTGCACAAACGAACTCAATCCAGTGACAACACGATATTTGCCCAAGCACGTTCATAAGATAAGTTAGACGGAATAATAAACATTTGTATAAAAACATGATGGGAAAAAGAGTAAAACTGTTTACCAAAGAATATAAATGAAATAATATACTACAATAGAGACATATTATTGTATAAATGAGAATCATGGTTTTCCAAAGAGCATCACGAATCAACGAGCTATGTCACCAGACATTGTTTATTTCAATTGATACATTTATCCTTTATAAGAACTATCTTATCCGTCGATATTTTTAGCTATGTAATTGCAACACTATGAATCCCATTTAAGTAAACCTTTATGTTTTGTAATTTTTTTTTTAGATTTTTCATCTGCCTGTACAAAATTAAAACTATCGACCATACTAAACCTTTTTTTTATATTAGCTTAGACATTTTTAGGCCCCCTTCCACCCACTTCTAATACTTTACTAAACTTTCCAAGCTGTATGCTGTTTTTGGTAGTCCTTTTACCAATTTGCCATATTTATATTTTCTTCCATACTGAAAGGTAAATTTTCTAATAGTTTTGGAGATATTACAAACTACTCCTGCTTCCTTCAACCCATTTTAGATCCCACATTATAATTTTGAAACCTTAAGACTTATTTGGTGATCTGATATGTTTTTCTTATGTTTCTGTAAAATTTCAGTTTTCAACCACAAACCGAATATAGTCCTCTACATTTGTTGTATTAATTTAGAGCTTTTAGATTTCCTACATACAATTTTTAAACTTCAAATTTTAAGTATTTTTTATGTTTGATTATTTGTGGCCTCTTTAATGGTGGATACCTGAAAGTATTTAAAATTTCTACCACAATTAGAAATTTTTTTCTATTAGTTTTTAAAATTCTTAGCTCTCCTTCAACCCAAATATTTAATAAAATATTTGGCATGTATACGATGCAAAGATCTTTTTTTAAAGTTTTGGAAATGTTGAGGGTCACCTCTTCTCACTGTATGGTCCATCATTTTGAATTTTAAAAATGTTCAGGCCTTGATTAAAGTTGATGGTGGTCCTTACACTACACCTTCCTGACAAATTTCAATCATCCACCACACTAATATGTAGTTTAATAATTTAATTTCGGAAATTTTGGAACCCCTTCATTTCATCAGCCCCACTTATAAATATTTAGAATAGTTATGTTATTTGGAGCTATCCCTCGTCATTCCTATAAAATTAAATTTTATACCTCCCTTAAAAGTTTTTACCTAACTATTTCCCCCTTCCGCCTATCTCTTGGAGTGACATTACCAAATTTAAAATGTTAGTACTCGTATGCTTATTTGGAACAGTCCCTAAGCCCACTTGCCAAATTTCAGTTCCCTATTTCACAGAGAAATAGTTTTTTCTTGTTTGTATTATTAGTTTTGTACCAATTTTTATCTTGCTAGTGGGTAAAGGGTGATAAATATATATTTTATAATAAATTCAGCTACATTTGAGTGAAAATAATGTGGGAAACTTACTGGGATAAACCATCTTCTTTACATCTGGCTGATGTTCAAATCTTTACTTCCCCTAAACCGGCAAAAAAAGACCAGGTGAGTCTGACGTTTAATCCACGCACCCACCGATATAGGTAGATATTTATGAAATTTAAAAACTTCAATTTTCCCATATGCTTACGTGAGCTAGCAAAATATTCCAAGCATTGTTTATTAAATTATGAGAATAAAAATCCTTACACTTGAATATTTAAAACAATAATAAAATATAGCACAGTTTAAAATTGGTTTAGTTGTTTTTTATTTTTCAAAATTGTATACATACTACAATTGTATATGACTGCAGACCGGATAATAATATAAAAGTAGTGCAGACAAGTTGTCCGGTTAAATATGTCTCGCGGGCCGTGAGTTTGTGACCCCTGATGATCAGTCTTTAAAGAGTTAGTGACACATTTACGTTCTCTGGAATGTCAACTTTAGTAAAAAGTGTATAATGATATAGTTTAAAACTCCTTGTTTTTTTTTTATATAATATAATATTTAATATTTTAACTATACATGTTAAACTTGAAAGTTATAGTGCAAGAAATTTACTGGTTCTAAAACAATGAATAACGTATGCATTTCCAGTCCTGACTAAGAAACGGCGATCTTAAATACAGACTGGGCGTATTCCATGATGAGGCCAGTTCCTTTGAGGCGACCAGAGTGCACGTCCAACGTCTCTACATTTCGTCTGCATCCACACTGCTCCGAGAGAACCACCGATAAAGTGTGAGTTTTAGTAGAGATGTATTTAGTTTTGTATTTGATTGGGCTTGTTTTGAAAATGTTCCAATATTTATCCACAGAAGAAGGTGAAAATTTAATTGAAGGGGTGGAAAAAAAACCTTCAATTTTTGACATATCTTTGCCAGTGTACTAGGACCAACATATGAAGGACAACACATGGAAAGATATCTCAGGAATAGTGCGTCGATCAAGTTAGTAATTTTTATCAACACTATTCCAAAATAACACGGAACATTTAATAAAACAAAATTTAAAAACTCTGATAACTGAGGTATGATCCGTAACACATATAAAATTACCCACAACTGGGGACAAGAGACGCATCAAGGGAAACACTGTATCCCACGTTTGCGACTAACCACACCACGTCTGCGGTCGCAGACGCTAGTTGCGCAGAGTGAATCTTACCTAAGTGTGAATTCACACGCTCACCGAAAAACTAGCGCAGAACAGAAACGTGGTCACGTGACGCACTCTAAGCCAATCACAATATTTCTGCTTTATCGGCGCTAGCTGTTATGCTGAAGTTCAACTATACCTTGTCCGGTCTGCTCGAGATGTTAGGCAAAGGAGAACCAATCAAATCTCAGAACCAACCATCTCAAATTAGTGAGCATGCGCTCTAGAGCCAGAAGCTAGCAGACAGCTTCTTTGAGAGTTGAAATAACTCGTTAATGTAAAGCGTGTTTATCGATGTATTTGATTGTGCCACGACACAGCGTTATAATTTGAAAACAACCATCACGACAATGATCTAAAATATCTGTATATCCACTAATAATAAAATATGTTGATAATCAGCTATTTTAAAGCGTTGCAATGCATCATGGACAACTTAAAGTGTGTTAATTACTGCGCAGATTCTGCTTTCTTTTTTTCGGCGAGCGTGTGAATCAAGCGTTATGCTTTTTCAGGACTAGAATGGAAGGATATTACTTCGTCTCATTATTGACGTCATCAATTTTAACAGTAGTAATGAAGCCAACCCATGTGGCCACTTCGTTATAGACAGGCTTTGTAATCGGACTTAAATAGGCTACAAGTTTCACGTAGCCCCCCCACATATTGCTCTAATATATACATAGCTTACATTGAAAAAACAACGTGGAATAATGCAGTTTCGGGAAATGTAATCACATAAAAACTAAAACAAAAAAACAAAATTACTGGTATTGTGCCTAAATTCAAAACAATACCAAAAGTCCATGTCTATACTATTACAGTCCCTACCTCTATTTTTCTCAGTGTGTGTATATAGTTATATATATGTGTTCGTCTATGTATGGCTTAGGTCTAAATAATGTATATAGCCCATAAGCCAGTATGAAAATTAGACATAAGAATAGAAAATTTTGCACATTCCTGTTGAAAAATATAAATAGTCTAATTGTTTGGTAATGTACAATACAATATATTAATTATATTTAGAAAATAAGTAAATAAATTAATCAAATACTGTGTTATGGTTTGCTAGTTTGAGTTAAGGTAAATATTTGTGTAAGACTAGCATAAGCTATTTTATTTCTTGACTTGATGTTTGGTTATTTAGAGGAACATATTTTTGTTTTTGGCTAGCAAAATTAGTAACCGAACTGTTAATTTATAAATAGCACTCTAAAAAAACTAAAATAAAATTAACTGTAGCTAGGAGGTCCCGGAATCTAATAACCAAGGTGTGTTGAGTTGATTGGAAGGTGAGAGGAAGGGAAGAATTGGCAGGTAATATATGTTTTGTGGGTGTGTCAAGCCGTCAGTTAACAAACCTACGCCATTTTTTCTCCTAGTTTTTTTTTCAGACAATTCTTTGTGAAATACCGAATGTTCTCCATCTGCGCAACCCGAAGAAGTGATTCCCGTATGACAAACGATGTTTTAGTTTTGTGTCAGTTTTTTTTTCTACTACTTCGTTCTTGACAGGTTAGGGTGCTATATTACCCTCTGTTCCCACCAGAAATGCACTTCATATTCTTCTCAACAACCTAATGACTCTTCAAAGGTGTTAAAGGTGCCCCCTTCTTCTTCTTTATTTTACCTGTTACACTTCCTCAGGAGTGTACAAAATATGGTCGTTTCCCTACATTCTTTGAAACGTAAGAAATATCATAGTTCCTGTAGGACAACTAATGATCTGCTGATGACAGGGAGATCAGGGATGGAATACCTATCGGGTCTAATGAGGGAAACCCGCCTCGGTGGCGTAGTTGGCTAACGCGTTTGTCGTGTTGAGCTCGACTGCTGAGGATGGGGAGATCGAGGTTCGAATCTCTGTAGGGTGAACTGGGGTGGTTTTTCCTAAATGGTTTTTCACTCTCCCTCCACGCAAATGCGGGTTCACTTCCTCTAATTCAACCTTCCCAATTCCTAATCCATTAGCGTAATTAGTACTTAAAGCGTATAACCCGAACGGCTAGTAAGAGGCGGTGCTAAATATTATTATTATTATTATTATTATTACTGAGGGTAGTTTTTCCTGAATGGTTTTCCATTCGCCTTTCACTCAAATGCTGGTAGGTTACTTCAAAAATGTTTCCTTCCTAGCCCCTTTTGAGTAATCTTACATGCGTATAACCTGAACAAGTAGCAAGACGAGGTGATAAAAAGAATTACATTCATATATTTATCTATACATCAAGTCATGTGATTTGAAGTTGTCAAATTTTATAGAGGTCACTCTTACAATAGACTTAATTGCCGATGACAAGGTGATTGGGCTTTAAATCCAGGTATAGTGTACTGAGGGTAGTTTTCCCTGAATTTCTGTCCGCTTTACCTCCACGCAAATACGGGTATGGCTCCCCTAAATTTAGCCTTACTCATTCCCAACACATTAGAGTAATTATGCGTATTGTCCGAACGGCTATAAAGGCACGGTACTAAAAGATAGTTTTATATCAATATCTATACAATACTAGTATTAGAAGTAATATAGTGAAATATTTTCAATTTATTTTAACACCACGGCTTACTAACCGTTTGGATTGTATGCATATCTAGTATACTAATTACTATAAAGTGCTAGGGATGAAGAAAGTTGGATTTAAGGGAATAGTAACCGCATTTTAATAGAGGAAAAGTGACAACCATTTAGATAGCCATCATTGACAGATATATTTTATAGTCAATCAGCCCATTTGTAACCATAGTAACCATAAGTGTACCCTTATTTACGTAAAACTATAGAAAGAGAGCATGGAAAACCCTTTATAAAAAAAACACCGTAATACACACGACCCCAATTTGAGTCCCGATCTCCCCATCATCGTTAGTCCAGTCTATTGAGAGAGTGACGCCTTAGACCTTGGTGTTTTTTTTTATATATCGCCACGTCTTATTGCCTCTTCAGGTTATTCACATATATGATAATTACTCTAAGGGGGCAAGGATAAGGAAGGAAGCATTTTATAGGTAAGCTACCCACACTTGCGTGGAAGAAGTGTGGGGAACCATTCAGGAAAAACCACCCTCAGTATACCCGATTGGTATTGGCACACCAATCTACCCATCCTCAGCAGGTTAGTATAACACGAGAGTGACACCTGACATCTTAGACCATTCGACCAATGAAACGGGTAGCCTCAGTGGTCTTGAGGTAAATTGCTTGATCCACGAGCCAAAGTTCATGGTTTCAAACCCAATTGGGGCTGACGTATTTTTACCAAGTGAAACAAATACTTAGCGCAACTTCCTTCGTATTCGAGGTAAAGCCGTATGTCTCATGTCGATTGAGTCATGGGAAAGATCCCTGGAAAGCATGTAATGAAATGCCGTTTTGATCAAATTTGTAGGAACTCTTTTTTCTTTTGTAATACATCCAGTGTGGAACGTATCGAAGAAAAACCCCGCACTTATTCATGACTATCCTACTAGATGCACTTTATCCCAGATAGAACGGGTGGATGACACTAACCAGTAGAGGAGACGAGTGCGCGTATTGCTCTAGATTAATTAGGAAAAACAGAAAAGCAACCTTCAGGTTATAAACTCTCAAACAAGGTAGACAATGGTTTAATAAATACATCCAAATCACTCTGATATAGGATGAATATAAAACATGTCAGTAAGATACCGGTACATAAAATTATTGCACCCTAAAATAGTAGAAATTACTCTAGTGTCATGAAAATTTCTAGAACATGTAAATTCGTATAGTAAGCAGAGGGTGCCACATAGTCACAGAGATACAAACCGGTGATATCACATATGTGAACGTCAAGATTATCGTGGTCTGTGCATAAAACTACTTCACTGATTCTGCTGGTATTTCATGTTACTAACAAAGTCATATAAACAAGACCTAACCATGCAACTTTCTGGAATATATTTCTCGTATTTTATGTCAAATTGGGACGGCTCTAAGCCTCATTTCTTGCACCGACCACACGTATTGACAGTCCATCCTGTATAACTCACTTGCCCTCTTATTATCTATATGTTAGGTAGCCTTCTTGGAAATACTTAAAGATGGTTTTTACATTTCGTAACCAATATTTTACTCATTTAATTATATTGCTTGAGCATAAATTATGTTAAAAAGACTTTCAGTACATTTATGTTACACAGTTTTATGGTCTAGTACTATCTTATTGTTGAAAGCTATTCATATCGTAGCATGGTAGAGTTAATTCGTTGAAAATGTTCAGTTATTTCAGCCTTTGGTGTATAAACCAGTAACTTTATTTGTATACAGTCTCATTAAAAATTCTTGTTTAAAAATATGGTTTCCCATGATAACTAAATTAATAGCTATAGTGTTTTAGTTCAATCCTCGGTCCCGGCACAGATTTATCTGATTACCAAGCTCTTCCTTCACCTCTGACAAGACATCTTGTGAATGTGGGGAATGCCAGGCCTCCACCGTGGTTCGGATTCCACGTTAAACTGTAGGTCCTCCATTTCATCTCACAATCACACTACCATTACACATTAGCGTAGGTGCGTATAACCCGAACGGGTAGTAAGACGCGGTGCTAATAATAATATAGTGTTATATTCAAGCATTTACCATGCACAGGAAAAGTGTTAATAGTCATTAAGCTTTTTAGGATTTGTTATTTCATTTTCCTTTTTTTACCATGGACATAAACAGAAATTAAAAGCTCTCAATACGTTAATGTTGTGCTATTGTTTTATTTTCAGTATTTACCATCCACAAAAACAATTTTCAATGTCATCATTTTTTTTTGTGGGTTATTATTTTATTTAAGTATGTACCATATACGGGAACATAAATTAAGGTGGGAGTATAGGGGAAGAAATGTTTTTCAATTTTCATTGCAAACCCTTTTTGGGAAAAATAAATCAAATAGTGCTCCAGTAGAAACATTGAGTTTAATTTTATTAACATTATGATAGCAACAGTTGTTAAATATCTGCCATGAGCATGGCTTCATCAAATGGTAAAAATGTTAAATGAAGAGAAAAAGTTGTCATTAATTTCCATGAGGCCCTTGACAGATATTCGAGAACTATTGAGATGACTATTTGAAGAAAACTAAACTCTATGTTTCTGATGGAGAAGTATTTCATCTATTATAACAAAAACATTTTTATAAAAACTAAAAAAAAATGAGATTTTTTCGCGTTCCCTTCACTCCCACCTTAATAACCACCAATCCTTGTATGTTGGATTACAGCTTCATTGAAACCTTAAACTTTAAAAGTCTTGGTAACGTTTAAAGGAGGAATGCGTATCGTATTAGTACCGGTCTTCTGATAGCTCTATTGGCAAAGCAGTGGGATGTTAAATCAAACTCTGGGCTTTTGAATACTTATGTTAGCTCATTTTTCAGTTCTAACACACTTTACATTGAACATTCGTCGTGCCTGGTTCAGATACAATACAATTTTAAAGGGAAGAAAATACAAACTTTTTATATCTAACATTGATATTTAATTATATTATCAGTGTTATTTTATTGATAATATCCATCAAAAGCCATGATTTGACGTATGCATACGTAACTTTTCTATTAGCCAGATAAGGTTATTTTTATGAAAATTGGACTGTGTTTGTGTGATATCTAGATATAAATGATTATTTTTGATATTCAAAAACTTAACACACAAGCTGTATTATTAACAAGTTAAAGTGAACTCCAAATCCTTTGCAACTCACAAGATTTTGCTATACGCTAGGACTATAAATATGTAATTCACAGGGAACTAAACAAATAACACTCTAGCTAAGTTACCCACAGCGCTAAGTAATTTAGTTGCTAGCAATTTATATTTATAATTGACAGAACCACTTGATTCTTAGTATTATTTATAATTAATCAAAGTTTACATTCGAATTAGTTCTAAAAACGTATCTTTCCCTTGAAATAAACTAATAACTAAATTATAACAATTAAATTAATTTTGGCTTATAAACTGAACAGGTGCGGTGCTTAACAATAAATAATTATCTGAATATTCTTAAACTAATCACACTCTGTTAAAAGAATTTTCGATGTGTGTTTAACATCAAAAATTACTACACAAATGAAGGTTATTTTATTTTAAGTCCCTGTTTTTTATCTAAAACATATTAAAAAAAGTTTCTGAGATAATGCCAAATATATTAACACATATTGTTGAGCTTTAGTTGCACAGAGATACTGCTTAAGTTTTAACGCAATAAAGTAGAAATTCTCAAAAATATTATGTTATTTTTCCTATAACCTCTCAGGCGAAATGTTTGTACAGAAATGATCTAGCTTTATCATTTTAGAATCAATAGTCAATATTTAAATTTTTATTAGTAAGAATTTATAAATTAGGAAACTAATAGCAATACGATGACCTGAAGATGTGCAACACCTAATAAATTTCGTAAATTTTAACCAGAAGTTGAAATTCTAATACAAAGTGTTGTAGCTTGTGGACCCAATATCGATCTTTTTATTGGTCAAAATATACAAATGAGGACTTTAATTCTTTAAAAATAAAATTATACAATTTAAAATCGGGAATCAAATAATGTTTTACCAAAGTGTCTACTCAACTTGACCAATGGAATTCCCGACATTTTCCCTGATTTCCCCTGATAATTTCCTAAAATTACCGACTCAAAAATATGTTATAACCTTTTGACATCTCACCCCCCTCCCACCGGTTTTTGTTAATATTTTATATGAATAAAAATATGTTTAAAAAATTTAAATAAATTGTTTTTTATTTCTATTTACAAAGACTACTAGGAAGTATAGAAATAATAAAATATATTACAGAGATACAAACAAATAAAGACTGTTTGAATCACATTGTAATTTACTTATTTAATGATTATTATATTTCATATTTTGAGTAAAGCAATATTTTCCCGGATATTTTTTTAATTTACCAAGCTCCCTACTTATTCCTGTTTTTTCCCGGCCACTTCAAATTCCCGGCTGATTGCAATTTTCCCTGATTTTCTTGGATGGTAGACACCCTGATTACGTAAGTATAGCCCCATTTGTGTTCAGGTTTGCTTGTGTATATTATTTCATTTCACATATATTACAAGTTTTGAGTAAATATATTCATATTTAAACAATGAAGTGAGAAATTTCATGCGAAGTTCCGTACCATTTATTTTATTTCAAATAATTACTATACTTTCTACATAACTACATACTAAAGGCTGTTAATGTTTTTTCAACTTCATTAGATCTAGCTGAGAACTTTTCAACGATTTAATTTAAAAGATTCCTTTTCTTGCCCTATTTTTATAGTCTTCAGATGTCACATCCCACAACAATGTATTAGTATGAAATATTTCTAGTGTAACATTAGCATTGCTAGCTAATGTTACATCAATGCTATCCACCCCAAATAAACAATACATATAGATAGACATCCTGCAACATCAAATAATTACAAAACCTTACTATGTCTAAAATAGGTGCCTTATTAACTCATTGTATCTTCTGGCTTAGCACGAGTTCATTGGCCAACTAGTTCGCATCGTATTCTGTGATGAAGAGAAGACTGACAAAACTATTAAAGATGCATTAACGAGTCACTTCAGTGAGGTGATATAGACCTACGCTGTTTAATCTATCGGGCCAACTTACAAACCTCACGTGGTTTTAACTGCCAACTCACCAGAGTTTCGGACTACGTGTCTAGGGGACGTGTCAAGATGATTACAAGAGAACCATGCTGCTATCACGTGTTCTAAACGTGGCATTATACTTTTAATATGAAGATTTCCCCCCTTATATCCATCAACTAGACCTGTATAAGGCCTGTGCTCATCTAACATGATGGACTATTAATTCCGAAACAACTACGAGAGGTCTTGGTCTGGACTTAGACAAAATCGCTCCAGGATGACAAAATTGTAAACCCTTTTTATTATATTAAATATTTAAATATAATCGACTCATAGTGGGTTTGGGCATTTGAACACTTAGTTAATTATGTGTTTAAATCGTTCTGTATAGGCGTCAGTAATTTCTCACTAGAAGATGTACTATGGAAAGTAAAATGGTTTTATGGAACACTTAATTTTTCCTTTTGCCACTTGGGCACTTATCTCTTTGTAATATTCATAAGCAGTTAACCACTTTTTTCTTTTTTCTTGCTTGGAATATTTAGTTTAAATATAAATTTTATTACATTTGTCGTTACCAATAATTGTTTAAACTTTAAAATTTTATAATGTTTAATTTATAGATAACATTTTGTAGACGTATTTTGCTTGAAATAATTAAAATTAATATATTTTTGTTGGTTCGTGAGTTATATAATTTAACAATTCCAATTCATTTAGTGAGAAATTACCAGTATTGTAATGTAATATTGCTTTGTTTTTTATTATAAAGTTAAATACTAATAAGTCGAAATCTTCTCAATTACTTCCAAGTTAGCGGAAGTAATAGTCCCACAGAAGTTTGAAATATGTCGTGAAGACAAACTTTTATGTAATTTATTTTGATCAGAATTGATATTTATATTAAATTTAATCTTAAAGTTTAATGATATAGTCGGAATTAACAAGGGTTATTCAGGCTCATTTTTAACCGTTTAGAGGAATTCTTTAAGCTCATTGTTGTTCTAGTAAGGTTTAAAAGCGTTTATAATCTAACCTATTTGTTTAGTTGGAATTCACAATGGTGATTCAAGCACTTTGTTAACCGTATAGATGAGGTCTTTAATTTTTTTATATTTCAATAGTGAAAATATCTTATACCTTTATATGTTTTAAGCTCTTGAAGATCTTTATTATTTTAGTAAGGTTTCAAATATTTAATGATTTAACCTGTTGTTTAGTCTGAAATAACAAGGGTGTTTCAGCCGCTTTGTTAACCAAGTAAAGGAGCTCTTTAAGCTCTTTATTACTATATTAACGATTTTATATTATTATTGGGTCTCTTCCAGACAAATTCATATAAATAAATAATTTATTTTATTACCCGTCTGTTTTAAACGTAGACTTCGTCAAGTACTACTATTACTTTGGTATTGTGAAATATATCCTCAAATATACTACGCAAATGAAGTCTCGGCCATATGTATATGTTTTTTTTCAACACTACTCAGTTTGCCTTGTGAGGCCATGTATTTTTTTTTTTACCTCTGTCACCTTATATTGAATAAATAACTCAATTTTTCTTAAACTTGAAAATGTTCCTATTTTTGTTATATTAAATACATTATAGATTCCACCCACTCTCTTCCCGGCTTTTGTGGCCTCTAGCGGTTATAGATGGAGGTGGTGAACGGTAGACTACTAGCCCAAGAGTTTTTTCAGTTGTCCACGACATGACAAACTAAAACGAAACGGAAAAATTAGAAATTTATGTGCTCTGTGTAAACAGCAGAATGAGACTTATCCACGTTGCTTGTTGTCAACAATATTAATTGTAAACACGTCAAGGCATGCAAACCTTTTTTAATTGTTACGTATTTAAAATGGATGCTAAAAACATTGTTTATTCTTTGGGAAATGAACAAAAGATGCTAGTTTGCAATCACATTTAATACATATAACAAACTGTTTCCGAAAAATACTAAAAAAATCATTTGAAAACCAGAGCAAAATTATTTGCCTAGTGTTTTCAAACAAAGTCTCCGAAAAATGTTTTCAAATGCGTTCTAGATTTAAATTAATTAATCTCCATAATTTTTCGTAAAATAACTAAATCTTTGGGAAAGAATTAAATGATAAAAGGTCTTTCATAAAGTCTAAACTGTGCTATATAAAAATGGCTATATAATTGAAAGGCTCAACATTTTGGACATCACTGGTCGAATTTTTAAGATAGTTAAAGGGTGGCTAAAAATACAACTATAAAATAAACTCTTAGTAGATTTTAATATGATTCCAAGTTATGTAAAATTGATTCTTTAACCCTGGGTAGCAATATCGCCAGAGGATCGTGTTTTGTAATAGAACCAAATTGTATAAGTAAAAACTCTTGTAGTAGGTTTCAAAAGTGTCCCATTCCATGTTAAAATGAGCCTTTATCATTGCAACATTTTGGACGTCACTGACTGCGTTTGTAAAGAAAGTTGATCATTGGGCAAGAATAAAGTTTTTATGAAAGTGCAAATTACTCATTGCTATTTAAAAATAACTCTTTGACATTGCAAAGCAATCTGGACATAGCTGACCTTGTTTGTAAGAGAACCAAATCGTAGGAAATTAAGGCACCAATAAGAATGTTTTCTTGAAGGCTTATAAGTGCTCAGTGCTATTTAAAAAGACTCTTCATCATCGAAAATTCCGATACTTTGGACATCACTGATCATGTCTGTAAGTGAAATAAGGGCCGGCCATCAAGACATAAGAGGATCTTGAAAGGTTGCGGTTTATGCCTCAGGCATCGTGGCAACGTACCAACAAAGTATCGCTCACAATCGTCGATTGCTACTTTCCAACTCCAAACTTGATAAATAGAGGGCAGAAATACGACTGGCAGGGAGAGAGAGAGAGAGAGAGAGAGAGAGAGATGAATAGGTTACGGTTGGTAAGTTCAATCATATTGATTGAATTCAGGAGTCAATTAACCGTTTGTTTCACCACTAGGATTAATTGTATTTAAATAATGTCGTATATTATCATGCTATATTTAATTTTACTCGTCCTATTCCTAAACGTATATGATTTAAAATCTTATATTCATATCATTTAGCATATATCTTACCTCGGTTTCATAGCAGGATTATACACATAGAGAGTTGAAACTTTACACACTAAATCAACCCCAGAGACAACACTATCTATCAAAATTTGAGGCTTGAAACCTTAATATTAACTTAACTTTATAAATATATGACCCCAAATCTGTGAGCGACCTTTTAAAGCAATCCCACTGCGTTTCTGTTTACAGTGAATACAACTAAAACGCAGAAAATATATTTTCTATTCTAATACCAGCAATTTTGGTTTTAATTGGAGGGTTTTTGTTGTCTATTTCCCAAATCCATCAATAGTACAGGTATGAATTAGATATTGGTTTGTATGTATGTACGTATGTATGTATGTATGTATGTATGTATGTATGTATGTATGTATGTATGTATGTATGTATGTATGTATGTATGTGTATTGTATGTATGTATGTGTGTATGTATGTATATATGTATGTATGTATGTATGTATGTATGTATGTATGTATGTATGTGTATTGTATGTATTGTAGGTATTTATTAAGTCACAAGTAGAATAGTCACTGTTTATACATTACAACCTCAATTTTTACATTACTTCCACAAATACACAATAAGTGGTTAGAACATGGTGGTAAATTAGAATGTATTGAAGTTTAGCAGCATTCGTGGGAAGAGAAATATCGAAACAATTTAAGAAAGCTTAGTACACCTGGTAGAGATTCAAACCTGACATCCCCATTACCTGAAAACAATACAAGATTAGATCTTATGGGTGGTAGCTGTCAAAAAGTGTATTTTGTTTAGTAGAATAGTTTGTTTTTATCATCACGATGACAAATATTACGTTATTAGGCTCACAAGCAAATTAACTCAAGAAGATTTATAAACACGCGATGGCATTACAATTAAAGCTAACTCCAAATTTCCACTGCCCACACCTGATTTCACACAGTGAACTGTGAACTGAGAATTGACCCAGTCTCTCAGAGGGATTTGACCAACATCTAATACCCAACGCATCAATGATCCTTCACATTGACTCGGTCAAGATATTTTTGTTTCCCACTACGTCTTATTCCTCATTTAGGCTATAAGCAAACGTATTAGCTACACAGATGAGATAGGTAAAAAAAAAAGGTAATACATAGAGGATATGTACCTGAATTTACCTGGTGGCAGAGTATAAAACCATCTAGAAAAATTCACCTTGAATAAACCCATCTGGCATTCAAGCTCTAGCCTTTCTGTCATAGTCAAACTAGAATACAGTCCAATTTAATTGAAATAACCTTTTATGGCAGCTATAAAATATAAGCTCACTAGATCTTCTTTCATATATTTATACCTCAGGAAATATGTAATGCAGTTTTAATAGATTATATCACTACGATTAAAGTAATAATATATTAAAACACAGTAAAATGCTTTCAATGTTGACCACACAATAATATGTTTGTTTTTTCTAAAATCATACTTTAAATGAGATTAGAATTTTGACTTAAAATTCATCAGCACAGGTAAGAGGATATAAAATGTGCTGTTAAAGTTGTATCGAGCTTCTTTGTAGAGTTTGTCCATAGTAAAGGTATATTTTAAAAAGTTTAAATGGAGTATAGAGGGAGAATAACAAACATTATTTCCATTCATTGTCCGAGGTGTAAGTCTCTCCATAAATTTAGGTTGTGTATTACGGGCGGTAGGGTTACGAATATTAGCCGAGTTCACCAGGAATGACTTCCCAACACATTGGGGTTTTCTAATTCACTCTCCATGCTAATAAGAGTGCATCTATTTTACGCCACCTTCCTTCTTCTTATACCTTATATTAAGTTGTTTCTAATCGTGGTGTTAAACGTAATAATGGAAATAAAATACATTACTCCAAGCCATATTTTTAGAATATATTATTTTATTTAACAGGAATGATAAACTACAGTAAAACCCAGTAAGAACGAACACTGGTGGTCTGAAATCCTGGATAGTTCAAACACATTTTCTGGAAAATGAAGGGTTTAAGAACTAAGTCAAATTGAGTATAACAAACACAAAGCTAAAAGAGAATTACTAAAATAAGCAGTAATAATAAATAATTTAATATTTACTTGCTGAAGTCAGCACAACGGGGTGTCCTGTAGTTAAGATAATAACACTAAAGTGAAAATGTATACTTTTACTGTAAAACTACAGTACATTCTACATGCTATAGGCCCTACATGTTAGATGATACCACCTTCAGTTGCCGAATGGTTTAAAACGTCACTCACATGTTGAACTGGCCTGTTGATAAAAGGGATATCGGGGTTTGAATCCAGTCAGGTCTACCAAGGTGTTTTTCTCTACGAGGTTTCCCATTATCCTTTCACGCAAATTCAAGTACATTGCCTCTAAATATTGTCTTAATAATCTCTCAAACTGTTAGCGTAATTAGTACATAGGCCTAAGCCTATAATTTTTATGGGTAGTAAGACATGGAGCTGAAAAAATATTGGTAATATATAAACATCTAACCGAACCGTTAAATTTAAAGAAAATCACAAAAACTACTATATCTTTATCTATTATATATTACCGAGATATAATCATAAAACTACTATATCTCTATTATATTTTACCTGTAGATATAGTGGTTTCTATAATTTCATATATATTACCGAGATATAGTATTTTTTGTGATTTTTTTTAGATTTAAAAGTTTAGTTAGATGTTTACCTTTTTTTTTACTGCACCGCGTCTTACTACCCGTTCGGGTTGTACGCACTTACGCTAATGTGTAATGGTAGGGTGATTGTGAGATGAAATGGAGGACCTACAGTTTAACTCGAGATCCGAACCACGGTGGAGGCCTGGCATTCTACACATTCACAGGTTGTGATTAATAGACGTCTTGTCAGAGGTGAAGGAAGGGTTTGGTAATCAGATAAATCTGTGCCGGGACCGAGGATTGAACCCTGGTCCCCCAGCACAGAAGTCTGACACCTTACCCCTGGACCGCCAGGTCACTACCTATTTTATTAATGAGTAACATGATTCTAAGCATTTATGGGTCAAAATTTCTCCTAATATTCTAAATAATAAACTATGTAAGGAAATATGGAAAAAGGCATATTGGCGCTGAAACGACCCTGTCAATTTCCTTTAAGAAAAAACATATCTGACATCTAGAAAACTCACTAAAACTACTCTCACATATTCATACGTCAAGCTATGTTATCTGTAGTTGTCACTTTTGATAGATAATATCAATACCTATAAAATAACACTAATAATATAATAACATTTTATCATTGTTGATAGCAAAAAAAGTTTGTATTTTCAAAAATATCCTTTCTACCAGAATTCTTCTATACGTTGCATTGGGGAGAAAGTAAAGAGTATCAAAGTATCTGGAATAGATATTACAAAATAAAAGTGTTAAGGATCTTCTGTCTTCCTTAAGGATGTAGGCAGAAGGGTAGGGAATGGGTGCAGTAGGGGGTGCTATTAAAGGAGCCTCTCTCCCCCCATACCGTGGCCGTCCAGGGCGCGGTGTGGCCGGTGGTCCGCCCGAAGGCCCAGGGCGGCCTAGGCCATGATTACAAGGCTTCCCTCGACAGGGGCGTTCACCCGCCCGTAATGAAATACAGATTATTACAACATCTTCCCGCCTTGTTATCAGAACGAGTACCGTCATGTGAGGAGGAGCAGTCGTTGCAGGTTAGCCTGCGCGAGGATGACTTACTCGTGTTGTCAACTGCGCAGGTCTGGGTGAGTTGGTCCGCACGCGCACCTATACCTTGATTTTATTTCAAATGGACAATTGGAGCACCTTTTAGAAAATGAAAACTTTTTTACTGTCAACATGATAACATTCTACTGTATTATTAGTGTTATTTTATATGCATTTACATAGTCTGTATAAACTGCAGATCACATGACTTAATTGATATATGAATACCTTCTATTAGATCTAACTGTCATACATGTCAAGTCGTAAGAAAATTGTGGTATAACCATGTTCGTCTTAAGCCCTCTACATACGAGCCAAGACCTTGTACACACTACCTAAGACCATGTACACACTACCTAAAACCCTGTACACACGAGATAAGACCATGTACACATGAGCTAAGACCATGTACACACTACCTAAAACCCTGTACACACGAGATAAGACCATGTATACATGAGCTAAGACCATGTGCACAAGAGCTAAGACCCTGTACACACGAGATAAGACCATGTACACATGAGCTAAGACCATGTACACACTATCTAAAACCCTGTACACACGAGATAAGACCATGTACACATGAGCTAAGACCATGTACACACTACCTAAAACCCTGTACACACGAGATAAGACCCTGTACACATGAGCTAAGACCATGTGCACAAGAGCTAAGACCCTGTACACCCGATCTAAGACCATGTACACAAGAGCTAAGACCCTGTACACACTATGTATGGCCCTGTACACGTGAGACAAGACTCTTTACCCTGGCGTGCTGGACCCTGAATTAGGATATCAGAGATTGAATCTTGGTCTGGTGAAGTAAGAGATTTTTTCTTTTTCAATTAATGATTATGGTTGCTTTTTCTGGGCAAGTAATGATTGATTTCCTTTAAATCCTAATATACATCGTAAATTGCTAGGTAAATAAATCAATTTAAGTTGCAGAAAGACCCAAAATTCAAATACAAAATGCAGTGAATTATATTTGAAAATATGTGGTATTTTGCATCATCAGTTATTATGATGGCCCTTTCTAATCTTATCTAAATGGAAACACGCTGAATTAACTGAAAATCAAAAGTACCAGTATTCGCTTGGTATAAACCCGTTTGGGATACTCATTATTTACTAATTACTTTCATGTTTTAGAGATGAAAATAGTTTAATTTAGAGGAAGTGGAGTGTATAAACAACTTGGAAAACCACCCTCAGCACACCCTACCAGGATTCAAACCCCAATATCCCCGTCATTGGCAGTCCAGTCTATTGACAGAGTGACGCCTTAGTCCAATCGACCATCGTAGTGGATTTAGAAAAAATTAAACTGTCGCAGTACATTTCATATTTTATACCTGGCCTGGAAAGTATGTATTATTCTCAAATGGGTTTGTAAAATTATATAAAAAGATATTAGTAGGCCCTAGAACTTTATACTTTGTCGAAAATTTCATAAACTTTTCCATGATCTGTTTAAGATTAATTTTCTGTAAATTAGGAAGCTATTTATTCCGGTAACTCCCAATTTTTCTTACTTCATACAAATTTTAGGAAACAAAAATAGGTTTGGGTATTATGAAAAAATATTCTTGAATATATTACACAAATTTTTCATACTAAAATTGCATTTTACAAAGTGTTTTTTGTTTGATAATTTTTTTAAACTGTTAAAGAAACGTCATAAATAATATATGATAGTAATAAAATTACTTTCAAGAAAAATCGAGCTAATAAAAAAACGTGTCCACCTCTAATGCACGCTGCCACACGCTTTGTGTCTTTGAGTTAAAGTACACCTGAGCTATCATAATAGAGAAAAATACAGATCTTTTCTCTATAAAAAAAACTATACGTGTACACGTATTTTAAATACTTAAGGTTTCACTATCTTAATTATAAAATGTAATAATAACGTTGCTGCTGAATTAATATAGCCCTAGCTATAGTATGTTAACAAGCACAAACAAAACTATTCCTCAATAATAATTCTTCGATTTATAAATTAGGTTGACCATCATATGTTTCAAAAGTTGTTGTTTAATTATGAAGTGAAGTCATTAAAAGAAGAGGTATGTTAAATGAACCATTGACACGCATTAGTACCTCCGCACGCTGACAGATGGCACTGATTCTCTCTAGTGCCGCGAGCGACGCCTAGGGGGCTCTGCCATCAACAAACACGCAAGATCATGGCTAACAATATCATGGCGGCATCCTCAAAGGGTTTGGTATCATTACATGGTAGAGCCACCTATATCCACTTTTGTTGATCCAGTCGAGGTTTGGTCAAACGTTGTTCCGAGGGCCAAGTGGAGCGCGCAATCAAATATTAATACCTAGAGGATTTTTCTAGTTAGCCAATCATAGCTTAGTAGCGAGCGGGTTTATCAATTTAGCTATGAATCTTGACATATCACCATGACATTGTTCTATTAATTTATCGTTTAAACATATTAGATTAATTTATGATAGGGTGTTGTGTTCATTACAGTTACATTATAGACTACTAGACGTGCAATCCTGGATGCAAAATCTCCTAGCCTTCTTAACACCTAGCATTAGATACTTTCTCTATGGCATTAGAAACTCAAAAGTTAATTGATGCACCCACAAAAGCTATGCCACCTATTCCTATCTTGAGATAGTTCTATCCATTCCACCTCACTACTCCCTATCTTTTTCAAATCCATTCTAATGTTATCCTCCCATCTGCGTCTAGGTCTTTCCAGTAGTCTCTTCCCATTGGGTTTGCCAGTCAGTGTTCTGAACAAGGTTCTAGATTCTTCCAATAGCGCTAATATTAGGTAAGCCCCCAATAATGTAAGAGATTCATAAAAAATCAACTAGAATAAATTTAGACTAGATCAATGTCGGTATTCTCAGGGTGTTCCTTAAACTATTTAAAATATTCTCTTAACCCTCCCTTTATTTTTTTACTTCAAATGTCTCACACTCTCAATTCCTACTTTTCTCATATGCACAAACACCTCTATATTTATTTTTCCTTGCATGCACCTACTTTACCTGAAAGGCGCTTGGATACAACTTTTTTACTTTTTATTAAATACCTTTAAATCAATGTTTTATTTTGTCTACACTTACACCACGCGTTTATATTTTTCTTAAATATCTTAACACAACTTGTTTATTACTTTCTCTTAAATTCCCGCCCAACACTCATTTTTACTATTCCTTGAATGCCCTTACACCTCACTTTTATCAATTTCGTACTTATTTATTCACATTCGCTTACAATACTCTTTTATATTTATCTTAAATTAAATCAGATTTCCTTTTAAACATTTAAAAATCCTTTTTTACATCTTCTCAAATGCAGTAACATATAGTTTTCCTGCTTTACCTTTAAAAATATTTAAACCTCATTTTCTGCTTTCATTTACATATACTCACACGTTTCCTTCAACTCTTCCTTACCACGTTTGAAATATTCCATAAAGGCTCTCTTTAACCAAGTGGTTTTACAAACCCCTGATTCTTCTACTAAGGTAGTTTTGTACGCTCGTTACAAAAAAATATACTCACTCATCAAAGGAAATGACTCTTATTGGCTGGTAGTAAATGAAACTATTACATATATAATTATTTTTTAATTCAATTGCCTAAACATTCTAAATATAACGTTGAATGTTTTAAACATGTACTAAAAGCCTACGTAGGATTTACATTAACATTTAATGGAATTCTGTGTTTTAACGTTACGATATCATAGCTTTTAAAGACGAAACAATAGTAATTATACACTAAGGGTAGTAATAATGTGGCTTGTTTTGAATTGTAATAAAATTAATTGCGATTTTTACTATATTTACAATAAAATTCGGTAATATAATTAATTTTTTGCCACTATCTTATCATATTCTTCTTGAGTTTATGCAGTGTAAATTTACTCTTCATGAAATATTTCTAAATTTATGGCTGGGATTAATGTTATTTTTTTAAAATTCTAATAATTCACGAATTTTTATTAGTTAATGTTTTATAGCGTGAAAACAATAAAAATAATAAGATTCTCAGTGTTTCACGTGTAGTCTAGTGTGTTGGACTCACATTAAAATCGTTCAATGTTGAATGAGAGATTGGGGTTTTTAAATTCTGGCCACATTTAATGCAAATTGTGAGGGTTTCCGGTATGTTTAAATGATAGTTTATCACTGTGCATTTAAAACCCCCTCTCCATAGTTATTTGAAATAAAAACTAATCATGTATTTACTATCAAAGTATCCAAATTTATCGGTCGTATGTTCCTCTTGTATAATATTATATCCTTTGCTTTCAAACCAAGCTGAGAATTACTTGAAACGAGAACAGTAGTTTTTATATTCCTGTAAAACACAAGCTATTTTTTATTTTAAATCTTGTTTTCAAAGATTCTTCCCCCGGTCTCTTGTGTGTATTGAGGATTATTAATTTTATTTAGTGAAATCAAGAAAACCGGTAGGGGACGTACTTTGTAATTGTGGCAATGAACTTTCAAGTTTCTAATACAATTAAGTAAGTAACTAATTAGGAAATAAATGGTACGACACAATCAAACTTTCCCATATTGCATATTATAGCTTCAAAGATAATGTTCAAAAAACATGATTTGAGCAGGCCCTAAATTACCCTCTAATATATATTCCTCATAAAATAACATCATTATGTTAATCCAAATATAAACTATTTATATATAAATTTTAATTCAAATTGTTCAAATATCTTTATATAATTAATTTTTTTTAATAAATTATCTGTAAGCAATTATACAATTATTTTAACCTTTAAGAATAAAAATGTATTCTTATTTGTCATGAAAAACTATTAATAAATTCCATATTTTAAATTTAATCTTAAGGGTTAGTTTCAATTTTTTTAAATGTTCTTTAATGTGTCTTTGTCAACTACCCTTAAATTAATTGATTTTAGATTTTTTAAATATTATTATTGATAGTGTAAAATAGACCCCAGGTAACAATTTTGAACTTAATCGCTAGAGCTGTTTTAAAAAAAACTAATTTTATAAAAACCATATATTAATTAACTACTATTAAATAATTTATTTTAAAAAACAAATATAAATAACTATTTTTAATACAAGCAACTTCCCATACATACATTTTTAACCAAATTGCTAAAGCCATATCTGATATATTCAAATTTGTATAAAAAGTTATTCGTAAGCTAGGGCCTACCCAAAATCAAATTTTTCCTCTCACAGACAAGTATACAGCTTTATTTAAAATGTTCATGTCAAACACTCCCCAGATGTACTGTACATTTTAATTAAAATCGTTATAGCCATATTCAAAATAGTTCTAACTTTCAAAAATAGTTTACCGTATCAGTAAACAAACCTTTATCGAATTTTTACCTAAAATTAAGTACACAGGGCTATTTGGTATGTCAAATACTCTCAAGATTCAAGATACCCATTGGGAAACGAATCATTAAGGCAATTTTTAATATATTTCCAATTTTGGAAAAACAGTCATCAAGCTGACATCAGGCGTGCTTGTTTATTTTACGCCACCAGTTGCATGTCATGTGGATTACCTTGCAATATTTGCTTCCAGAAATAAAATGCTACTAAAAAAATGCAATTTATTAGTTTTACACTCTTTATATATGTGTTGTAATTATATTTAATTAGTTAAATTGTTGTTTAATACTACCGCAAACATTTTTTTATTTTCTTGGGGAAGTTTTTGGTAAATTGGCGAAAATTGAACTAACGCCATGAGGCGCGTGTCATCTGAGAAATGACTATAAAGGAAAATGGGCCTCTGCCATGAGGCGCGAGTCATCTGCCAGATGACCACATGAAACATAGCACAAATAGTACTTCTTATTACTTCTATTTTTTCAGTATATTTTGTTTTTGTATAATTTTTTTTATTTTAACAAAGTATTGCTACATTAAAAATTTAAAAAACACATTTCCTAGGTAATAAAAAACATAAATAATTATATATTTAGAGCTTGTATATACTCCCGAGCTACCGGTTTGGAACCAGATCGTTATTGTAATCTTTTAAATTTTTCATATTTTTGAAAAATAGTTTATCAGTAAATTAGCCATAGATGAGTTTTTACCCCAAAAAACAAGTATCACTGTTAGTTGTCATTTAAATCACTCCCAAGATACATATTTGAAAACCAATTTTTTAGCCATCTGTAAAATATTTAAAGTTTTTGAAAAATAAGTAATAAACTACCCATAAATATGTTTTTACCCCCAAAACAACTATAAGTGGTTTTAAATACCATACAATCCCCAATTATACATTTTAAACAAAATCTCCCATCAGTAAACTACCCTTCAACGAATTTTTGAAGTGCTATTGGTAATATCAAACAAGTTTTATACATACGTTTTATTAAAAACCATTAAAGCCATTTAAAAAAAAGTTGAATATAGAAAAATCACTCATTAGTAAAATACCCTTATTTTGAGGGCTACCTTGCGTCAAAATCAAAAACTAACCTGAGGTATAGCCCTGTAAAATCTAAATATCAAGTTTGATCAAAATTCATCCAACCGTTTCGAATCCACAGCTAGGAACAGACAGTCAGACATAATGTCAGACGGAATTGTAAATTCACTTTATGAGGCTCGTGTTTACATAAAACATAAAGAATCGCCATAAGCTCGAGATAGATGATTTTTTCGCGTTCACAATACTTTTTATTTATATGAGAAAGTAAAATCAGAGAAAACGTTAGCACAATTCCAGTAATTTAAAAAAATATTCTGTTGTAGACTGGAGACGAATGGTTAATTCTTTCTTGGGTGTCACAGGGTTGCAGGAATAACCCTCACGACTCGGATAGGAAAGGGCACTACGTCTTTAATATTCCATATATACAGAAGTGTGCTTGTCACTCTGCCTGTAGGAAACGAGCTTATCTGCATGCACATTGCGGTTTTAGGAGTGCAAGGGTCCAGACGGGGGATTGGCACTCTACCTAGCTGTAAGAATCCTCCTTCCTCTTAAGTTTCTCTTTCCCTCACCTTTTCCTTCTATTACATCGTAAAGAAGATAGTTCCTCCTAAGGATGTGTTCGATCCAGTTTTCTTTGTACCGAAAAATCACATCCAAAATGGTTCCCTTTTTATCCACTCTTCTTAGAAATTCTTCCTTTGTCTAAACCTTATGGGCAGCAGTAATGCCTTCTTGTTGTAAGCTTAATTGGTTATGGCGATCCTCGCTTTAATTTTCTTGGTTCAGTAGGTATCCTATGTCCGCAAACTTCACAGCTACTTTAACTGATGTATGCTTTCCAAGTTCTGATTTCCAGTTTTAATTTCCAGCGGCTCTTCATTTCTTAAAATTTCCATTACTTTTGGTTTTTCAATGTTGATCTCCTCGCCATATCTTCTCTCTGTCTCCACCAGCTGGTCCGTCAATTCCTTCAACTCTTCTTTATTTTTTCCCAGCATTTATAGATAATTTGCTTATTTTATTGTTCTGATTACGGTTCCTCCTATCCTGAAATTACCACGCACTTACAGAGCTTCCACGAACAACCACTTGCCATACAAGTTGGTCAGACTGGGTGACAAACAACACCCCTTTCTTACTCTTCTGCCTATTTCTTACGCTGTTAATTTATATCCATAATTCATCCTCACCTTCATTCGTCGTCCCAGGTTAAGGTCTACAATCAGCCTTTTGTCCCTTCAGGCAAATGTAGACTTTTTCCTTAACTTCCAGCAATCTCTCTGAATTTATTATCAGTGTCCCGGTAGCATCTCTGGTTTCTTTTAAATCCGAATCCAATTTAGTCATATTCCATAACACTTTATAGTTTCTGTTCCAGTCGCCTGTTGAGGATGCTCGCCACGATCTTTCCCATTTGAGAGATTGGGCAGATAATCCTATGGTCACTGAATTTATTAGCTTGTTTGTTTTTATTTAGGACCACCATTATTACGACTAGAAATATTTCTTGGGTCATTCTCTTGTTTGGTATATCTTATTTATAACTTTTGTTAGAGCCATTAATCGATTGTTTCACATTTACTTCAGGAGATCAGCTGCTAAGTCGTTATCTCCAGTAGATTTCCTTCATCCCATGCCCTTTATGGCTCTCTCCACTTCACTCTTTAAAATGCTATGTTATTTTTCGTCTTCCTCTACTTCGTCTTCTGTTTCAATCTCCATGTAGCCTGGTCAATCTGCTTTGTCGTACAGTTTTTCTATATATCTTTCCAGAACCGTAAGGACCGCTCTATGATCCGTCTCAATCTGATCTTTGGAATATTCTATTCCTTTTGTTTGCATACCTTTGTTTTAAATCCATCCCTGTTCTTTGGTTTTTTTGTTCATGAGATCATTCCTTCCTTTTATTTGCAGTAGATTACATGACATAAACCTTATATATAATTCTATAGCGGCGACCATTAAGGAATGGATAATGTTAGTAATAAATAAACATATATTGTACTGTACATACATAGCTGGCGGTGTAACAGAAATACAATCCGATGGGGTCACGAGTTCACTTCCTAAAACAATACTTGTCTGAGATTAAGTAAATAACTAACGGTTTTATAATCATAGTTTACTAAATGAATAGTACTGTGATGGTTGTCTAGGAGCTTTGAATTTAGTCGTTGCCAAGAAAACGCAAAGAACTCAAGTAAAGTATGCCTAACATAAACACAACTGTATCCTCTATTTTTATCTTCCTCTAAACAACTAAAACAATTACCGTACTTAATTTAATACGTGATTATCTGTGTTGTCGTGACAGGAAAATTGTCATCACGCGAAAAATATATAGTAAAAAAAAAAGAAACTCATTTAATTGGTATTTAGTTTGCACGCAACTTGTTTCGTCACTTCTTAATTAGGAGTGTTTTACAGTGACACAATAAAATAACAAGATTTATCTTGGCGTACCTAGCCATTGTCATGTTAAATAAACTACGCTTTTAAATTAAATTCCATCCCATTTTTGGAATATATCTAATAAATTTGATAAAAATAAAATTATTTAGGAAACGAGTCGTACTATGGATAAAGGTGTAAATTCAAACGTTTTGTGGTTTTTTTGGGAATTTACAGTTCGACACCTTTTTTTATAGAACCCAACTGTTTTTTGTGAAATCGAGAGCCCTGTATGATTAGCCTCAATACCTTCATGGACTAACGTAAATTACTTATATACAGATTTCGGCTTCGCTATTTTGTATATGACCAAGCAATGCTACTTGTTCAGATTATATGCATATGTTCTAACTAGGCTAATGATTTAGGGATGAGCTAGTTTGAATTCAGAGGAAGTATATCCAGATTTATGTGGAGGTAGATGGAAAAATAATTTTAGAAACACTACCTTCAGTACACCCGACTGGGATTCAAAGCCCAATCTTGCTATCACCAGCAGTCTAGTCTAACAAGAGAATGACGCCTTAGAACATGCGGCCACCAAAGTAGGTGATTTCGTTATAGAAAATTGTAAGCCTTAAAATGGTAATCCTAGATGTAAATAGTTTTATCTAAGAACAAAAGTGAATTAAGTTTAGTTAGTAGAACTTAGTAAATATATGTCGAGAGCCTTTTTAGTTTTACTAAATGTAAGATTCCTCTTTGATTATTTTGAGCAAATCATCGGCTATAATAATTCATTAAAAATAATTTATAAAAATAAAAATCTATGTAGATCCACGGTGCTCAATAGAAATGGAATTGTTAATATAAATACTGTATATAGATTTAACTTTCAAAAATAAAAGGAAAAACACATTAAATTGTTGAAAAAATAGTTTAACACCGAGTTTTTCTACCCGTTCAAGTTGGACGCTTATGTACTGATTATTAAAGGGATTAAAAAGGTTGTGTTTAGAGGAAATTTATCCGCATTTGCATAAAGTGAGAGAGTTGAAACCTATTTTGTAAATGCCAACCTCAGTACACATGTCCAAGATAAGAACCCCAAACTTCCCATCATCGGTGGTCTAATCTATTGCGTGAGTAGTGCCTTAGACCATGCGGCCACTGAAGTGGGTCTTAAATAGTTGATCATCCCTCAATAAAATTCTAGATTATTTAATAATTTAGTTTATGTATAAGCTGTAGCGACTTAATCCAGTTGAAACACAAAAATAACCTTATTACATTCATTTGCCACGTGTATCCAGAAAATAAGCACGATTTTCTTTCTGGCCACTATCATTGTCCTTTGAAAGGAATCAAGCTTGGGACCATTAGGGCATGCTGTTCATTGTTAAAAGGCGTAGCCAATTTTGCATTAATTCAGAATAAAATAACAGAAACTCGTTTCGGTGGTTGACTAGATTGTGGCGACACTCTCACGATAGATTGTGCTAAGGATGATGGGAGGGCAGGGTTTGAACCCCGTTTGTATCTACCGAAAACAATATTTTTCTAAATGATTTTCCTCACTCTCTCCAAGCAATCTCTGATAGCATTGGTAGCATATTACATCAGTATGAATTTCAATATTTTGATGTATCAAAGGTGTGATTTTAATTTTATGCGGTAGATTCAAGATTCAAAGGAATCCAAGATAAATTTTATGTAGGCCCTATATTATCTTAATAGTTGAAGTAGTCTACCCGGCGTTGTCTGGGATAAATACATTTTACTAACCACACAAAGAGACATACCATATAATGTTTGAAGTGTAATCGTAACAAAAAAAGAGATTGTTTTTCAATCACACTTAAAATCCTATGGAAGTATGAGTTTTAATTGATTAAAGAGGGTCAGGGTGTAAATCTGTAAAAAATAATAAATGTAAGGATTCTTTATAAACCACATTTCTAGTTTAATTGTGGGTGCTAAAATGTATACAATATTTTTTTCACTGAACCCTGAGTGGGTTAAATACAAATTGAGCATTCAAACAAACAAAATTGCGCAAACTTTGTTATATTTGAAGTCTCGATGTTATTGGGTTGGAATGCAGTCATTTTCCAGCGAGTAACGTTGTACGGTTACAGTTCGTTTGAATTTTGCAACAACATTATTGGTGTGCCCTATTTTTAAGAACAAATTGTGAAGAGTAACTATGGGGAGATTAAGGGAATTCAAAAAATTCCATAGGATAGTGAACTGTTTCTTCTTTATCTAAAACAGACTTAATTAGAATGAATTGTGAAGAGTTTTTTATTTAACAATTATAAAAAAGAATACTCCTCTAAATCTTGTTCTCCTAGGTTATCATTAAGTAGACAATAAAACCCATTTAGTACAAACCCCGGTAGACTAGTTTTTTTAATAATTCAAACAATATTTCGGGAAAATAAATATATATATATATATATATATATATTTAGGAAAATTAAAATATATATATATGAGTCAAATGTAATATATCTACTGATAACAAATTCAAAGGTAATAGTTAAATTGTGATACATAATGATTGTATGATTTAATATTTACAAATATTAGTCAACAAACGTGTCTTCTTTTAACTACAAATAATCACATAAATATAAAAATATATTTTGTATATATATATGAATACAGTATATATTAGGCCTACATGTTATTATACATATTTTAAATGAATATACATTTTACAAACACGTGGATACGAGCGAACACTGTCTCCTTGCAGACCCGTCCATATTCTCACGGTTAGTCTGAATTTTAATTAATCCGAGTAAGCTTTGGTCCCAGTTCGAATTAACGAGACTGTACTGTATAATATATATAAGTGCTAGTTAATTTACCTAAAGAGAAAATAGTTTTGTTTTAATTTGACCATCTAAAATTTCATCTATCTGACCAGATATTTGTTCACGACAACTCACTAACACGTTGACCACCTTTAATGAAATTTGAACCAAGGCCAAACAATGTACGTACTCCGTTTACTGTGAAAAGTAGAAGTCTTACCTTGACGGATTACATAATGACCCTATCCTATGAGTTATACCTTAGGTAAACCTGCTACCTTACAGGAAAGATAAATGGTACAGTACATAGTTTTTCGAACCTTTTATCCATTTCAATATAGCGAAAGAACCATTTGTTTTTAGTTTAACAGCTCATCTCAAGTGAATTGAATTTATAAATCTAAGCAATCGATCGAGTACCTAGGGCGTTTTTTTGGGTGTAGATTTTGACATATTTTTTGATCTGGCGTCTTAAATTACGTGAACAACGATTATTTTCAATGAATATTATATACATGCATACTATATAATAAATATTATATAATATTAAATAGTGGTTTTTATGTGTTGTGTGTAAGTATTAATATGTATCACTTTCTTTATTTACAAATGGCGATATATTTTTTACGATAGCTAAGTATTAAAATTATATTATTAAATTTGGGTGACCCCCTTTCCCCAGAGTTTTTAGAGACACTTCTGAAGGCGGTGAGGTGGATGAGTCTACATGTCTTCTATTTGGATATCCAAAATTAAGGTAAATAAGCATTTTCAAGGTATTTCCATTGTTATGGATTAGGGAGGGGTAACCTTTATCTGCAACTATTGTCTCGACGACAGGGTGATGGTTCATTGTAATAATCACCTTTAAAATTATGTAAGAAACTCATGGTAGGTTCATAATTTCATTGTTAATATAAATTTGTCTTGGTTGAATACACTCAACTCTGATTTTAGTGAACTCGGTTGTAATGAATATTTGGCTACAATGAACCTAATTAATAGGTCCTAACCCACATACATTTCAATATGTGTTAAATAAATAGTTTATAATGAACCATCAACTTCAGTTTTAGTGAACAGAAAAATTGAAACCTTCTACAAGAAATGTCATTCTAACAGCATAATTCTTTAAAAACAGAATTTTTTGGTTGTTTAAACTTGAAGACACCGATTCTCTACCTAAGTTCTTGTTTAGGTAGAACAAAACTTGACTGAAAGTGCAGAATTTGTAGGGTGAGGGTTGAGCTTAAACAGTTTCTGCAGTCATTGACCTGTATTAAGGTTTAATACTTTTGTCTGCCGTAGATAAAGGAAGGCGGTATCTGAGTTGTATTAATACAACAGGAGTTACAGGACAGTGAATGACAGTCTGTGGGCATTTAGTAATTATTTTCTCTAATCCCTTTCCTCGAGAGTGTATATTACACTAAAAAAAATTAGAATTATCTACTCAGTTTAATTTTTTGAATTAATGGATATTGTGGAATCAAGTATATAAAAAGCACAGACTCTAGAGAAGGATCTGTAAAAAAATATTAACTAAAAAAAATACAATAAACAGCGGTATATAACCGATTTAAAAAATAATAATTAATAGATGTCAATAAATAGCGATTGTATTTGAACTCTTATTTTGCTTGTCTCAAACCCACTACTTTCATATTTAAAAAAATCTATTTTAGTGAATATAGGATATTGTGAACAAAATATCTGAGTCTGTAGAGTTTTATTATAACCAGAGTTGATTGTATTAGCAGAATGTTTATTAAAATATATTATATGTACCAACTTATGTGTAACTATTTGGTTGATATTATATTATATGCGAATATGTTTTGCATACTCCATTCACCCTGAAAGGTATTTAGCTTAGCTTGACGTATTACACAATGGTGCAGATTATCAGATAAGGTCGTAGTTTAATCAGTCAAAGTAAAAGTTTGTTCGGTCTGATTTGCCGATGATAGGGAAGTATGAGTTATATTTAAATTCCTATTGTACTGATGATGTTTTCTGTTAAATAGTTTCCTACTCTCCTCCCATCTCTTTCTTGGTAGAGAAGGAGCAGAAAACAGAAAGTGTGAAGCGACAGGAGAAGAATGGAAGAAATTAAAGGAGGAAGGTTGGTGGAAGAAAAGAGGAAGATGGAGGAATTTTACTAAACTGACCCGGCCACCGGCTGGAAACAGTTGTTGATGATGGTGATGATGGTGATTTTCCTACTCTCCTTATACGCGAATGCGGTAACAGCACATATACGTTCTACCTCCATATTCCTTGCCCCAATAGGGTTTTTAAATGCCGATAACCTGAACGGTTAGTAAAAAGTGGCGCAAAATAAAAGAAAGAAAAAATGTATCACATGTATTTCCAATAAATAGGAATCCATGTTTCGTCTGTTTAAAATAGTAAATTACAGGGTTCTATTTGTTTTTTATTCTTTGGAAGTAGCCGCTCCACTCTCTCTATCATCGATAATTATAGCCCGCTTCGATATTTTCACTGCGGTATCCTGTACAAACCTAGCTTAATGTCGTGTCAAACAAATTAAGACTAATTGAGATGATAATAACTAAACTTACACAATTTTATGGCAGGTGCCAAACAGAGATATCATCTTATACCCTTACGTATGACTTCCCTTACTAATATAAGACTGTCCAATTATTTTATTTTTTCTTTTGCTAAAATTTAACTCCCTAGGCTAAATTTTTAGTCGGACGACTTTTATTTTATTTTCTTAAGATTATTTCAAAATGGTCCCTTAATTTTGATATGAAAACCAGTCAGATATAGGAAAGAGAGCTAGGGCCGATTCACACAGAATGCTAAGCTAGGCTAAGCTTAGATTTGCTCTACTAACTAGTTAGAAAAATAGCGGACCATGTATTTAAATGTGTTGGTTCCCACAGTAAGCTAAGCTAAACCTTTCTACGCCACGCTATTTTTTTCCAATTGCTGGCCGGGAAATATTTCCATCTCCCATCTTGAGCCATCTTACATCGCAAATGCGCATAATGCAGCTTAGGCTTCGTGTTAAACAGACGCAGTGCTGGTTTGGTGAAAATAACTAAAGAAGTGTTGAAGTTTGGTTTTCAGTTTGTTTCACGTGTATTTAAGTAATATTCTATTTAGGTTTTATATTTATTAAATGTTTTTATATTAAAGTGGAAGTGTTAATTGGACAAGTCAAACCTCAACTTCCTAAATTTTCTTCATCTTCCAAAACAGCTGCTAACAGCAGCATCTTTTCTTACTTAGTATTATCATCTGAGCTTAAACAAGACATTTTGGAGAACGCCATCATAACTAAACTTCACTGGAGCAGACCAGAAAGAAACAACACTGAATTCGGGAGTGAAAAGAGGGACCATTGCTTAGCTTACTTAGTTTAGCATTGAGTGTGTATCGGCCTTCAGATTCAATTTAAAATCTCTAAATGTATAAAATACAACCCAAAAATTGATTAATCAGTCTAACCACAGAGATATTTAAAAAACAATAAATGAACAATAGCTCAAGTGTTAATCAAGGAGAGATTGACAACAAAATACATGAGCTTATTAAATATTCATTCTTGAACTTTTCTAGATTTTAAACAGTACCTTACAAGTTTTTGTGTTTTTAATTATGTTTGCTAAGAGGTTAACAACAAGTCTTTCACATCGGCGAACACGTGGGCTAAGGTGTCAATGTGGTTTGATATGGTCTTAAGGTGACATAGAGATCGGGGTTCAATTATCGACTGGGTGTACTAAAGATGTTTTTGCTAAAGGTTTTACATTCTCTCTGCGCAAAACGAGACCACATTTTCTGTTAATTCGAGCGTAATCATAGTTAACTCATCAGTGTGAATATCCAGATAGCTTATATAGGCCGCAAGACACTGCTCACTTTAAAAATAAAAAAATTATTAGTGAATGGGTTGAAAAGCTTACTTAATTAAAAATGCTAAAGGGAATTAAAATAAATTCAAAATACTATAAAAGATACAAGCAATCTAAAGTAATCTTAGAGCATCCCATTTCAACAAAACTGTTACACCGGTAATAATGTAAATTACTTCAACCTAAACAAATAAAGACTAGCTTAATATGTATGTTACAGATAAAGCGAATGATGTAAGCATTGTATACTATTACTAGAAGTTCTTGATTCAATACTGGGTTTAGTCCTAATTAGTGTAGATAATAGCTGTTAAGTTGATTGCACATCTTTACTTTAACTAGTGGCTGGTAATATGGTAGTATCTGATATATCTCTAGCTCAAATAGTAGATGAAGGCTAATATGTATTAAAATAAAAATCACTAGTGTAACTAGTAGCTGATAATTTAATATACATTGATAAACACAAATGTAGGGTAGCTAGTAGCTGCTATATTTAAATAAAAGATAAACACAAACCTTGTAATTTTTTGATGTTGTATATTTTAAGTTGGTAAGCTTTTACATACATAACTCTAGTGTTATTAGTAGTTAAGTTAGATGATATCGAAATACATTACTATAATGTAATATTAGTAATCCAACACCTTAGCTCAGTCGGTAGCGTGTCTGCCTAATGAGCTAAGGGTCCCTGTTTTGGGTGAAATATTTATCATTGGTGAAATGTGGGTTTACTCTTTCACAGTGATGAATTAACGTCAGTGAACTGGATGTTGTGTCTGTCCTAATCTTAAGATAGATTATAAGGCATATGAAACTATGAAAAAACTAGCCAGCCGGTGGTAGAAAATATATGATTGGAATAAAAAACTGACCCACGCCACAGACGGGAAACAGTAATGGATGTAAGAAATGTATCTAATAGCTTTTAAATTATATCTTAAAATAAATCACTTTCGTTCAATAGTAAGCTAAGATAACACAAACAAAATCTAATATGATTGGGAGATTATGATTTAAAGAATAATAAAATACACAATGTTAATGTAATTAGTAATTCATTCTCTAAATTTAAAACTGGCACCTGGTCACGGTAATCGAACAAAGGACCTTTTGCTTAGTACGTCAATTATATAACCACTGAGCTATCCAGGGTAATTCTCCATTCATATTTTAATGCAGAGCCTGTGTTGGACGAGTTGATATTATCAACTACATATGAGTGAGCAATTAAAATCACGAACTATCAGATAATAGAGCCATTTTCCACACGAAAGGCCGTTACTCTGCCAATAATAATATCGTACAATTACAATTAATACTGTACGAATGTGAATTTAAAGATGGATTAAATAACCAAGCTACTATATTTGTTAATTACGGTTGTTTGTTTTCACTTACAATAAACTAGCACAAAGTTTACGGCTTTTTCTGGGAAAAATAGCTCTTATTAAAAGTAGTAATATGTGCAAAAATGGTAGAAAGTAAATCTAATCAGATTTTAAAAAGGGTCAAGTAAAAATAATGAAAATTGTAAAAGGTATCAAAAAGATAAAAATGAGAAAAAGACGAATATGATAAATAAGTGTAAAAAAGGGGTAAAATCTCAAAAGGATTAAAAAGGGTAAGAAGTAAATAAAATAGTTTTTTTATTAGCATTCTTAACACTTTTATTTTACCCCCTTTAGCCCATTAACTCTTTTTACCTTTAATGGACTATTAGTTCTTTTTAAATTTTGAACCTCTTTACCCTTTTAAAATATTTTATCCTTTCCACCCCGTTTAACCTTATATCAATTTGAATAATTTTTGCACTATTTTACACTTTTTTCATTTTTCCCTTTTTTCGTTTTTCTCTCTTTGCCATTCATGCCTGTTTTACATTTTTAATCGTTTTTAAACTTTTTATACTCTTGACTTATTTTATTATCCTTTTAATCCTTTGAAAAAAAATTTATTGGATTTACTTTTTACACATTCTACCCTTTTTGCACTTTTTAAACCTTTTTACATGAAGTAACTGCCTTGCTCTGGAGAAACTTTAGGGTTAAGAGGTTAAAATGGTCCAAATGAGTAAAAAGGGTAGAAATTTTATCTAATCTAATTTTATTAAATCAAAGATTAACCTAAGCGTGAGATGAAACGACCGATGCACAATGTTGGTCAGCTACTCGTTATGTCTACAAATTGGAGGCCATCAGTTTGATCAAAAAAATAAAGTCATGAACTAATATTTTATTTAATAACTTTTAATTTCGTATAGTATTTTGCTATTCATTCTAAAGAGAAGGGATATTATGAGTTAGTTTTTTGATTCCCAAACACTTGCCAAAGTTTGGCTGCTTAACTTGGGAACAGCCTGTATATTCTCAAACATACAGCAGGAAATTTTTGAGCAAAGTTTTCACACATTGTCTGGATTGTTGATTACGGAGAGCTCAGGGTTTGAATCCAGACCAGGTATTATAAGGTTGTTTTTTTAAGAATGGTTGGTCTGACACCTTAGTTCAGTAGTTAGCGTGTCTCTTCACTGATCTAAGGGTCCTGGGTTCAATACATGAGATGGCCGAAAAAGTTAATACTGGTGAAATAAAAATCTCCCCTTTCACAGAAAGGGAGACTGGGTGTTGGTTCTTTTCTGGATTTAAGTTAGTTAATGAGTCATGTGCTGATATAATCAGTCTGCTCAGAAAGTGCACGTTAAATACCTCGTAACCTGCTTCGGTGGCAGCTTGGTCTAACGCACTACTATCGTGTTGGACTATACTGCTGAAGACGGGGAGATCGTGATTCGATCCCAGTCTAGCGCACTGAGGGTGTTTACCCTAAATGGTAGTCCACTCTCCTTCCACTCAAATGCGGGTGCACTTCCTTTCAATTTAAACCTTCCTAATCCTTAAACACTTAGTGCAATTAGTAAATAGGCGTATACACCAAACGGGTAGTAATACCTGGTGAAAAAAAATCTCAAATAAATTTTAAATATAATAAGAACAATTTTTTTTACTCTCTTCCTCTGGGTACATTTTCAAATTATTCTATGTTCCACATCCATACTTCATTAGTTTAAGCAAGTGGATAGCCTGGATGGATACTAAGACTCATTAAAAACATCTCTTAATTTGTCTAAAATAACATGATTCCACGTGCTTGCGCATCTCGCTGAGATAAAAAAACGTTCACGTTATGTGGTAGCTTTGTGTGATTAGAAGACGGTTGTGGTTTTCAGATCGTGGAAAGAAAGACGTTTCTATTTAAAATAATCTTTCGATTTTTATTTTTTATTTTACTTTTCCTCGTGTTCCTGTTGCCTCATTTCACTTGTGCCAATGTTAATTACTTTTAATGGCTTGAACTGCAATGGTATAATTGATATTTCTCCACACGGATATGGTTACATTCTTTCTAATTCAAAGAATAGGATTTGTTGTAAATGACTGATGTTGTAAACAACATGCTTTTACTGTTAAAACAATATCGTCTGATCCTTATCCTATAAGGTTTTTATAAAATGATATTGTAACCAAGGCCGTAGCCAGGGAAGGTTTTAGGGGTACAACCCCCGCCCCACTCACCCACAAAGTTGACAATAACAAATATATTCTGCCTTAATTACAGCTTAAACAAAACCTGAAAATACGAGTATATAGGTATTCAAATGGTTGCACCTAGAAAACACCACAAATGAGTCGGCAAAAAAAAAAAATGAGATGGTGGTATAAAATAAAGATGTGAAGGTGGGGTCCATCTATAAATCCTCAAACAACTTGCAGTTAAATATGTGTCAACCTTTACTACATATGGGAAATTTAGAAATATAGTTATTTGAAAGGCTTACAATTTTGGACTATGAAGCAGCGGTGACTTAAACTTTTCTCCAAGAAAACATGGGAGAAAGACAAAATTATATATAAAATTATATATGTTGGGTCAGTGGCGGTAGAACTTTATTTGTGTAGGGGGAATGAGGGCAGCTAACAAAAAATATGTTTTAAGGAACTCATGCCCCCCTTACCCCTTCACCACAGCTTGAAGATTTATGGTCTACGGTCGTTATCGTAACCACCGCAATAATGTTATCATTTAGTCTGATTCAGGCTTGCTGGTAAACGAGAGAAAACATATTTCCTAAACACGAGACAGTCAATTCACCCGGTGTGTATGTACTTGCTCCCAAACTAATTCTTGTCAATCTTTGAATGAAACACATGGCAAGCGTTTAAACAAACGAGGCTGGTTACAAGAACTATTTGAAATTTTAAACTACTGCATGACATTTATCAATGACTTCTGAGGCATGCTAGAATACTATTCATTATTTTTTTGTTGGAGCAAATTCTTGTCCTTTTCAAATTAAAGAACAGACAGTAAGTCAGTAACACATTTTAAGGAGTTTTTTTTATAAAAGAGATTAAGTATATTGGCGAAGAGTATGTAACTTTCTGCTAATACTTTCTAAGGGAAGGGGACGTGAATTAAGATCTATAGATATGTAATTTGTAGGCAAACACTTTTATGAGCCTAAATAGTATAAAAATCATGAGAGATAATATTTTATCATTATTATTATTAATATTATTATTATTAGGAGTTCTGTCTTACGACATGCCATTTGTCATTGAACTTATAACACCAAAGCACCCTGTCCTCTGCCTCCTTCTTAAGCGCCCTGAATTTTTCTTTTCTTTCCTTCAAATCATCCATTATTTGAATCCTCTTTCCTCTTAAGTATGTGTCCTTTCAGTTTGCTTTGTACCTAAAAATCACATCCAAAATGGTTGTCTTCTTACCCATTCTTCTTAGGACATCTTCATTTGTCACCCTGAATGTCCACCTATTTTTCTCAAGTCATAACTATATGTGTTTTACACACAGAAATTTCAATAATTGTTATTTTGTTGTTATAATTATGCTATGAACACTGCACGAATTAATACGTGTAACATTAAGTAGCTTATTAAATTGAATTATCTTTAAACATGGCCATTTTATGTATATTCAAAAGCTGTGTCGAATCGATAAGGTTCGTTCATGTTCATTAACTTAATAAGAGTTTATGTTATTTATATCTTCTTTAAAAACGGAAATCGTTTTTCTTAGTGTTTCCTAATATACACGTTCTCTCTGAAACGTCGTAAAGGGCTATTAAACTTCTAAAATACATAATAAAATGAATATTTACACACAATGTTTAATCCAAGCTAGACTACATATGTGAACATAATTTAATTAATTTAAAATAGTTTAAAAATATTCCCTGGGCACGGGTACCTGGTTCTATTTTCATGTACCGTACATGTGTCATTTTTCAACTAATTTAAATTAATCTAATAAAATATCGTAAAATGAATTCCCCACTTATTAATTTGTGTGGAATTGTTTCAAATATACGCTCTTCAAGTAAACAATTGGTATTTAAAGAGAACACTTCCGAGCGTTGGCAGCCATTTCCCTGTTTTAAGATTATTTCCATTTCACGTTATCTTATTATGTTTATATTTTTCCCCAATTCATTTATTTTAGTATCTTTGGGGAGTGTGAGAAAAATAGCCGAATACTGTTAATGTTCTTGATTTGGAAAGTAGAACTTGTTATGGAGACTTGGACCTTCATCTTCATTATCGTCATCTTCTGGTTCTGCAAGGATGAATATATTGACTTTGGAAATATTCTTTGAAGGTGTAACTATTAGAAGAGCCCATATCCAAATTTATTATAATAAAAGCGGGTTTTGGGGTAGAAAATAGTGGACACATCAGACTTCGTCCAGAATTCTCCGCGACTAAATTTGTTGCGTCATTTCTTGGAATAGAGCTCCTCGATCACCCTAGCAACCAAGTCCACAAGGCTTCTACTTTGCTTGTACTACAGCCGTGCTTAGCATCGTTCTTGTATACGGTGCTTACTGTAAGACTCTAGACGTCATAGGTCAATAAAATAGCTGGCATCAGTCAACAAACCATATATTGAATAGCTAAATAACTTAGACCAGTGGTTTACAACTGTTAGTCCACGGTGCCCTTTTTTTATTTTCCCACGAAGTTTCTTGGAAAAGTAATATTTAAAAGTGATGTTTTTAGCTGATAAACGAAATTTTTTGACCTGCGTGAGAAAAATCATGAACTCTCCAACCTATGTCCACGTTTAATTACTTCCTTACATCTGCTGTATTGACGTATTAGCGATAGTATATTTTAGCCGAAAAACTCATTTAGTGGGTAATTAAACATGTTTAAATTACCACCTCTTATTTCATTCACTATACCTGTTCTTGTTTTTGCATAACTCGACAGAGGTTAGCCAATTATGATGCGGCCTGCTACTATACAAGTGGATTCAATGGGCCTCTGGCAATTTTAAGTCGGAAACCCCTGACTTCGACGAACATTTACTTTTAATTTAATAGGTACAGATAAAAATAAATAAATATTAAAGTAATTTATTATCAATGATAAAATAAATCAATTTTTCTTTAATCTATTGAACTGGTACATTTTAAGTAGATTAATTATAGTATAAGTTGGAATTTTGGGGTGGAAGGAGGGGACTTAGAGGATCTCCCCTTCGCTTTTATAAAAACATCTCCTTCTCTTGACCATGAAGTCTGATATTTAGGTATAGTCCAGTGATGGGGAATCTGCGGCCTTTTGAGGTGTTTGGTCTGGCCTTTTCCCATATTCTGGCAATTATGTCACTTCATTGACTATAAAAGATACATTCTCTAACTCAAATTGGCATTTCTAATCTATGATAAAATATTGTGGGCTTTTTTTCCTTAGTGCCACATTTTACTATCCGTTCTGCCTATACGCTAATGGTTTTAGGGATTAAGTAGGTTCTACTCCTGGGAAGTGTACCCGCATTTGCATAGAGGGAAAGTGAAAACAAAATATTTTGGGAAAACCCTCCTCAGTACACCTGACAGAGACTCGAGAGTAGCACGTTAGAGCATGTGACAACCGAAGTGGTTCATATTAACTGTTGATATGTTAGTTTATAGAACTCCATCTTAATTGATTTTCTATTAGATTTTATAAACCTTATTAATGCTTATATATATATATATTTAAGTATGCTTGTACAATTCATGTCTACAGTGAAATTGAACTAAGTTCCAAAAAACAAAATCAAGGAAAAGCGACAAAATTGATTCTGCCAAAATTTTGTAATTTATATATTATTTAAAAAAACATGTACTTCTATGATTATATAATAAATACACAAAATTCTGAAATATATTGTCACTGAATAAAAAAAGGGGAGGTGGGAATTAGACTAATATCCCTTAGTACCTTTATGGGTTCCTTAAAATACATTACCTTATGTTTAGGTCAAATACTTATTTATAATTTTGTCAAAATGTATTCTATATGAAATGTGAGGTCCTATGAAGAGTCCGTGAAGTGAAATTCAGCCTTCCAATGTCAAAATGTTCTCCACACTTGGTCTACTCTCCTAAGCGATATAATGATGGAGCCTCAAGTGAATTTATCAAGAAAGGTTTCCGTACCAATATTAGGATTCTGTTAGAAAAAATCTTATCCAACAGTTACAAAAGTTACTAAAATTTATTTAAAACAGGAATACGTAAAATAATTCTTATCTGTAGATGTAACTGTTGATATATATTATTAATACTTGTAAAATAACGCTAATAATAGAGTAAAATTTTGCCAATGTTGGCCAGAAATAACATATTTGTATTTCCTTAAATGTTCTTCCTAACATAATCTTACTATAGAATATAAGAATATTTGCCACCATTGTCAATGCATGTGACTGTAATTACTAGCGTCTAACTGAAGAGGTCATATAATTCGTACTTGAACACAATACAAAATATATAACGTTAATTGTCATGATAGCTACTCTATACTTACTAGCTTATCTTCTTACGATTGAACATTGTACATCCACATACTTGCATTTTTTAATTAACGCTTTCTCTTGTTTGGACACTCTTCTAAGTAGAGTAATTCAACATAGATTTATGTTTAAAGCTCAATTATTTTATCTTCATAAATTAATAATTAGCTAAGACTACTTGAATTACAAGATTTCATAACAAAACGGTCAAAAAAAATTCCATATTTAATTTAAATTTTCTGTACATTTATTTATGCTGGGTTTCTTGGTTGTTTTATAATTTTCTTGGCAAATTTAATATTCTTTTTGGAGGATTCCTTTTGTTTCACGTCCTCCCTGATGTCATCTTAATAAGCAAATATATGACGACATTCAAAGAAAGTTTCATTTCACGACTCAGCTCCAAACCATGATTAAAACTCCAAAGGTGCTTACTGCAACATGTTTCCTGCTTAATTCAATTAAGTACGTAATCTTGATGTGTGCTTTTCTTTCCTCTTCTGAATATAGAAACGTAGCAAAGTAGTAATTGCGTTATGTAATTATCAAAGTTAGATTGTTATGAGTCAAGAAAGTTGTAGATAGTGAAATCATTAAAATAGTCGTTTATATCTTATGGTATTTGACGATTTTTACGAAACGTTAAAATTAAAATATCTTAACAAGAAAATAAGAGTGTCAAATTTGATTAGTGTGCTATTATTTTTTTACTGTGCACCGTGTATTAACTATTGAGATTGAAATTAGGATAATTAAATTTAAAAGAGATTGTACTTGCATTTGCGTGGGGGAATGGGGGAAAATAATTTATGAAATAGCCCCCTTTATACTCTTAATGGTGACCTGGCAGTCTAGGGGTAAGGTATCTGACTTCTGTGCTGGCGGCCGGGGTTCAATCCTCGGCACAGATTTATCTGATTACCAAATACTTCCTTCACCGTTGACAAGACATCTTTTGAATGTGGGGAATGCCAGGCCTCCGCCGTGGTTCGGATTCCACGTTAAACTGTAGGTCCTCCATTTCATCTCACAATCACCCTACCATTACACATTAGCGTAAGTGCGTATAACCCGAACGGGTAGTAAGACGCGGTGCTAATAATAATAATATTAATAATAATAATAATAATAATAATAATATACTCTCAACCAAGATTCGAACCCCCATCTGACAATACTGTAGGCTTATATTGTGAGTCAGATGCCACAGACCATGCGACCACGAATTTTTGATTAAAAACAAAGGGGCAAAATAATAATTTCCATAATAGTAATCACTTCCTATATCAAAGTCCTTGGTTCGATTCATCGAGGTAACAGACACCGATGGTCACATGTTCTAAGGCAGGTATGTCAACCCAGCAGCCCGCGAGCCGCATGCAGCCCAATTACTGATTTTTTGAGGGTCACACACCTTATGATAAGCCATAATGTGATGTGACCCCTTTATTCTTTTTAAAAATGTCAAAGAAATACAATATTTTGGAAAGTGATATTTAAGAATTAGGCATAATTTGGAGAATTCTGACATGTGAGTCTGGTTTACTAAATCTGTACTCTTTCTTCGACATGAATTATTATAATTCCCAAAAATGGTTGAATTTGCACACCAAATATGTCCAATATTTTGAAACAAATACGGATGTATTGTTTTCTCACATGAAATGGAGATCTCGATTAACGAACAAACGTTTGTCAATAATTAATAAAAGTTATTTTACTATAAGGTTTAAAGCCTGACATTAATATTGCAGTTAAAATGTTTCATATTCTTGGTAAAAAAAAATAGGTTTAGTTTTATTGTTTTATATAGGATCGTTCTTTTTCTTTTTTAATAATAATAGATTAAGCTAAAATTCAATTTACTCTTTTAATCAAGGTAATGACCATATTGATTTTTTTTTCAAATGTAGCTCCCTCAGTATTTTTAATGTTCTATGTGGTCCTTATGATCAAATGAGACGTTTAAGAGCCTACATCACATGTTTATTGACTCTGTAAAATCTACACGAATACTGTTGCGCGTAGATAATTTCAAGGTGAACCTTATTGGCGATAAAGAGTTAATAGAAGTGTCTAATACTGAGCATTGTTGAAATATTAAATTCTATTTGGATAAAAACTGCATTGAAAAGGCCGTTTTTGACCTTTTTGGAATGGCTTTATTGTGCACAAGTCTTCATTCTATCTTAATAGTGACATACTGTAGTTACTAACAAGGAACTTTGTCGCTTTGTCCCCCATCGTCACCACGGGTAATTTCGAGTAATCATTCAAATACGGATGCACAGAACACGTTTCTGTTGTATCGTACGTCTTTTCTTTTTTCCTTTTATTTCCATAAATCGCGCGCACACCCAAAAGCAGATGCGAACCAAGAGCTGAATTGGACCTGCTATGATGAACGCTCTTAATGATAATTATTTTACACCAAACCATTTTTTTTTTTTACTTATTTGGGCCATTTAGAATTGCTTTAACGTTTGTAAAAACTGTTGTTTTTTTACGTAAAACCCCTCGTTTCTTAAAGAAATTAAAAATAAAATTCACGAAATATTTGCCTTTGTGAATAGACGTAAAAAAATAGTTCTCAAAAAACTTCTATCTCGGTTAAAATTTATTGTAGAGCAAAAATAAGAAATTTTTTATTCTTTAAAACAATTCGCTACATCTTTTGATAAAATCAATATTATAAGAGATATTTGCAAGCTTGATCATTTTGCCCCATTCTCTCCCGTAATTAGTTTCTTAAAAAAGTAGGCTATTTTTAGTATGTCTGTGAAGGAATTGTGTTGATATTAGTTTTTTTTAAAAGTGTTTTAAGTGGTTTGGCCTCTGACTATGGCTTGTCATCCGAACAAAGTTCCTAAACCTGCAATCAGTTCTGAGTTTCTCAGCCAACGATCGACACGTCAAAAGGTCACTATTTAGATCTCGCGAGTACAGATGGTCGAAATAAAAACAGTCTTTTGGCCTTTTATTGCACAACACTACAAAAACCATGGCCATAAGGAGTACATCTTCCTCAGACGACATGATACAGACTAGATAAAACATGTTATAATTTGTTAGATAGCTTTGAGTATTTGTTAATGTTATATAACAAATGTGATAAAGCACTCAAATGCAACAAGTTACAAATCAACGTTGTTTTACCATTTTTTTTTTTTGCCAACTTACATAATGTAAACGAACCTTCAATTGGTTCAGACAGGGAAAATAAAATACCTAAAATAAATTAGGGTAAAAATGAATATCCCATAATACGCATAGCAAGCTGTTCAGGTCAAATGTGGTATTGATCGTATTTCTAGTCTATCCCCAGGATTCAACCAATATCCAAACAACAGATAACTAGCACTTTAGGTCAATAAAGTATTAGTCGTATCTTTAGTCTAGTCTCAGGAGTCAGCCAAGAATCCAAGGTACGGGTAACATGTAGTTCAGGTCGAATGGGAAATTGGCTGACCTCCGAGTTTCTATTATATAATATATGGTCCTAAGACTTTCAGTAAAAACCCAAGTATTAAGAAAAGCTTCCTTTCAGAATAGTGTGTGGCGTCACTATTACAGGAGCCCGAATTACGCAAGCAGCCAGCCGAGAAACGAGAATGTCCCAGTCGAGAGAGAGGATGGATAGAGAGAGGTGGAGAGAAAGACCAACAAGCAATTTCCTGTAATGAGAAACTGCGCCGCAGAGGGGAGTGGGGGAGAATGAAAGGGTTGGAAGTTATGTCTTCTCGCTATTTAAAAGCTTTGCATGGTGCGGCTGTTAAGGGAGGGTGTACAACGGAGTTTTGTAGAGTTTTTACACTTTACTTGAGAGCTACATAAAACGTAACACTAGTAAAGGCTGTGTTGGTTGAAAAGTGGTTGTGGGGGGTTAATTTCAAGTCTGTCAAGTGTAAAAACAAACCACCAAATAAAATGTTATTCTTTTTGCCTTCGTTTTATTTAGTTTATAAATCTAGTCAGTTGGATTCATTTAATTATATAAGTACGACTAAAATATAAAACAGATGGGAATTCCAAACCAATACATGTTTAATGTAAAATTAAAAAATTTCACCAATACTGTTAATACTTTCAGATTTTCGAATTACTTTGGAAATATAATAATTTTAACAATGAGCCACCGGCTTCAGTGGGCACATGGTTTAAGGCGCTACTCTTGCAATAGACTAGACTGACGATGAAGGGAATATCGAGGTTTGAATAACGGTAGGGTGTGTTGAGGGTTGTTTTTACGAAATGGTTTTACACTCTCATTTCACTCAAACGCGGGTAGACTTCCTCTAAATATAGCCTTCCTAATACATAAAACCATTAGCGTAGATAGTGCATAAGTGTATAGCCCAGACTGGTAGTAAGATGCGGTCCTAAAAAAAGAACAAATTTTTCATTAAATAAAAATATAATAGTATATTTTAAAGTGACATTTTAATGACAATTAATAGCACAGTAGTGTTGAGCCAAACTGCTGAGGACGGGGAGATCGAGGTTCGAATCTCGGCCGGGTGAACTGGGGGTGGTTTTTCCTAAATGGTTTTCCACTCTCCCTCCACGCAAATGCGGGTTCACTTCCTCTAATTCAACCTTCCCAACTCCTATATCCATTAAAGTAATTAGTACTTAAAGTGTATAACCCGAACGGGTAGTAAGACGTGGTGCTAAATATATATACATAGCGCAGTACAGTGGAATTGCCATAAATGACGGTTGGGGTAATCAGAAAGTTACATAAGTTACTAAAACTACTTTAATATATTCTTACATTTAAAAAATATGTTTTACTGCTGTCCCTTTTTATGGGTAGTATAATTTCTGAGAAAATGATACAAATCTAATAATAATACGCCCACAATAAAATATTAAAGATATTGATCGCAAGATAAGTTTGTGTTTTCTAACTTACGAAATTTTCCTCTTGTCGTTATAATAACAATGAAGTATATTGCAATCTTCATAGAAATAACCTTATTTTACATACTATAACATCTTATACTTTCAAGTATTCATACATCAAGTCATGTGATACGCAGCTTTCACTTTTGATGGATGATGGAATCAATACCTATAAAATAACACTAACCTTTATTAAAATGTTATCACTTTTGACCAAAAAATAACAATTTAATTGTATTTTTAAAAGGCCCTTCCTATGAAAATTGAGCTGTAACTACCTGCACACAAAACTACGAAGATGGGCAGAAAAAGCAAATTGAAAACCATTAATTTGAATTGATTTGCATTTTCATTTTTATAGCTATACAATACGTAAAATAAGATTGTTAGTTATGTTAAAACTTGTTTATCACTTTAAACTCCAATATTATAGAAGTTACGGCATAATTTAAAATTTCAACCCAAATATTGAGTTACCACTACATCTCGATTGTGCGTGTCAACGCTTAAAGGTACTAACGTGCATTTAAATTACCACACTTGCAAACACAAACATAATAAAACCATAATTAAAATACAAATAAAATACAAATATTACATATTAAGGATGTTGCCTAGTTGGAGATTTTGAAGCCATTTAGCAAAGTGGGTTGCATCTTAGCTTGACGTACCTAAGCTGTTTAAGCACTATTACACTTAGGCACAAATGTACTAAATAGAAAGAGAGGGAAGAAAATAAACAGTTCATCCTGTGAGGACTCTTACTTATCTTCTGATAACATTCACCCTCTTCCTCTGACGAGTTTACAAATTCACTATAATATTTGTGCCTTGAAAATCTTAGTTTGGTTTTTAAAATTACCTTTCTCTTGTTTCCTCTTCTAGACAGACCTATGCTACCACGGACTCTTTTAATCCACATCCTGGCAGGAAGACTCCTACAGGCCATTTTCTTGACTAAGCCAAATAGCCCTAGATTTAGATGGTTTATAAAAAATACCTTTACAAAGTGACTATTTCAAGATGTAAATAATAGTTTTGTGACACCGTAGGACTAATTTTAGAATTATTTAAGAGTTGGTTGGCTTTGTTTCAACGATTTATCTTTAAAACTCGCTAAATTCACTAACACGGGAAACTCTATTTTGGTCTGCCGCGTTATCGAAGGTAGGCAACGTCCTTGGGTGATTTTAATATGATTGATTCTTGTTCGGTGTCATATCATAATTCTGAGATCACATGGCAAAACGTGATATGTGCACTTTTGCTAATTTTTTTCAGGGGAGCTATTTGAAACTGTAGATCTCAATGAGAGGAATATGAATACAGGCCCCCTACTAATAACTTAATTTTACGAAAAGAAAAAATTTAAATAACAAGTTTGCCACCTGACCACGGAATTAATAAACAATTTATTACAATTCATAATGATTTATTCCTGCGAAAATTATTTGGATAATCACTGAAATAACCTTTTGAAGAGTTTGATAATTAAATGGATTGTAGCCAACTTCGACAGAAGGCACAAAAGGTATCTATATTACAATTATTTCCCTAATAATGGACATATTTAACAGTTATAAAAAGCTATTAGATTTTTCTTTCAGCTATTCATACTTAAGGTCACGTGGTCTTCAGCTGTCACTTTTATATGTAGATATTATCAATATCTATAAAATAACACTAATAATACGAAAAACAGATTTTTTTTAATTTAGCGCCGCTTCTTACTACCCGTTTGGGCTATACGCCTATGTACTAATTACTCTAATGGTTTAGAAATGAGGAAGGCTTAGTGTAAGGGAAGTGTACCCACATGAGCCTGGAGAGATATTGGGAAACCATTAAGGTAAAATCACCCTCAGTACACCCGACCGGGATCGAATCACGATATCCCCGTCATTGGCAGTCTAGTTTATTGCGAGAGTGATACCATAGACACATAGAGCATATAGCCACTGAAGCGGGTACCAGAAATATTACGTTTGTATTTTTTTAAAAGATGCTCCAATTACAGATTAATAAGGAAATTAAGGATTAGGACCTTAATATATGCCTATATTTCTTACGGAGAAATTGCTACAATCTCAGAAGTGACAGCAATAGAATTTTATGTACAAATATCGGTTCATAAGAGTTGATTTACAGTTTAAAAAAAAACATGGTAGCAAAAACATTTCATAAAATACAAAAACTTTTTTTGGTCAAAATTGAATAATAAATGCACCAGTGGGTACGCGAACTAAACTTCAAGTTCATCTGTCTGTTTTGCCTGTGACGAGAGGGCTCTGGTTGAAATCGTTGCCAGGTGTATTGAGAGAGTTTTTTCCTGATTGGTTTCCTTGTGATTCACGCTATCTCCAGGGGTACGCGACATCTCAATTAGTATTATTAATAATAACAGTCTTTTTACATAATAGTAAGTCTGATAAACCATTTATATTTAAATTTTGGTTTAATATCATTGACTTTTTGAAGCTTTTCTTTCCATATGTAATTGTTTACCACTTAATCTTTATCTGATAGATTGAAAAATTACACCTTGATACGGGATTTGAACCCGGGACTTGTAACCTCACCTTTCACATATACTTAATTATATAGCGTTTTTATCTTCCAATTTAATCCATAGCGTGATCATTGATACCTCAAAAGAAATCATGTTAATATGTTCTTTATTTACGGAGAGAAGGAAGAAGTAAGCTGGTTAAGGTTTGGTTACAAAAAATAATACACGATTGGTGAAATTTTGGGAAACACTGCGGTAATATATTTGATAAGATGATTCAACTGACATATTTTAAAAGAAAAGTTAATTCAAAACATAAATGTTAACTGATTATTTTAAGTACTGCATCCAGCTATCCGTTCGGGCTGTAAGCAATGTGTTGAGGGATGAGTAAGGTTTCAATTTGTGTGAAGTATACCAGCAATTTCATAAAGAGAGGGAGTTGAAAATAATTTTAGAAATACAAGATTCAATAAGTAGGCTACTGTAAACCCGACCGGAAATAGAGCCATGGTCACTTGGCCATTGGCAGCTCAGCGAGAATGACAACTTAAGCTTGATTCACACGTTCACCGAAAATAGAGAACAGAATCTGCATCAGTTGCACAGCAATTCACTCTCTGTATGTTGACCCATGATGCATTGCAATGCTAACTTAAAACAGCTGATTATATACATATTTAATTTTCAGTAAATATACATTTGTTTTAGATCACTCTCCCGATATATATTTTCAAAGTATAACGCTGTGTCGTGGTACAATCCAATACATCAATAAGCACGCTTTACATAAACGGGTTATTTCAAATCTCTTCACAACGACTGCCTGTTAACCGTTAGCTGTATAGCGCATGCGCTCTCATATACACATGTGTACTGATTTGAAATAGTTGGTATTGAGATTTGATTGGTTCTCCTGTGTCGAAGATCTTAGGCAGAGCCGACAAAGCAGAGATAAGTTGAACTTGAACGAAACAGCTCATGCTGATGAGATGGCAATCTTGTGAATGGATTACGACTCATCATATGACCACGTTTCTGTTCTGCGCTTGCTTTCAGCGAACGTGTGAATAAACAGACCATACGCTCGCTAAAGCGGGCTTTAACTTAATTAATTAATACTATTACAGAGGAGTGTGTTTGCAAATCTTACTTTGATCCAGGGAACAGGGGTCCTTCCCGACTCTAAGCACTAGGGTTAGGAGGGGATTATTTTCAATTAGATTTAATTATTTTCTTTTCTCTCTTAGAGTCAATGCTGATGCATTTCCTTTTACACCCATCCTAAAGCGTAACATCGCACTAGGATAATTTCCGGTAAAGAGGTCAAGGTTTGAATCCCAGTTGTGTCCACTGACGATGATATCCACCATGTGATTTATCAGTGAGATTTTATCATTTTACATTTGTGTAAAACCAATCATTATGAGTCTTCTTTCATTAATTTTTCATCCAAACTGGTAAACAAGAGGACAAAGGTATCAGCCTAATCTTGTCCTGCTTGCTGTTCACTGGAAGGTCAGGGTTCGAATCTTGGCTGGGTGTACTAAAGGTAAATTTTCCTAAATGGTTTATCATTCTACCTCCACACAAATGCTGGTACACATGGTCGTACTCAAAAATTTGTGTTAGGAAGATGTTCTATCTGTGCGGTCTCGATATGGAGTTTTCATAAGTAGATAACAGGGAATTTTTATAACATTGAATTCAAAATTAGATGATTTAAGGATTAAAAAAATTAATGTAGTAACATAAACATGAAGAAGGAATACTTTTATTCTGATCAAGCATTTTCAGAGAGAGGGGTTTTTGACCCCAAAAATCCCCATCTTTGGGAAGGCTACTAGACCTTTAATCAAAACATTTTCATCAAACATTTAAGGGCCGTTTACTTTTTTCTTTAAATTCTACCTTCTTCATCCTTATTCCGATAGTGTCCAATTAGGTCAATATTGTATTGTATTTTGGTCTTTGAAACATCTGTTTAGTAGACCTACGTGGTTGTTGCTCATTTGTCTGAGGCTACAACTATGTACCACCGCTCCTCCCCCTCGTTAACTCTTCAAGAGGAAATATCCTTCCAAAAAGTGTCGAAGGTTGGACCACGAGTCAGTCCCGAACAAGACAGTTCTTTGCACCTAATGAGTAAGGAGGGAAGGGGGGGGGAGGAACCCTGCCCAATCTTCTCTCATTCTGCAAGGCTTGGACCACCGACAGAAAGCGCTGCCAAGTCGCCGACCGGTCCAGCCATCTTGCGGCCTGACGGGCTAACTGATCCAGTCTGCCACGCCCCCCCTCCTTCTTTGTGAAATGCCGCTACTTACCTTTGATGTGCGCCGACATTTTGGAGTCTCGACTCCTTACCTTCTCTTCTATTGTGAAACTAGTTTGAAAATTATTGTAAGAGCTTCTTTTTTTTCTAATAAAAAAAAGAAGACATGTGATTTTCATTTTCAAGGTCAAATTAAAGACCTAACAAATGAGTGGAATAAATGAACTTAAAAACTGGTATGCCTTACCATTTATTTTACAGTCAACCTCAGCGATGTTTTTTTAATCTTCTAACCACAGGCTATTGTTGTTGCAAACTGTAATGACTTCACACGTGGACACCTCTTTTAGATAAATGAGTTCACAGGGTGTGTCCCTCCAAATATTACCTGCGATGCTTTTTTTTTCAAAGGTGCCCACAAGTTTTGTTGTTTGTTTTGTTGTTTTGTTGCGTAAAACTACTCAGTTGGGCTATACCTATTCTAATGGCGTTCATGAGTTAAGGATGAGCTTAGAAGAATTTATGTGGAAGAAAAATGGCAAGAATAGTCAACAGGTGACTTGAACATTAAATACAAAGTGTGATGGAAGAAGACCAATTTAGATTCATAAAAGGAACCAAACTTGCCATCGGGATGCTGGGAATAATTCTAGAGAGAGCGCAGTATGTCAAGGAAGAAGCTTACATTGTTTTTTTTATCGGCTGACAAAAGACGTTTGATAAAGTGAAATGGAAGAAATTGAAGGAAATACTCAAGAAGATCGGCATCAACTGGAGGGACAGAAGGGTGATTGGGTTAGCAGCGAGTGAAGGTGAGGCTGAAATGATGAAAAGACCGACAGCGTAGAGATAGTAAGAGGTGTGATACGGGGGGCGTAGGGGGGGGAGTGTAGGGGGGGTATGTTTGTCATCCAGTGTGTTCAACTTGTACGTTGAGTGGCTGGTCAGGGAAGCCCTGGAGATACGCGGCTATTTCAGGATAGGAGGGCGAGTCATCAACACAATAAAATACGCAGACGTTACAGCATTGCTGGTCAAAAATGAGGAAAAGTTGTAAGAAATGATGGACCAGCTGATGGAGATAGGGAAAAGATATGGAATGGAGATAAACGTTAAAAGTTCAAAAGTGACAGGGTAACAGGTTGACATACAAGGTGATAAATGAAGAAATACTAGGTAGTGTGGGTGGGAAAAGAACTATTATTTAGGTTAAGTTACTTTAAGCCAGGTTCCATCTAAAGTAAAGGTACCGAGATCAATACACGGCATGGCCTAAAAATGTATCAATGGCCGAATTGTGGTTTCCTCTTTCACATTTTAAATTAGCGGACAAGAGAGTGGGTGCTGTTTCTTTTATTTAAATCAGTGTATTAAATTAACGTTCAAGGGACTGGTATTGTATCTTTTATTTAAATTATAGTAAAGTTAATTTATATGTTGTACGTTAGTATTAATATCAGTTGGCTCATAAAGTGGCATAAGTGCCTCTAGTAGTAAGTTAATACTAATAGCTGTAATATTAATAATTAATAGCTTTAAATACATATCTCTGATCCCATGGCCTAAGGCGTCATACTCAAATAATAGTGGAATATCTGTGTTAGGGAGGTAAAGTTTCGAACACTGCCCGATTCCACTGAAACATGGTTTTAAAACACGTGATTTATCAATGTGAATTTTTTTCCTTTGCCACACCATATCAAGGCCTATGTGGACACATTTTTATAATTACCCTCTGGAAATATGTGAACGGGTAAATACAATTGAATAGCCTGTAGTGAAACAAATGCAATTTGATTTAATTATTAGTATGAACATAACCACGGTATTTATCTAAGTGTAAGATATTATCCGAGACATTTTGTAGATATAGTGTGATGTTTACTTTATATTTCATTTTATTGATTATGTAATTAGTAATTAACTTATTTATGATAAAATATATAGGTATTTGATGTTAATGATATATTAAACCAGACGTAAAATAGCCCATATATTAAAATATTTCAACTTGAAATTAATTTTTAAAAAAGGAATGCAGGATGGAAAATTTACTAATAGTAATAGCCCTGCGCTTTATCAGAGGTTGAATAATTACTCATTTTAATTGTAGAGTTAAAGAGTCCAAGGTCATGCCGCGACTAAGCGAGGACAGCTTGATTAGCACGTTTCTTTCTTTCTGGAATTAGCTCTTGAAGTCTGGAAATAAAATAAATACAAGGGTCATTGAGGGGAAGAGCACTTATAAAGTTCGTTTTAGACAGGCAGGAAATAGGGTTAACTAATTACTTCTATGAGAAGGAATTTGTTTCGCATTAGATATATATTGTGTTGTAAGTAGGTATTTATCAGTAATATTTGTAAAATTGTAGTACAGAAATATTTATTATATTAAGTAAAAAAGTTTTTAACACCCGAACAGGCAAAACGTATTTAACTACACTATTTAAGTAAGGAAAAAGGAAAGTAGAATGTATAGACGTATGCGTATTTGCGCGAAGCAGTATGGGTGTGATGGAGCCTATTTTGAAAAAAAACAAAAACAAAAAAAAAACTAAATATATTTGACAAATATTCGAATTCAGACCTCCACGTCACTTTGAATACCAAGCTAGATGAACCTAACAAAAATACACTTGCTCGTAATGGCGGACTTAGTTGTTTATTATTATTATTATTATTATTATTATTATTATCAAGTATCTGGATTTCCTTATAATAAATTGAATTAATGGTTTTATTTAATTATTTGGTTATTTAACGCAAAAAAAGTCCAATCTAAATATTCCGTTTTCGTAATTATTTTCGTAGCCCGTAAGAAGAGATCGACTTTACGGTAAACAAATAGCTTGTCCACAAGAGTTCCGATTCAAAAGTCCGTAATTCTTAGCACTCCTTAAGAGTTAGACCAACTTTAAATTTCTTTAAGACTATTGCTACAGTTGAATAATCGGTCAATAAACAGTGTTGTGTAATTTTAAATTAAACAGTCGCTATATTGTTTTGTTTTAATCTAGCAATTCATAGAAATTTTTAATACATTACGGTCATATTTCACAGAGTAAATTTAAGAATATATTAATTGAGTTTATAGAATTCGCTGTAATTGTAAAAGTATTTTGTACAAATCTAAGATAAAACATACGGACGTAATGCATTCGCATTTGTTTAGAGGGACGGAGGGAAAAAATTTAGAATAAACTAAGATAAATTTAGCATGCTGGCATTCAAACCCCAATCTCCCCATCCCCATAAAACCAGACTATACTTGCTTAAAGTTTAGTCCACCGATTAGGCTTAATATGAATAGGCTGGATTTTTATTTGTCAGTCCTTAGTTTGATTTTTTGTTTTCGATTTATTTCCGTTACCAGGTTTGACAGGACCAGTCTCAAAAAGTGGATTTTGACTTTACACCATTTTGTTTGTTAAATTTACCTTTAAGTAAAATATGTTAAAGGGATTTTTTTTAACTAAAATAGTTACATATTTGAATTTTCAAATAATAAAATTGGCTGAATATATTTTATGTCAAGTGGAGAAGGGTTTAAAGGCGTTGCCTACTTGGAGGGTAGTATCCTCACAAATAAAGATTTCTTATGGTATTGACAATTCTGAAGCGCCAAAACCATAGGATTAGTTTGGTAAAAAGAACAGTAGAAGCTAGTTATTAAAGTTACTAAAACCATTTTAATATACTCACACATCAAGTCATGTTATAGGTAGATGTCACTTTTTATAGATATGATCAATAACACAAATGATATACTAAAATGTTATCAATATTGGCCGCAAAGAAATAAGTTTGTATTTTCTCTACCGCACCTCCAACCAAAATCGTGGTAGGGCCTATATTAAAACCAGCTATTTTAACATGGGCCTCACAGAATATTTCAATGGTGGGGGAAAGGGTTGCAATTCTGATTGAGGTTATAGCTTTATATTTACTTAAGGGTTTATAATAGTTTTAGGAAGTTAACAAATTATATAGAAATGTAAAGGGCTAAAATTATAAAAACTGCTAAGTTATTATTATTATTAGCACCGCGTCTTACTACCCGTTCGGGTTCTACGCACTTACGCTAAAATGAGAAGGTGATTATGAGATGAAATGTAGGACCTACAGTTTAACGTGGAATCCGAACCACGGTGGAGGCCTGGCATTAACCACATTCACAAGTTGTGATTAATACACGTTTTGTCAGAGGTGAAGGAAGGGTTTGGTAATCAGATAAATCAGTGCCGGGACCGAGGATTGAACCCCAGACCCCAACTCATAAGTTATGTTACTTTTTAGTTTCCTTTTATTTACTCAACTCTTAACAGTTGCTAGCTGATTTTGTTTATTTTAATAGTATCCTGATTGGGCGAGTGGTTCTGCTTGCATAACTTACAAATTATCCACTGGGCTTGCTGATTCTCTTTTGATAAATTTTGATCGCATTCGTATAATCATTATACTCGTATTAGAAATATTAATAGTGATCAAATCACTCATATGATCTTAGTTTCACGCTCGTTTAGTTTGTCGGTGATAAGGTAATTATTAAAATTCTGACCTGGGACACTAGAGGGGGGGGGGGGGGGGATTTTTCCTAACGTTTTACTCCTCTCCCTCTACCCAAATAGAGGTATATTTCCTCCAAATTCTATCAACCCCACAAGAGTAATTAAATGTGGATATCAGTGAAGATAATAATTTAAAAACAAGGATATGTCTATTGTAGATTATCAAAGAGTTTTATTGATCTCAAAGACAACCACTGCAACAGCTTGGAAACCATTGCACTAAAACCATCCTCAACTATCTTAAAATATTCTGTCTTGACCCTCTCACAATTTCAATTTTGTAATATATTCATTTTAACATCTTCAAATCCGCAGGGAGTCAAAACCATATCTTAAAGGTTCGTGTGAAATCCTGTGGTGTTTTTTTGTTCTTCACCTCAGTCAGAGCTAATCAATTTTGATAATAAACGATAGAATAAGAGATAATTATTTTAAGTATTTACACATACACGTTTATTTTAAGAACGATGTACACATTTATTCAATATTTATCTATGACGTGTAAGGCTACAATCATATGAACACGTTAAAAATTACTTGTGTATAAAGATTTACTTTTTTTTTTCGGATTTTCTTTTTATTTATCCAAACACGTTATTTGCTTTTCTTTAGGTGAATGGCAAATTCCACTGAAAAATTAAAAAACTTGAGAACTGCTAAGAAATTAGACCGGAAACGGAAGCGCGTATCTTAGCCAATGTCTCTCTATCTGTGCTCGTCTCTCGTCACTATACAAAACTAAATGTCAACTAGGTCGAGGTGGGCCTGTCTCGGAGGAAGAGTGGACTAGCACAAGTTGTGGAAATATTAGAAATATTTTATTTATAGTTTTCGTTTTCCAATCTTAGTCTAGCCCATTCGATTACAATATAGTTTGTGTTCTTGATTATCTGATTATATTTTGATTATCTGATTACTAGAAAACCAGACTGAATCAGCTTAACATTTAGTACGCTTGTTCAAAAGGGCAAGCTTATTTTATTATTATTATTATTATTATTATTATTATTATTATTATTATAGCAGAAAAAAATCTAATATTGTATTAAATGTTTTTTTATTTCATTTACGATCTATTTAAAGACCAATTTAAAACACATAGATTACATCAGAACTTGACTTACAAAATAACTTACCCAAATAGGACGCTTAATATAAGCCATAGAACCTATATGTTCATTATTTGAGTAGACAAGCCCGTTTCCATTCCAATTTTCATAGGAAGAACCATTTGACAGCTAGATATGTTACTAGATCTACTTTCACGTATCCATACGTCAGGCCACATGATCTGCAGATGTTACTTTTTTTTTATAGATATTATCGATACTTATAACATTAATAATGTAATGAATTACTAATATTGTAGACCGAAGAAACATATGTTAAATTTTATAAAAGATTCTTCCTACCAAAACCCTACTATACAAAAAGTAGCTATCTTCATCAGTACCACTCGTAATCGAACCATAGTCCTCTTGATCTATTGTTAAACACTCTTACACTATGTAAATGCGTATATTAAAAATATATATAAATAGATTAGTTTAGAACTTATAACACTTTTACCTAAATATGTTGTTCGACCTTAGTAAAACAGCTCATGAAAGACATGCTTTTAGTAAGAAAGTACGGTTAGCGTTTTATTTTTTAAGTTTAAAAAAAAGGGACGTATAAAAAAAACTATCGTCATTTCGTTCTCGTTTGTATGCCCAAATTGGAGTGATGTTTTGGTAGTGGTCCTAGGAAGAGGAACCGACTTCTCGGAAGGTGAGTAGTAAACGGTCGGCTTCTTCACTCGCTTCTTGAAATCAGAATAACAAACTGACGACGAGTCTTTAGAGGTTATGAAGTCACGCGTCTTCTCGTATATCTTCACACTTTCAAGATATATACTTCTGGGGGGAGGGGGAGGGGGGATTTACTCGTCTTAGCTAGCCTAGTTTCCAACTGAACCAGCACCTGCAGCAGTGGACGAGCTGTCTAAGGCGGGGAGTTCTCAACCTCTTTCAGTGACGTACCACAACACACAAGTTGACAAATTATTACATGTATGCTAGTTTTATTACAAATCAACATAATTGACAATTAGTTGTTTTTTTTATAACTGCATCATACTAACAGTTCAGGCTGTACGCACTATGCTTTATCTATTATCTCACCTCTTAGCTCAATCGGAAGCGTATCTCTCTACTGAAATAAAGGATCTTGTTTAGATTCCCAGAATGGTCGAAATATTGTCATTGGTGAAATGTGGGTTTATACTTTCACAGTGATTAATTAACGCCGGGGGAGGGAGGCTTGATGTTGTGGTGTTTGTTTTTTTATAGATTTAAGTCAAGCTATAAGTCATGTGCTGATATAATCAGTTGGTTGAGAAAGTGCACTTTAAATACCTCAAATAAGTGAAAATGAAATGAATATCAGATCTATTTTCACTTATTTAAATGTCAATTCATTTAATCCGCATCTGCCACTTTTAATAGATATTATTAATACCTATAAAATAGCACTAATAATATTTTAGAATGTTAGCAACGTTCATCTCGCCATAGATTATTCAAAAAGGTGCTCCAAATGTCCCCGCCTAAGAATATCATGGTACTGTACCTAGACCTTCCACCAATAGCTAATCTGTCTTGGGGGCATTCAAGTATTACGAGAGTACCTTAGTGGAAGAGAAGGAGGGGTCAAACTTTTCTTATTTTTGCTGGCAAAGGGGGATGGGGAGGAGGTCATAACAACTCTTAAGTGTGACAGAGAAGAGACAGAACGGTGTAGTGACCCAGCCGCCCCAAATAGACAAACAACCATTAAAAGTATCGAGACATGGATTCAAGGACCATAGTTATCAGATTAAAAATGGCTTGAAGATTTTTTTATAGCTATAATGATTTATGTATCCCCTAATAATAGTATTTTTTTATAATTTATATTATATGTAAATTAAAATATATCTTTAAAATATTATTTTATAACTTTTTTAATTTCTCCTGTTTAATACAATGAATCTAAATTAATATTATAATAATGTTTATTTTTAATATTTCTCAATATTTTACAATGTTTATTTACACCTTTACGTTAATAATTACCAGAAATTAACAAATCGTATATAAATAAATGATTATTCCTTAAAAGAATTACAAAAAAAAGTAAACAAATATAACGTAAGCAGGACTGGGGGAAATAGGGGGTTGAAAGTGTTGGAGAGTCGAGTGATTTCATATTTTTAATTACAACGAGGTGTGGGGGTCAAAAATAAACATAAAGGTGCTTAAGTAATATTTCAACGCCCTCATTAATATACATTTTAATGTGAATGTATTTATTTAACAAATCGGGGAGAGATTCAGTCTGGGACATAACGGGGACGATTGGTCAACCTAGACTCAAATGATAGTACATTTCCTTTTATATACCCATCTCAAACCTGTACCTTATAATATGGTGTTAGTGACGTTGTGGTATACGTAGAACTAAAAGTAAATTAGAAAGAACAATGAAAACTATTGAGTAATATTCTCTAAATTGAAACCTGGACACCGGTATTGAACCCAAGACCTGTAGTTTGTATTTATTAATGATGAGGAAACTTCCTCTAGACTAGAGGACCGTAAATTTAAATACTTACATAATTGGCGTTTTGTATTGGTTACTCGTTCACAATTAAATTATTATTATTATTATTATTATTATTATTATTATTAGCACCGCGTCTTACTACCCATTCGGGTTATACGCACTTACGCTAATGTGTAATGGTAGTGTGATTGTGAGATGAAATGACCCAGTTTAACGTGGAATCCGAACCATGGTGGAGGCCTGGCATTCCCCACATTCACAAGATATCTTGTAAGAGGTGAAGGAAGGGTTTGGTAATCAGATATATTTGTGCCTGGACCGAGGATTGAACCCCGGCCGCCAGCACAGAAGTCTGACAACTTAGCCCTAGACCACCAGGTCACCTCACAATTAAATTAAATGCTAGTGAAACTCCTTACAATAATGTATCGATATTCTCGTTTAGTTTTGAAAGTCTATTGTACATCATGTGAGATAGATACCCTAACTATAGTCTACTTATATTTCTATAAAAAACAAATTTGAGGATATAAATGGCAGAAAAGAAATTCAATAGTATAATAGAGTTTGATATTTGTCATAAAATAAAATGATGTTTCTTAAGGATTAGCAAAATGTGTTCTTTATGTGCCCCAAATTATTTTTGTTTTATTTAGTTTAAGGAATATAAATTTATTTTTAACAACTAAATATTGATTTATGTAATCAAGGTAAGAGGGTGTACTGAAGCATACTAGATAGAACTAGCTCAATATAGAGATAGATGACGTACTTTTATTTATATGTGGCAATGCAATTTTAAGTATGCGTACTTATATTCTATTAACCTATACCAGAATATACCAATCGTAGGTTGAACCAAGGCATAAACAATGATTCTGTAATAGAAATAATATCATTTCAACAAATGATTAAATAAGCTCTAGTATACAGAAATTAATGCATTTGATAACAATTATTTCTTATATTTATTTTGAAAAATAACTTAGGAGAACACTGATTATTATAAGTTTTGAACATTTTAGCTAGTACAACCTCATCCCATCCAACAATTTTTTTTTTGTAATAAATCAATTTAATTTTTTAATAAAACAATTCCCATAACGTATTTCTACCCGCCTGGACTATCCACATTTAAATACACTGAAGAAACAGGAATGATGTAGGTAAATTTTAAGAAAATGTACAGAAATTTTCGTGAAAGTAGAACAACATTATTTAAGATAAATAACCTTTAGTACACCCATCCAGGATTTGATCTCCAGCCCCCCTCCCTTCCACCATTATGAATAAGCTAGACTAGATTCGATTGACAACTTAGTTCGTATGCCCAGTGATGCGGGTATTATTTGAAAAAATAAGCAAATTAAATGAGTAATATGAATAATAAATATATACCTTAAATATATATTTTAATATTGGGACAAATAGACATTTGGCTCCCACACAACTTTACTATAGGCTACAGTTTATCTCTACCATGTTTGTACGCCTGACCCGCTGCCTACATTTCGTTACGATTGCGACTGAACTATTCATTATGTTGCCTATGTGTTGTTGATCTGACAGCTCATTGTGACAGTCGGTAAGCTAATGAGCATTCTGGGCCCATAATTATAGCACCGGGACTGTCAAATTTAAACATAAAATAGTGATGGTTTCTTTAATATTTTGAAGGTTTGTATCGTGTTATTAAGTGTTGAACAACTTTTATATTAAAACATAATTTTGAATAGTAAGCGTTCTCCATTGTTTACAATCGACGAGCTCTTGTTTTAAATATCTACTTTAAAAAAGTTTTTGAAGTTTTTTTTTAGCACCGTGCTTTACTACCCGTTCAGATTATATGATTATATACTCTAATGTTTTTTAAGGATGACAAAGGTTATATTTAGAGGACGTGTAGCCAAATTTGCGTGGTAGTAGAGTGGAAAAATCAACCCTCAGTACACCCAACCAAGATTAGATCCTTGATCTCCTAGTTATTGGCAACCCACTTTATATGAAGAGTGACGGCTTAGACCAGTGTTATTCAACCTGGGGTGCTAAATACATCTTAGAGGGAGCGTAGAGTGTAATATATGTATAGATACAAAATATAAATATATGTGTGTATGTATTCATTAATTAATACATATTAATACGAGTTATGCTGATAAAAGTTACATGTTAAAAGTTAAAAAAATATATGCAAATTACTAATTTTACAAATTAGCGCTATGGATTAATACTCGCTTTGCTCGCCTTGAGAGTTTTCTTTGCAAGTGGATGTAAACTAATGAAATTCCAGAGCCGTTTTTTGATAGGTCTTAACCTTTTAGACACACGAGACCTCCAAAGATAGGCCCACACTGACTTTAAAGTTGCTCCACCATTTTGCATTTTTTTGAGGGGGTTAAATTTTTTTTTTTAACTTTATGGAATTTTCCCGTCGGTTACAGGCTAGAAGCTAGAAGTTTGCCAAATTTCAAGTTTCTAGCTCATCTGGAAATGGGTAAACATTGTCAATGAGTGAGTCAGTCATGTGGATTTATAATAATATAATATAATTTTACTAGAGACAGAATAGAAACTCTGGTGCAATGTGATTTGCAACCATCTTCTCAGTTTGAGCCACCTTGAAGGTGCGGTTACTTTGTCCCAACAAAATGTTGGGATGATGATGATCATGATGATGACCATGTCAATCATAAAAACAACATCCCTATTGGGAGAAACGCTTATGGTATCCCCGGGAATTGAGCCCAGGACCTCTAGACTAATAGCCAAGGATGATTAGATCCATCACTAGACCAAGAGGCTGGCTCGGCTGTCAAACAGTTTATCAATCTTTAATATCATAGTTTCCTTTTTCAACAACTGTAGTAATTTTTGGGGACATGTCAAGAATTGAACCTGATACAGTCAGTTAAGTAGACAGAATCGCTACAGGATAAGCTAAGAATCCGGAGCAGCTATTGCGAACATCGGTTTGAGAAGAACTAGCCAAGAGTCGAAGGGACGTATGCAAGAACAAAGCTGAATGGGCCAGTAGTGTGAGTGTAACAGTGGTGGCGTTAATATTCTTGCCGATAGCGGTGATTTTTCTAAGAAATGACGTCACAACGTTAGTGAAGCAATAGTGCAGTCACGAACACACTACTGCTGCACTAGTACTCCACTCACACTACTGGCCCACTCAGATTCGTTCTTGCATATCGTTATAAAAGCGCCACTTTCCTAATTCTAAAAGTATCTCATTCGAAACTCAAGAGTTTTTAGACCAAAATAAATTAAGCATTACTCCGGTACCAACATAGAGTTTAATTTTTTCTCATATTGAAATAAACAGTTCCTGAATATCCGTCATGGGCATATCTAACAAACTTTTTAAATTAAGAGAAAAAGTTGTCATTAAATTCCAGGACTCCCTTGACAAATATTATAAATGAGGTCACCATGTTTGTACTGGACTAATAAAGAAATATTTTGGCATAAAAACTGGAAAAACATTGGCTTTTTCTCGCGTCCTCTTCCGTTACACCTGGAGTAGTTATGCGGGGTAAGAAATCTTTGACAACCTAACTAAAACACACTATACAGCATGTTAAGACTCCTTCTTCCCACAAATAAAACTAGAAATAAGAACTAGATGTTCATTGGCACGTGGCCTTACCAAACCTTAAACAGATCGAGAGAATTCTAAGAATTGTAGAATAAACTTGAATCAAACATTTGTACCAAGTTCATCTTTCGAAGCAGGAGTGAGCTTTAATCTTGGCCATGTCATTTACAAGTAGAAACATTCAATATTGTGATAAAGGATTGTAGCATTTTTTTAAATAATTTTCTTGTCAGAAAAATAGAAACACAAATATAGTCTATAGATCTAATATTTGAAATTAAAGAATAATAGTGTTTAAAAAATATTTATACTTATGTTTTTAAGTATTTAAGGCAGGGTTGGAGGAAATAATTAAGATTAGTTTCTGTACAGTTTTTTTTATAAAAAAAACTTTTTTGAATCAAATAAATAATTGTTTTTAGTAGATACGTTTTGTTTAGTTTTCTATGTTTGGTAATTTTAACAGTTCTAACAAATGATCCATGAGTAAAGCAGCATTTAAGCTATCGCTTTTTAAATGAAGAAATAATCTCCCGTTCAATTTTCGTGGTGTCAGTAACATTAAATAAAAAACTTTTCGAGCTTTCTTTGTGTAAAAAATTTAACTAAACGTATCATACTGAAGAAATATTTTATTTATTTTTGGCCAAACACATTAATGTTAAAAAAGTATTAAAAAATACAGCCATAACTGACGTTCCCTTCCACCACAACTTAAGTGTTTCTTCACATTTTTATATATACATTTAAGAAATACACTATTTTTGATAATTTATTAATCCAAACATAAAATGAGAAATATATATGTTGTTGGAGAGAGGTAATAAATTAAAGAAATAACAGACAATTTAAATATTTAAGAGCAACATTTAATGAATTTTGTAGAAGGCTATATTACATGAGCAATAAAGAAATGAATATTTATATGTTTATTAATTTACAATAAATACAATTTTTTGTTTATACAAATTTATTATTAACTTATACCAAATAATATAATGCAATAGGATATCATTTTATTTCGTTCGTATGTGTATATCCTCCAATACAATCGCAGTTTTATTTTGTATTACGTCCATACATACACATGCATACAAACACAGAACTACCAAAAACCTCTGTACATCTGTAATAGTTTATTATACAGCTAACTCATGAAATATTTTTTACTAGGAAGCAAAATTACGACTTTGGAGGAGGGCATAATATATGACACCAAATAACAAAGCCTCTCAACTTAAATCCATCACATATTATAATATTACATTTATGCACAGTATAATTACACGTTAATTATATTAAATATGAGCACCTCCAAATTAAGATCACAAGGAACATTATATTTAAAAGGAAGATCGGGAACAATTAACTCTCTGTCTAGCAGTACAGCCTCCCTAGTGTCGACCAATAAAATGGATTTAGTTAGTAAACAAGTGTGTCACGAATAATTCTCCAATTTGTAGACCTATCAGTCCAGCAACGCAAAGGCTTGATCTGGAAACATAAAGATGATGTCTACCTACATAAATTCATAGAATACATATTTTGAGTTATATTTATGTTTATATATTTATATATAAACATATATTTTTATTTATTTATTTAGTTTTTGGATAGCAATTTTTTGCAAAAAAATTCTTTGGATTTGTTAATACCCAATTCTACTATTAATACCTAGGCTACATTTAAGTTCATCACTTATTTTTAAAATTTGAATTATTTTAAAGAATAGTCCCTAAATATATGCATCGATGAGCACGTGGGCTAGAGCCAACCGCATCTGTTCTGGTTTGGTAGAGTCGAGAAGGTCGGTGTATGAATCCAAATCTGGTGTTCTCTTTAAAAATTGTTTGACACTCTCCCTCCATGAAAATGCGTATACCCTTCCTCATCACATTAATGTAAATATGCGGATAGCCTGGACGGGTAGTAAAACGCCATTCCCCCCAAAAATGGCTTACACTTTTTTTTGGGAGGTTTGGTTAGGGGGGGAGGGGGGAAGCAGCGCATAGCTATAGGGATATTTCCTTCTTTTACGTGACATATTTTCTAAAGACAATATAATTAGTTTTTCAACTTTTGAAATGCTTGGGTTAGCTCTTAGTACGTCTTAAATTAATTCCAAAAATCGGAATTTAGATTCAAACGAATGTGGAATTTAATCATTTTTATTAGCTAAGTTATATATTAACAATACTCTTTGTCCAGATGATTTAATTTGTTGAAAGTCAATGAGGTCATTAAATCGTTTACATTTAATAAATCCATTAAGTATATTTGAGGCTGTTTTGGTAAATTTACAATTTCCGTATGTATATAGATTTTATATTTTCTTTGGTTTTAAAAATCCACTTCACTATGTTTATAAAACATTCATATTATTGATTAAAATCTTATGTATTTCCATTGCTTGAGTTAAAAAGAGAAAATAATACAAAAATAAACAAACAATTAAATATTATTTAATATATAGATACTTTAAGTAGATGAATGAACTTAGAATATTGTTTTTTGTTTAAAAAATAAAATTATAGCTCTTTGGTTTAACATTATTTTCAAGCGTAGGAGATAAATCTCATTAATTTTTTTAAAAATATAAATTTTAAAACAGCGTTATTAAAAATCATATTGATTCTATAAATGTTTTTTGTTTATTTGCATCTTTTTCTCAAATTAAATTAAGATTTACTATTATTTTACAAAAGTACACTCCTATCTAGTGCCAACTTTCAGGATTGAATGATTTATTATTTAATTTTTTTTTTATGAAGAGCAAGTGTAGAACCTTACAAAACATAAATAAATCAGTAAATAAGCGTGATTTGAATACGAGATAATGATTAATGATATTTAATCTACTAATGATATATTTCAAATCATATAGTTATAGGTAGATGAAGTTGTCATGAAACATAAAGAAAAAATACAGAACTTGATTAAAATAAATAAGGAATACAATGTCCACAACAGATAAATCTAAGTAAGTAGAACGTTGTATCAATCATCTTGTTGGGGTTCTGTTGCAAAATAGTTAGTTCCCTGTCAAAAACAGAAAACTCAAAATTTTATCTTGTTTCAAATACTTTTTGTTTTAGAAATGTTGTACAACACTTACAGAAATGCTCAAATATTTATGATAATTATATATTTAATTAACACAGTTTTAGATTGGACTTTCAAAAACAATATATAAAAATATTTCTACAAATTCAATTAATATGGTTTGATTGTAAATTTAAAAAAAAAATTTATGGGTAAAATTTAATCAACACTGATTCATGTTATTTTTACGTTACTTAAAACAAATTTGTTAGTTTCAAGGTCAAGGAATTTGTCGAACTAGAACATAATATTAGGAGGCTTTGTTGAAATACACTAACAAATATGATATATATTAATATTTTGTTCAATAATAGAATTTCAAAAGTATGTGGCAGTATAAATATATTTTTTTCATTTTAGCCTTTACCATTTATTTCAAAGCTAGATAATGATGTGTTTCAGTGCGCCAAAAATATAAGTATGATATAAAAATGACTTGCAAACTTCCTAGAAACAGAGCATTTTATTTTTCAAACAAACCAGAAAAAGTGTTCTAGTGAATGAAATCAACCTCTAACCATATTTATAGTATTTCTTGGTTCATATTGGGAGATATGTTTTGTATCAACTAATCTTCAAGTATATCCACATAATGATATGCTTTCAATACAATGATACGAATCTGTGATATACACTACATAAAGGAAACCATTTGGAACACAGATATGTGTCCTATGTCACTATAAAATTTACATAATAATATTAATATTTTAATATATCACATTTTATTAAATTTACATATACATATAACATAATATGGAATAAATTACCGCACATTTAATTTTCAACAAACTTAAGAAGTTTGTTGCGTTGATTTTTTAAATTCAAATGTTGTCCATTCTTAAATAAATACTGAAATAAACATTTTACACATTCTTCACAATATAAACATTTCGATGGATATTTATATTATTATCGAGATTTATAACGCTGTACTTGAAGGTTAAGATTGTAGCTCAGAATTTTCACTTTCCAATTGAAATTTTAGCTAAAACCAACTTTGGCATTGCATTTTATAATTGTTGCTTTACTCACTTAAGCTTGTTCGTTATGAATTAATTATATGGGACAGCGAAAACCAGTTGGTTGCGTTGCTTTGCTAAAATAATCATCCAACATAATCTTCACGCTGCTAACTTAATACTAAAACCAATTATATGCAAGCCTGACTGATCAAAGAATTTGAATAGATTATCTAATATTTTGTACGTAATTTTGATATAATGCTTTACAATCCCGTAAAGGCCACTTTTAAGGATCCATTTAATAATTGTATTTAATTATTAATGGTTGCATGGAGTGATCTTTAAATGAATAAATTCGTTAGTAAGAATTTTTAAAGTGTGTATTGCTATTAAACTGCGACGGAACTTAAATGAGTTCTCGATAAGCAAATAGGTGGTATTTTAAAAATAAAAAAAATACTTTGGCTTCTATAATTTTAATAATTTCGTTGGAAATATTTGAGGTTAATTATTATCGAAAACTTAGGTTTATTTTATTAATTTAGGCATAGCCTGATTTCATTGGCTAACAAATTATAATAGTTCATTTTATCTTGTGAATTTGCATTAGGTTACACGAATAAGATAATATTACTAAATTAATGTTGATCATACAATTGCATTCGCAAACTGTATATTTAGAACTAATTGAAAACTAGTGAGATCAATATTAGCACTATTGTGGTCATTAAAGTATGATTGAATAGTTAAAGTTAACACACGAACCATATTTAAATTCCATTGATTAACAATAGTTTAACTTTTATGGCCGTACCTTATCCATCAGTCAACATGGAAGATATAAAGCGATCGTGGATAAAAATAAATCACTGTTGTAGGGCCTACATGAAATATTTCACAGCTATAGGTTAATCAAGATCAATGTTTTTTAAATATAGGATTGTAACTAATACTGTTTGAATCCCACATTCTAGAGTATCTTCATTTTATACGCTGACAAATATATCATTTTAATAAATTTGCACCACCCTATTTTCCAAAAAAAAGTGTTGAAGATCAAAACTACTGAACACGTTCAAAAACTTTACAAACAAAACATTATTTAAGGATGTCAACTTGTTCACACTTATAACAAAAATCTCATTTCACTTCTCCGAAACAATATTCAAGGCGGATATCATTTTATCATCCGAAATCATCGCTGACGTCCCAGATTTCTTTTTTAGTATTCCCAGATCCTGAACGTTCTCCAGGAAGGATTTGTGGGCGGTGAGGATCTTGGAGGTCTCCACGTCTTTCTTTAGTTCTTCCATGTCCCGCTTGAGTTTCGCTCGACGGTTCTGGAACCAGGTGATCACCTGAGCGTTGCTCAGCCCCAGTTGACCAGCTATCTCGTCACGGTCCGCAGGAGACAAATACTTCTGGTAGAGGAACCGCTTCTCTAGCTCGAAGATCTGGTGGTTGGTGAAGGCCGTCCTCGACTTGCGCTTTTTCTTGGCTTGCTGCCGGTTGTTGAAGAGGTTCAGGTGGTTCGCCTGGCCATCTGAAGTCAGAACAAGAATGTGAGAGTTAAGAGCTTTACACATTATGTACCATTGCACACAAATAAGCATAGAATAGGCGTCTAACGAGATCATGTTTAGGAGGGGAAGACATAATGCGGGATAAGAGATATCAAATAACGAGCCTGATACCCTACATAGCAATTTCAACAATATTGCGCAAACATGGTGCTAGCATTTAATTAATATGATGTGATATTAAAATATTGGTATGCTTCTCCAAATGGCTGGTGAACTATAGTAGGATTCGGGTAGGAAGGACATCTTATAAAATACAAACCTATTTTTGTGAAAAATATTATTATAAAAAATAAAATATTATGATGGCGTACGAATCCGTGAAGGTATAACTAGAAACGTTTTCAGCAAACTGATAATGTCCTTTCTATGAGAATCATAATATAGATGATTTAATGCGTTGTTGGTCCATAAACTTGGCTTAGGTTAAGATATTAAGGCTTTTTTTTAGTTTTGATACCCTTATTACATTAGAAATGGTTGGAAACCAATCAACCAATCCTAAAGATCTACAGACGTCAAATAATAGGACTAACTAGCCGTAACATGGTAGTACACAACACGAGTGTTAACATTAGGTTTCAACAACAAGGGAAAGGAGGACAGAAAAAAAAACCACAAGTTTTGACTCTTAAGTTTCACGGAGAGGGCAGAGAACAGCTGCCAGCAGCGAATCAGCAACTAACGCAATAACTTCATAACATAGCAGCCGGAGTGGATGGGTGTTCAAACAACATCACGCCAGCAGGAAGCTGACATCAAACGCGGTAAAACAACTACTACACTACTATCACATCACCACTCCATTTAACGATATCGCATTAAGGGTGGATGATTATTGACAAGCCCATATCGCGCAAACATCGTACCAACATCTATCTGACAGCAAACGTGGGACGACGAAGGATCGCAAGCACCAAAAGGAGCTGATGATCAACGATCCAGGAGGGAAACATCATCACATCACAACAAACACATCAAACAGCTAAATGAAAAATAAAAATGTACCTAGGAGATTCCCGTTAAAGTAGAGTAAAGGTTGGTCTTTTGGGACGTGGAAATATTTTTTGCAGTTGTTAGTTGGTATTGATACAATTTCAGGAAGGCTTATTCTAATTTTTTATATTTTCTTATCACCCATCCAGGGTTTCTTTATTTGTATTTTGGTAGGAGTAGTGAGGGAGTATGTGACGTCATTGTCACGTTTGACTTAGTTCTGCCCTCCACCAAGTTTATGGGCAGACGTGAGATGAGCAGTACTGAGAGAGTGTGGTAGTTGGGTCAGCTGTGTTCTATCAAAGTGTTGACATTTGAACACACTGCAGAGAGATTGCTTTTACTCAGGATTTAAGTTCAACGGAGATAGCGGGGAGGACGAAAGGAATATTATTAGGTGTCCGCCCAGTCTACCCATTTGGATCTGGGTGGTACGACGAGTCAAAACCCTCAAACACGGGCGATAAGGAAATATTAAGGCCAGTGTACATATTTGGTTGTATTCAATAATAAGCCACAGAAAAGAACGCGTCTGCTCTATAATTGGTTAGAAATTACCCAAGCCTCGAAATACACTGACGTCAAATAAGATTATAAGCTAGGCTTTCACAAGGACTCAACCCAGATCCTTACAAGGACTAGCAGCCTAGGCCGTTACAATACTTAATTAACCAATAGGTTAAATGTGTCCTGTGAACTCCTTTAAGCAAAGCAAGTCCATTTGTTTGTTATTATTATGATTGTTAAGTTGTTGATGATGTCAGTGATGCCTTAAAAGAAAGGGATGAATATTATTTTCCTTATGAAAAAATACTTTATATTTAAAAATTATAGTTTTACTTGCTGAGTTAATGTCAGTTTATCATCTCTGGATAATTCTTAGTTTAGCTGTAACCATAAAATGGTCCACCATTCAAAATGCATGGTATACATGCATGCATGCATGCATACGCAGGAAATATAAAGTTATAAATAATTCAAATTCAAGTTTTAAGATAATAAACATGAGTCTTCAAATGATCCAGTTAATTCAGGAAAAATATCTTAGAAACAAAAATAACAAATGGTTCAAGGTATATTGTCAAAAGAAACATTCTGTTAAAAATAACCTCAAAATTGAATAATTAAAAACGAAACTATAAAGGTCGTTTGAATGACAACAGCTCTTAGGGTGGTATGGAAAGTTAGTGAGTGCTTAATGCATCGATAGTGTGGTTCCAAGCCCACTATCGCTCCACCTTTTAACCTATGATGACAAAGCAAACTCACGCTAGTGTCCACTAAGCATCCACTTAGTCAACTTCTTGCATTACGGCTCCTAGATGCATGGAGTGAAGTGTTGGCATTCGAATGAGTTTCATACTTTCAGCCCTTAATCTACCGCTGACTTTAAGAGCGTTGTATATTTAAATGTTCACCAATAAGACAGACACAAATAATTAAAGATCAATACAGGGTGGGTCAGAAATAATTAGATGGTTAATAACTTGAAAATTAACATTTTAATTGAAATATAATTATTTACTCGATACATAAAAGCAAACTACATGGTACATTTTTTCACTTTTTGAAGATAATGTCACTCAGGTGAGCTCCATCGGACGTCAGACAAACTTCAGCACATTGCCCATCACTTTCCTCAGCATAGATCGTCTTCTTGTTTCCTCTACCCCCTGTATCTATGTTATAGTGTCACCGTAGGCACGAAGCGATATTAAAAAAAAGGAGGAAATATGTTTCCAAAGGGATAAAACTGGTATTCCATTGAGCCATAAGTACTATTTGATATCAATAAGTCATATAAACAGATTATCACGGGTTTTATGGTCCGTTCTTTCTCTCTGCCACTACTTTGTTTAGCTTTCCACGAGAGCTTTTATTTTTCACCATTCCACATTACCAGTTTGGGTTTAACGTGTGTGTATAAATTACGCTAATCGCTACTGTATTATGGATGAGAATAATTAAGTTTAGAAGAAGTGTACCCGAATTTTCGTCAAAGGAGACTGGGAAACAGTTTAGGGGAAAAACCACATTCAGTATACCCGACTAGGTTTTGAACCCTGGTCCCCAGCTTATTTAGTGAGTGACACCTTAGATCCGGGGTCGGCAACTTGTTGATCGCAATCGGGCCGTCGATCCACACGAAATTTTCAGTCGATCATGTAAGAAAATTTCATAGTCATTAAAAGTCAATCTTTGAGTCTTATAAGCTCTTATATAAGAGTAGGCTTACTTTCAGCTAGTGTAACCAAAATAACCTTTATCGGTCATAATAAGTAATATTAAAATAGCCGGCTTCAGTGGCCACATGGTCTAATGTACTACTTTCTTAAAATACTTGACTGCCGATGAAAGGTAGATTGTGGTTCAATCCTGGTCGGTTGTATTGAGTTTTCCTAACTGGTTTCCCACTCTCCTTACACGCAAATGCGGATACACTTTCTATAAATTAATCCTTTCTCGTCCTTAGCCAATTAGCGTAATTAGTAAATAAGCGTATAGCCCAAATGGAAAGTAAAATGTGGTGCTAAAAACAAATAGAAAAATGTCAATATCTTAGACTAAAAATGTATTGTAAATTTTGTTTATTTAATGTTTTTTTTCTATGAAGGTGGGGACATAAGTATTTTAGCAATTGAATTTAAGGAATAAAATATATATAATGTATAAAAAAAAATAAAAAAAAAGAGTTGATAAATGATGGGTGATCGTGGCGCCGTTGATAAGTTAAGAACACACAGTCGGCTAGAAATCGTATATTTACACGAACACTATTGTGATTGGATCATTTATGATTAAACATTAATGTAGGTAAATAGTTAATAGACGTTTCTAACACTGAACATTGTTGAAATATTAAATTATGTTTGGATAAACACTGCGTTTAAAAGGCCGTTTTCGACCATTTTAGGATGGCCTCACAAATAAGCACTGTGCACAAATCTTCATTCTGTCATAAAAAAGAGATACTGTAGTTATTAACAATACACTTTGTTTCTTTGTCTTCCGTCGTCATTGCTGAAAATGTCGAGTAAGCATTCAAATACAAATACATTAACACATATATCTGGAATATTGTGGGTCTTTTCTTTTACCTTTTACTCCCATACGTCGTGCGCGCGCGCGCGCGCGCGCGCACACACACACACACACACACACAGATGCAAGACGGTAGTTGAGTTGGGCCTGCTATGATGAACGCTCTTCAGTCGATCAAGGCCCCAAAAGTTTTCCGAACCCTGCCTTAGACTATTAGAACTCCAAAGCATGTTAAGGCTTTATTAAAATTTGAACGAACCGCTAGTAATTTACTAAGTAGCAGGTATTTGCTTATTATTAGCTTTATAAAGAGCTAGTAGGGGTACATTGGCTAGGCCATGACCCCAAAAGGAGTAGGTTAGTGACAAAATTTGGGGGAAAAAACTTCCTAGATGATTGCAATCACGGAACTTTGTGACCTGCAATGCGAACAGGAAACACATTGTTGTGACACATTCCAAGTCCCATGAACGCCTATACAACTCTGAATAGTAATTCACAACAGGTTTGCATGCCATTCCGTGGAAAGCTAGTCATTCTCGTCTCGTAAATCTCGTACGTGGTACAAGAAAGATAAAAGGTTGGTCCACTTGTTCGAAACGATAGTATTTCAAGAGTTGACGCATGACCTTACAAAGTAGAAGGGACGGATTGCAACGAGTTATTTTAAAATAGTCTACTATTTTATGAGCATTGAGGACAATATGAGTAACCGGTAAATGAAATTTTAACACTATAAATCTCTGGCAAAAGCCGATCACTATTCGACACTGTCTACCTCTGCATTTTACATAAACTCGACAAATGTGATGCAGAATCAAACACGTATCAGTAGGCCTATATTCCTGGTCTTTTATCTAGATTTTTTAAAAAAAAGTTATTTATTTAATTAGGTTTAATTTTTTAACTCGTATACTCTCAGATATGGTGTTATCAGTCCCCAGATTTTGATGGCATGTCATCTTTTTTTGCTAAATAACAGACAACGCTCATAAGTATATTAACTCTGTTCAAGATCAACTAAATGTAGAAAATAGTGTATATTTTATAAGTAATTTTTGATCAATTTTTAAAATTTTTGTTGGATTAGATTTTCTTGATTTGTGTAATTATTTAAACATTTTTGAATAATTTTAAGGAATTAATGTTCAATAAGTATGTTTTTAAATACTGTCGAGTTTTTATAAATGCATAAATATTTTAATGACTATTCTGTCAATGTGAAAATATAATGTAAAATAATAATATTTGTATACTCTCTCTATCGTTGTAAAATACACATTCCTGGTGAGATACTGTAAGTAACCTGGAGAGGGTTGCGTTGAGAGGGGTAGGTAACTATTACTTATGAAGCAGATATTTGTAAATAAATATTATATATTTTAGCAGAATGCAAAAGTTTAGTTGGTAAAAAGGTTTTATTGCATTTGAATTTTTAAGTTTACAATTTTGTAAAGTGTTTAATCTACTCGGATGCATTTATTATGAGTTTTATTCTTATTATTGGTAGATTTTTTCCAAAGAAATTAAAGTCATATTTAGAATATAAGACATTTTATAGGTAATTTTTGATCATTATTTTGGTTATTATATAGCCTAATCTATTATGCATATGTGTTTAGTTAGTTTATAATAATGAATATAAATTTTTGTTAAAAAAACTACCTACGCAATTAGAAGAATTTAACTAGAATATGTCAACCTCGGTGGTCTTGAAGTTCTTGCCTCATGATTCGATATTCATGGGGGGTTCACACCCATCCAGTGTCAACGGATTTTTCTTGAGCGATATAAATCCGTAGCACAACTTTCTTTGGCTGGAAAGTAAAGCTATTAGACCCATTTCAATTTTGGCATATATATATTATTTTGCACCGCGTCTTACTACCCGTTCGGGTTATACGCTTAAGTACTAATTACTCTAATGGATTAGGAATTGTGAAGGTCGAATTTAGAGGAAGTGAACCTGCATTTGTGTGGAAGGAGAGTGGAAAAATATTTAGGAAAAACCACCCCCAGTTAATCTGACCGAGATTCGAACCTCGATCTCCCCGTTTTCGGCAGTCGAGCTCAACATGACTAGCGCGTTAGCTAACTACGCCACTGAGGCGGGTGATTGTGGCATATAAAACAACCCTGACGGTATGAGAAAATACTTTTTCTGACAAAATTGGTAAGCCCTTTTGCTTTTGGTCATAGAAATTCTCGTGCGCTGATATAACCAGTGGGTTAAGAAAGTGCACGTTTAATACCTCAAATAAATAAATAAAAGAGATAAACACTAGAACATAAAATCTACTTAAATGAAAAATATCCGATCCCCCTTTTATTCGATTCTGATTTCTTAGTATTAATCGCGGCAATGTCATACAAATACCCTTAGGTTCATTCTACTAGTTATTTGTTGCCCTTTATTAGCTAAAATGCCAATAAAACCTATCACTCCCATTGGTGGGAGTGCGGACTAAATGACAGGTTCACCTAGTCTGGTTTGTCGGTGAGTGGGAGATCAGAGTTCGTATTCCGACTGAGTGTGATGATGGTGGATATTCCTAAATATTTTTCCATTCTTCCTCCCAGCCAATGCGAGTACATTTATTCTAAGCCCTACTTTATTAGTCACATTCTATTAGTGTAATTAATTGCGCTGCTGGGTATTAAGACACAGAGTAAAAAATACTAATTTTAATTCAGCTAATTTGATGATGATTTTTTTTAAATGCAGTGAACAAACTTAAACCACGATACTGAATCTATTATCTTGTAAACTTTAACAAGATTAATTATTATTTTAATTAAGTCAACATTATACCACGCTTCACAACTTTCTCCACATTTCTTTGCCAATTATATGGGTTGGTTCATAAAATGAATACAACATTTAACATTTAGTTTAATATAACATTGACTAATGATTCTCTACTCATACGTTTTATTCCACTTTAATAAATCTAATATAATTTATTTAGCTCACGATTCACTAAATTATAAATATCATGTGTACACTGGTTCAGTTAAAACCCAATATCATCTATAATAATATCTTATGTTTTTAAGAGTCACCAATAAATCAAATACAACGCCTGCCTGCACACCCTACAACGACTCTATTAATATGCAAATTGTCTGCATGGAAATGTATTTTATCACAAGGTGATTTTTGATATTTCCTCCACGCAAAATTGAGTTTCAACATAGGTTGGCACAGAAAATTAATTAGTGTTTAAAATATCAACAAATGAGATCTGCTGAATATTAGGTTTAAATTATACTTGCAATAAGTTTAAGTTCCATAATTTACAACTATAGTTATAACTTATAATAGACTACTGGAAGAAAATATTTTGAAATATCCATAAAGAAAAACAAAAGAGTTTGAAAATAAAATATATATAAATGAGAACAAAAAATTAATGACAATTTATTAAATAAAAAGAAAGTTTATTAATCCTAAAAATTATTATTTTATAATAAAAAACGTTGAAAATAGTTTTTAAAACTATTATTAGGAAATCTTAGCAAGCACTTTCTAAACAACTGATTATATCCAGTGACGTGTCTTAGAAAGTAGCCAGGGTAGTCAAAGCTTTTTAAAGCTTACTATAACAAACAGTACACCGATTTTTTTTCTTTTACCGAACTATAAATTAACACTTCAGTGGCCGTATAGTCTAAGACGCTACTCTCGCAGTAAACAAGATTGAGGTTAGAATTTCAGTCGGGTGTACTGAGGGTGGTTTTTCAAAAATTGTTTCACCATCTCCATTTACTCAAATATAGATACACTTCCTTTAAATGTAACCTTCCTAATCCCTAAAACCACTAGCGTACTTAGTATATAAGCGTACAACCCAAACGGGATGGTAAGACTCGGTGCTAAAAAAAACATACACACACAGACACGCTACCGACTGAATTGAGTTGTTGGAAAACCTAGATTTCAGAACATTATCTTGCATCAAGTGTTACAATCCGTATAAGTGTGACTTTCATAACACTCAACTCAGAGATTAGTTAAATTTTTATTTTTATTTTAAATGGGGGCCATTGCAAAACTATTAGTCAAATTTAGGTGAGTATGTTTATTACGTTGAAAATATATGGATTTAAAATGTTTTATTTGTCTCTGCCAAAATACATCCTTGCACAAACCTAGATTTTTCAAATATTTTAAAAGAAAAATTATCCTATTTTTTTCCCCCCCGAAGGATAATCTATGAGGCATTTCATATAATAAATCTACTGGTTTGTATCTAAAATATTTACAGTGACTAAATACAGTCAACCAAAAGTTAAAAACTCTCAACGGCGTTCACTCGGTCTATGATGTTTGAATAGCTTTGTATTTGGTATTTGTTGACGTGTAAATCGTAGTTCGAATTACAGCCGGGTGCATTGGGGGTGGTTTCCCAACCTTTATCTACATTAAACCAGGTGCATTTCCTCTAAAACTACCCATCTTGCCCCTTACTCTTGGAAGCTCTTGCACTGAAACGTATTAGTATATATATATATATTAGTTCAATGCTCTGCAGTATCTTTTAAATACATAATACAATTGGTACAATTATGAAAAGTAATAAACATTTGTTGAATGCTCAACATTATGTGATTTAGGAATGGTAATAAAATGTGTCTTTTCAACTCGCAGTAATTTATCACATGTTTCCGTTAGAAATTCAACCTCAAGTAAGACAAGACCTAATAAAATGAGAGGCGAAAAACGTGAGATAAAAGAAGAGACTAACAGAAAAGGTAGAATAAGAAACATAACTAACTTGTGACCAGAAAGTGGCTTATTGTCCACCTAAGAGGTGTGAAGAAGGTGGTGGGAGCCTCTGTGACTTGAGAAGTCCTTGCCTTCCTTCGCTAGGAGCGCTGCTCACGTGGCAGGTGTGACTAATTGTTCGAACCAGCGGCTTTCCTTTGACAACGAGCCGCCTCTCAGGTAGAGAACATTAGAGCGAGATAGAATATTTTTTTTATATATATATAATAAAAAGAGGAAGACCATATTAAGATAGAAAGAGATAAAGTTCAAAGACAAAACTAGGAATAAGAAAGATTAGACGGATCACGAGTTTAAAAGAAACTAAAGAAAACTATAGATTGTGCTAAAGTTGTAAGTGGAAGAGAAAAGAAATGTATAGAGAAGTGAGAGTAAGGAAAAAAAAAACTTTGCAACAAGAGGATCTTCTCGTTATAGCAGTCAGTCACAGACTGATGGTTTTAGAGTCACGATCATTTGGGATGTCTTGTTTATGGGCGAGAGGGAAAGGAGGGTAGCCTTTTCTAGAATTTGATGAAGTGGCTCACTGGCAGTTGTCGAATGACGGGTGTTTTAAGGTGATATCTCATGTTTCCATAAGAGCGAATTTATCTTTCTATCGATATATTACTCATATTATTTTCATGGAGGTCATCTTAAATCGAAATGGATGGTGTGTTTATGTGATAATTACTGCCTCGAATACGTTATGGAAAATAATCACGTTCCATTTTATTTGCCTGGGAGGCCTCATCAAAATTATTTGGGATGACATTTGTAAAAAGGTGAAATAATAAGACTATTTATTATAAAAAAAAAGTATGTAGTTAGGATTCTTACAGTACGATTTAGGTAGTACAGTTATAAAAATTACTAAGACTATTTTCATATATTCATACATAAAGTCTTTTTATATGCAGCTGCCCTGGTAACAGATATAAGCAATTCATATACATAAAGTCTTTTTATATGCAGCTGCCCTGGTAACAGATATAAGCAATTCATACGAAATATATTTTAGAACCGTGTCCTACCACCCGCTTGAGCTATATACTTATGTACTGATTACGCTAATGGTTATGGAGATTTATAAGGTTATACTTAGAGAAAATATAACCGCATTTGCGAGGAGTAATAGTTAAAAATCACTTAGGAAAAGCCATCTTCAGTACACCCAACCGGGAGTCGAGTCCCAATCTTCCCGTAGTTGGCAATCTAGTCCAATGTGCAGTGTGAGTGTAAAACATCTTATTGTGATTATAGAATTCAATATAAATCAATACTTGAAAAAGATATTAAATATTTAGTAGTGAAATATAAACAAGTCTATTAGATATGTCAGTATGACTTAGTAAAAGTGAATGTTGTAAATGACTAGATAAAACATTGAATAAAAACACATTAAAATGTGAGTCAGGTTACACACACAATATTAAAATAATAACATATTAAAATTAATTAACATAAATTCATTTAATGGATTATCGCTGACTAGATATAATGTTGAATGAATGCTACAATAGAAAGAGTAATTAGAATAAGATTAGACTGTAAACATTGCCAATTGATTGAGAAATATATGAAAAGATATAAAAATAAAGTTTTATTGAATTCTATTCTCTTAACTTATTCCCATGCTCCTTATGTGGCATCCTAGAGAGTTCATCTTTAGGTTTAAAAAAAAGTTGGCCTTTTACGGTTGTCCATTGGTCTATGTGGTGAATGTATGTATGCAAACTCTCTAATATCGCAAGTTGAAATACATCGAGCCTATAATCTATTTTCAAAAAGGACCCTAGTTAAATGCATTCCAATTGGATGAACCGACATAGAAAACTTTCTTTGCAAAAGAATTTCTGAACAAAAATAACCCCAGCAAAAAAGGCGGGCGGGCGGACTATTTTGGTTTAGCCAAGTTTTGTATAAATGTGAAGTATATCATTACGTGATATCTATTTGTGGGGAAATCCTGATATAACATCATTCGCATGGATACGGAAATTAACCCGCTTCAGTGGTTGCATGGTATAAGACGTAGCTCTCACAGTAGATTAGTATGCCGATGACGGGGAGTTCGAGGTTCGAATCTTGGTCACATATACTGAGGGTATTTAAAAAATTTGTTTTATACTCTCCCTTGACGCAAATTAGAGTACACTTCCTCTAAATGTAGCCTTTTTCATCACTAAAATCATTAGTGTAATTAGTACATATGCGTATAGCCATAATGGGTAGTAGGACGTTGTGCTATAAAATTGGGGCTTGCTCTTAATCTATAAACTTAAACAAGTCGACTTACATAATTGTGTCATTATTTTTCTAAGTTAGTAAGTAAACCATTTTTTCCTCATCAAGTCAAGGTGGAATTAATGGAGACGAAAAAAAGATAAGTGTTTTTGCAATTTTAATAACAATTTTTTTTTTGCCAAAATAAATAAAATATTGCTCCAGTAAAAACATAGAGTTTAATTTTCTTTACATGTTTATATCAACAGTTACTAAATATCTGTTATGAGCATGGTGGTATTGTCTAACAAACTTTTCAAATAAAGAGAAAAATTTATCATTAAATTCCAGAACACCCTTGACAAATATTCAAGAAATTTTGAGGTCATCATGTGAAGAAAATTAATTTCTATGTTTATACTGGAGCAATATTTTATTTATTTTGAAGAAAAAAATAAGATTTTGCAATAAAGACTGAAAAAAACCTACCGGCTTTTCCTCGCATCTCCTTCCATCCCGCCTTAAGTGAAACACTTGTATAAGTTCTAACAAAAGCTGATGAAACCGCGTGGACGGAACAGTCAGTCCTCACCATTCGCCGCAATAAGGAACACTTTAAAACTCCCGCTACAGATTACAGTGTAATGTTGACCGCAAGAAACAATTCGTCGAGAAAAGAGAGGGCCTCCCCCCTCCTCCCCACCCACAGAGAATCAGGGGCCTGTGACCCTGGATGGATGAGCTCCCTGTAAACCGCAGGGCCGCCTTTACTTCGCGCCTGGGATTCCTTCGCTCTGGGATTAAAACCAACTATCCCAAGGAAATATATTACTGTAGTACAGACCCCCCGAGAGTCACGGGCAGGTTAACATTTCTCTCCGGTTTTGTCAGCGAACAAAATATTACAGCTCCCCCCCTTCCCCCCAGCCCCTCTCCCTCCCGTTTATAAGTTATTTTCCTTTCTTACTTGGTAGCAGAGAAACTAAAACAATCTCGGCTTATTTTTCAACTATTCTTCAGCTGGCCAGGAACCTTTCTCCCTCATTTTGGCATGAAAAATATCAAAACCTGTTTTCCAAATAATAATAATATTAATAAAGTCTTTTGGCTACATCAATCTGTAGGTCAACTAATGGAAAGATTAGCCAGAACTAATGTACCGCTACCCAGAGTAAGCCCGAATGTACTAAACGAATATACTTTTCATGAACGCTCTTTTCATGTTCCGATGGGATGAGAGGATGATGGTAGTGAATATGATGGGGTTAAGCCAATGAAGACATTATCTTAACCTAAACCTAATTTACCAAAACCTAGTAACCATGAAAATTATTCCCTTTTTGAGAAAAATCCTATGAACCAGCCGGGAATTGAACTTGGTACCTCTAGGTCAACATCCAAGGACACTGACCACTATATCCCGATGGCGGATGTTTCTTAAGTGAAACAACCCATGGTATTAAAGCCAAATTCAACTCTATACTAACCTTTTCACATCAATATATTTTAGCACACTGATTACAAACTAAATTATTAAAGCCCTTGGCTCTGTCGAGTACAAGTCTAAAACCTATTTTGTGGGATGGTGGGCGGGAGGGTGAAAAGCGTGGCGTGGCTTCACAACCAACCAAAGTATCCTTCCGCGCCAACAAGAACAGATGAATCACGGAAACCATAGGTAAAGTTAGCTACCGAACAAGTCTTGCGGAGTAATCATACGTTCGGAAATATCAGTTTTCTCGAGAGCGAGTGAAATGTTTATGTTAATATTTTCAACATCCCTTCTAAGATAATGTATCGATGTTTATTAATTCTTAAATTTTCTCATTTTTTGTTATAAAGCCGGCAGTTTCTCATAGAAAAATGTCAATTTTATCGATATTTGATCACTGTTAACATCATAGTAAAGATGTGTATTTAAAAAGTATAACTTAATCAATATACTTTTATTATTGAACAAACCGTTTTCGAAAAGAAAATTGCAAAACAATAAAAATTCTTTAACATAACTGTTTGTTCCCATGGCTTTGCATTTCCACCCCAAATGAAAAGGGTCAATCTCAATAGGTTGAAATATTAATTGATAAAGAAAAAAATGTATAGTTATTATTTATTAAGAAAAACACCACACAATAATGGTAAAATTATTAATGACCACAGCAATGTATTTGCCACAACATATTTGTGAAAAATTATTAAGGTTGAATATAACAGGCTAAGTGAGATAATTTAGCTGAATTTCCTTAATTGAAAAATTCTTCTTCTAAGTCCTGTTCATTAAAAAAATATATTTCACTTAATGGAAGCCTAATCATGTATGGAAATGCAGAAGAAATATCCCTGGGAACACTTTTCTGTGCTTCAAACAGACAGGGAAAAAAATCTCTTCATTTCATTTCTCCCAACCATGTTTTTATTTAGTTAAAAAAAATATAGATTTTAAAATTCCGGGTTAAAGGCGCACATGTTCGTGCGCAGGGGTTTCTAATTTGAAAATTTCAAACCTCTGCGTGTCATAGGTATCATGCAACGTTCATAACAGACAGACACAAATTCTTCATTTTATTAATATAGATTAAAAAACCGATTGAAGATATTCGTAGAGCGAATAAGTAATCAGGTAATCGAACTCGTCTCCCGTTTGTCAGACAAGAAAATTATCAAGACGTAAAATATTGTTCACTGCGACACAACACGAATTGAGATATAATTACAGTTGCTCTAACCTTTTGACAATTTAAAATATACGACTACTCAAAACGAGACAAGGTTGCAGGCGAGACAGAGAAAAACCGTGTTTCCAGTCCATTAACGTTGAAAAACCGCTCTATTATTGTTCTAAGTATAAAATATCATACTAGAGAGTTGTTGCGGGACTATTCTTACTCTTATTTTTTTATTACACATAGCATTTGTTACTTCCTTACTTTTATATCTGCAAGATTAATCAAACAATATCAGTGGTGGCTCATAGTTAACATTAATGGGGGTATTGCCCAAGAAAATGTTTAACCTTTGTTTTAAAATTGTGTAAAAGAAAAAAAAGCCTGTATAAAAAGAAATTTTATCAGGGACTTGATAAAATCTTAAATAAAACATTTTATTTACTTATTTTAACTTAAATTGTTACAGTTCAAGCTTGATCTAATCATTTAAAAATGAAATCCATTTTTCTTGTTTTAATTTGCGCAAAAAGTTCAATAATTTTCTCTTTGATGTCTCGATGAAGATTGAGGAAATCTTTCTCCATTAAATGACCTGGTGGTCTAGGGGTAAGGTGTCGGACTTCTATGCTGGTGGCCGGGGTTTAATCCTTGGTCCCGGCAGAGATTTATCTGATTTCCAAACCCTTCCTTCACCTCTGACAAGATATCTTGTGAATGTGAGGAATGCCAGAACTCCACCGTGGTTCGGATTCCACGTTAAACTGTAGGTCCTCCATTTCATATCACAATCACCCTACCATTACGCATTAGCGTAAGTGCGTATAACCCGAACGGGTAGTTAAGACGCGGTGCTAATAATAATAATAATAATAATAATAATAATAATAATAATAATAATAATAATAATAATAATAATACTAATAATAATTTCTCCATTAAAAGTACTGTAAGCGCATTTAGTTTGTCTTAAATAAAAGAACCTAGGAAAATGAATCAAATGGAATAGCTGGAAGAAGAATAATAATCTAATTATACATTCTTATACACTTTATTACATTCAAGAATATGGTACACGGTATTTAAGCACAGAAAAAAAACTTTCTTCCACCATCACTCCAGAGCCGGCACTGTGAGAGCAAGAGTGCTCTCTCTACCTGGCAGTCCCACCTTCCTCCCCACCCCCTCCTATGTGTGCACGCACACAACAGTCAAACATCACGTCGCTGGCACTGTGAAGCGGACAGTTCCAAACAAATATTTTTTGTATATTTTTCATAAGCTGGAGGATAAATACTGGAGCACTGACACTAATCTTAAGGAATATATATTATACTACAAAAAATAAAGAAAGAATGATAGAAAAAAGGCCTCATTATATTAAATGTTATCAATAATATCAAGTGGAAATAGGGGGTGCTGCAGTTCCACAGTGCCTATACACCAGCCGCCAGTGAACAATATTCTAATGCAATATATATTTTAATATGTTTAACAATTCATTCCAAACAATATTGATTAAAAGAGTATTTTATAGGAAGTGCGACTATATTCGCATGAAGATACGATGGTAAAACCACCGTGGTAAGATATTAAAACTAAAGACTTAGATAGTGATTGATAATAAAGATGATGGTAAGTCTCGCAGTGAAATTTACCCTCATAGTGCAGCCGGTTTAGATTTGATGCTACGACCTTCTCGTCACCGGAATTTCAATCTGTTGCGAGACTGATATCACAGATATGGAGTTTCCAGCTGGAGACCAAAGACGTATTTTATTTTTGTGTTTTATGCTCCGTGTGAATACACGTATTGCAGTCGGTGCCATTTAACTCCTATGCACTGCAGGTGTCCGGGTGAACTAAGGGGAGCTCGCATATATAGTAACTTCCACGTCCCGCTTCTTTTCAAAGGTTCAACTTAAAACAACAGTCAGTAGTTTGAGAGGGACCGCGCTTAGAATGTATCCATATTAATGTGAAAGATTAAATCTACCGTGAAAATTACATTTTAAACCCTCCCTCCTCTCCCGAAAAGTTTCCCTGTCTGGAAATTGAGCCTCCCCCTTTTTCTCAAGGATGACACAAATTAGATGACTAACGCCCCAGACTACACAGCCACGGATGTGGGTTAAACATTTATAAGTAAAGTTAATATGGTGGTGATAGCTTAGTGTGGAATGCCACCGAACATGTTTATAAATAACAAGTTTAATATCTCGACTCGCGTATAAACTACACTCGTAAGCTAGCTTGGATCAAATGTCGCATCTTGGTGACGTTTCTAATGTCTTCATTAGAAGGCAGTGGAATTGAGACGTATGAAATAAAAATATCCGTGAGATAGATTATTTTAAAACTAAAGCTTGAATAATATTTTTTACATATAGAATAGTAATATTTTCTTGTAAATTTTTGTGTTTGAAAACAATTAAATGGAGATGGCAACAGGGTCATCCTTATTAGTTATTAGACGTAGGATCCTGGGAAAATTTCGTTCGTAGGGCCTCAGCTATCTACCTCACTCTCCTCCTCCCAAAAAGAATACTAAAATAACTTAACTTTTATTTAATGTTATTACAGTTGTTGGCAGCTATATACCAATTTTCAACCTATAAGATATCAGAGAAATGCCCTAAAAGGTAACTACGTGTAGTAATTAATATGCAAAGCAGTGATTATATATTTAGAAGGATTGATTTCTTACCAACCCATTTTTTCCCGCAATGAAATATATATATAACTACAATGAACAACTGTGCCAAGTTTAAATTAGATTGATTAATGCGTTTAAAAGTTATCCTGGGACATACCCAACATAGACAGAAAGACAAATGAAACTAGATTAATTTAAGACGGAGATTTAACTTTCTCTTTCAATAAATCAAACCACATGAGTATGTTATAAAGTGATTGTAAAGTACAGTTATTTAAAAATAAATATTGTCACTCTGAATTTGACTTGAACTATTTCGATTATGTTAGTAAATCATTGTTAAACGTAATTAACAGAATAGTATAATCAAAATAAAAATGTTATTCAAAATGTGCCACCCGCTAAAGCCACCGCCCATAGGCCTGTGTCTAGTGGGCCTATAATGTAAATACGCTTCTGTTCTTTAGTAAGGCCATCTATAAAATGAACTGTATTTTAAAATGCTTGCTTGATAGCGATGTTGTCACTTGGGATAGCACGTAGTGCCCCGCGTTGAAGGACCCAAACTCTACTAATGAGCGCTGTCATTTTAACCGGGAGGCTATGGGTTCAGGTGTATACCTTGTTGTGGGCTAGTCTTATGTATTTTGAATTTTTCATTAACTGACGCCATATACTACCTGGTGGCACATCTATATCACACTGTTCACAGGAAGAACCTTATCAGACAGCTAGAAAAGCTACTGTTCACGTGCTTATACGTCAAGTTGAACTATCAATACTTTTAGAATAAAACACATAATATAATAGAATGTTTTAATATTGAAGGAAAAGAATATGTTGGATATTTTCCTCCTTCTTCCTATTAAAATTAGACTACATCTATTGATCTTAGATTCAACTCAGGGCAGGGACCGTTACTTGAAATTTGGTTGATTCTCTATTAATGAGGGGAAGAGCTAACAATATTGAGTTTAGATGTTGTATTTTACATACGTACTCGTAAGCTGATATTAATTGTGTTGAAGCTGATTAATTTGTAAATAGATATGTGTTAGAATAAAACGTAGTAGTATGTATACGCTTCGACTGCTGCGTGATCTTTCCTTTTCAAGATGACTTCATTTATACGTCTATGGATAGTAAAGGTTCAATGCATGCTTGATTGAATGAAGTCGAAACCTAACAAATGGGCTTGGGAAGGTGGAAGGTGGTTCAGGAAGGGGGAGGGGGGAAGAATAGGAGATAGGGGGAATATCTAAGTTACAATAACAGAAGCGCGGGACCCCCCAAGAATGATCCGGTCAGTCAAGGGCCCGGGGGGAGGGCGGTTTGTACAAAATAGCCTCTTTCCCCTTCCTCTACCGCCTTTTCCTATTCTTCCTTTATTCCCCTCATTTTATACTTTCAACCCCCTCCCCTCACTCTTCTCCGGTCCACTTCCAGCCTCACGCCTAGGAAGCGTTAGTTCAGTCGTTACTTTATTACGCTGCAACACCTTATATATCTACAGGCTGATCCATAAAATAGTTTCCCTTTATTTTCTAGGGTGATTGATAGCCGATCGAGGAGGCTATTTAGTAGGTATTTCTTTAAAACTATTGTGCTAGACTTTGGATATTAAAACTGGGGCTAAAATCCTGACCAGATGCAGTTGGGGAGGGGATAAGGTTATTCCCATTTTTTTAAATCTTCTCTCCTGGTGAATTCTAGTTATTATTATTATTATTATTATTATTATTATTTAGCACCACGTCTTACTACCCTTTCGGGTTATACGCTTTAAGTACTAATTACGCTAATGGATTAGGAATTGGGAAGGTTGGATTAGAGGAAGTGAATCCTATTTGCGTGGAGGGAGAGTGGAATACCATTTAGGAAAAACCACCCCCAGTTCACCCGACCGAGATTCGAACCTCGATCTCCCCGTCCTCAGTAGTTGAGCTCAACACAAGTGCGTTAGCCAACTACGCCACCGAGGCTCTTAAATCTTAAAACATTTTCGTCCACTTAGAGATATGTAGAACGTGTACATTCACTTTATACACGTGTGCATGAACTATAAATTTATAAATACAGTTTCCTATAGTTTTATAAAATATAACTACAAAACTATATATTTTAGATTGTTTAAAATACCAAGTAAAAATTTCCGATGCCACTTTATATAGCGACTTTATATATGTAGAGTATATACCTTAATATTATACTTTATATATTTATATTTTTTTTTTCGCTTACAATTCTCCCAATCCTTACACAAATCGGGTCAAAAACACATCCACCATATTTTTACTTTTTCGCTATCTTACAGGTAGAGAAGGTATTGTGATCGTCAAAATGAAACAATCTTGAGATTTTGATTAATCTCAACGTTTCATGACCCCCCCGAATCCGAAAAAGTGGTTTTTGAATGTCCGTCTGTCTGTACTTCCAACTAGAGCCTAAACTATTTTACCGATTGGGCTAACACGTGGTATCTTGGGTTTTCGTAGGGTTACCCAGAGGTGTTTTTGGGATTGGATATCCAACCCTCAAATTAAGGGTAGTTTACTGAAGGTCAAATAGAGAAAAAAACAATTTTCTCAAAATCGGCTTTAACGATTTTGATTAAATTTCATTTCTCAACATTTATAAATATTCCAAATAAAATAACTACTCTCGATATTTAGGAAAATTGGCTTTAAGGGCTCCTGTCTGAAGCGTACATTCTCATTTTATATCATATCTCCGAAACTATTTGAGAAATGAAATTAATTATCATTCCAAATATGTAGATCTATTTATAATACAAATATTTTAATCGAAGCATATTTTTAAAAAACCAATAACTTTCAAGCTATGAGCAAATATTTATATTTTTGAACTTTTTGAACACAAAAGGTCAAGTATTGTGACTGTTAAAAGAAAAACTGAAATGTTGATGGATACTGACGTCCCATGGTCTTTGCAATGTCGTCTGTTTGTGTTTCGGTTTAAACTTAAAATTAAGAGTAGTTTAATAGAAAGAGAAAAAAATCATTATTCTCAAAATCGGCTCTAACGTTTTTGATTAAAATTCGTATTTAGCTTTTGATTAAGTCTATAAATAAACTGACTATTTTCATTTTCCCATGAAAATGACTTTTAGGGTACCTTACAAAAGCGGAAATTTCCGTATCTCTACAACTATTTGAGATACTAAATAACTTATCATTGAAAAATATTAGCACTATTAAAAATAAAAAAACTTTTGTATGAAATATATTTTTATGAAACCAACATTTTTAGAGATATTGGCAAATATATTAATACAATTTTGTGAGCTTTAGTTGTATAGAGACAGTACTTAAGTTTAAAGGAAATAATTATTTAATGCCATAGAGTAATAAATAAGTAAGTCTCTCAAAAAGTGTATGTTCTCTTTCCGCAAACCTCTTGGGGAAAATGTGTGTACAACAATGATCTATATCTATCATTTTAGACTCAATAGTTAATATCTACCTATTTTATTGGTCAAAATTTAGAAAAAAAAATGCCAATCCTCAATTACGCATAAAAATGACTTTGAGGGTACTTTACGTGAGGTAAATTTTCCAATTTTCATAATTTCCCTGCAACTATTTGAGATATTAAATAGATTATCATCGTAAAGTTGTAGTACTATTAGTTATAAAAATCATTTATTTGAAATATATTTTTATAAAATTAATTGTTTCTGAGTTAAAAGAATATATATAAGTATATATATACTTTTTAATTAAGGCCTTTGAAAATGAATTTGATTCTTAAGCTCTTTTGTAGATAACAGCGTTCCTCGTTCAGAGCAATGTCAATGCCATAGAATAAGAAGGTATCTATTATTTAATTTATGATCTTTGATGAAGTGTTTCAACAACAATGTATAGACTTATTTGGTTTCACACATATTACGAGTTTTTATTGTTCAAGTTAGAAAATTAGATTTATTGTTATGCTCTTTGGTGGTCACAGATCTTATTATTTCCTTAATGATTCTGTAGAAGTGTATGCTATTTGATTTATGCTTTTTGGCGAAATATAATTATGCTCTCTTTACTTTTTCCCGATCCCCTGGAGAGATAAATATTGTGATTGTTAAAAAAAATTGAACTCAAAGTTTTGATAAATTTTAACGTTACCCACTGAAACATAAAAGTGGTTTTCGCAATGTTGTCTATCCGTCTATTTGTTTGTCTATAACTCAGCTTAAAGCCGGAGCTATTTTAAATATAAAGCAAGGAAAGTTGTAATACTATCAGAAATAAAAATATTTAATCTGGCATATATTTTTGTATAATAACAATAGTTTATTTTATTGGTAAAGATTATTATAAATGAGGAATTTAATAGCAATGCGATGACATGAAGATGTGCAACACCTAATAAAATGTTGAAAATTTTAACTGGAAGTTGAAATTTCAATACGAAGTGTTGACCCTTGTGAACCCAATATTGATATTTTTAATTAGTCCTAACATATTATTATTATTAGCACCGCGTCTTACTACCCGTTCGGGTTATACGCACTTACGCTAATGTGTAATGGTAGGGTGATTGTGAGATGAAATGAAGGACCTACAGTTTAACGTGGAATCCAAACCACGGTGGAGACCTGGCATTCCTCACATTCACAAGATGTCTTGTCAGAGGTGAAGGAAGGGTTTGGTAATCAGATAAATCTGTGCCGGG
>CABFVZ010000086.1:161850-250058 GCA_902151445.1 Timema monikensis | reverse complement strand
GACGACGACGACGACGACGACTCTATGTGGGCTACAACGATTATAAGTTAACCTGGTTACTAGATTTTTTTAAATATGTCTGTATTTGTGTTTTTATCAAGTTCCTGGCTATTGAAAGTTTAGGATTCTCACCAGTGGTCAGATAGTCTATGATGTCAACCTCCCATTAGACTGGGCTGCTAGTGAGTGGTTAGGTTAGTTAAGTTAGTTAGTTAAGGTTAGAATCTTAAGCGGTTGCACTGGTGATAGTTTTACACCTGTGATTTATCACTCCCTGCAAATATTAGTGTAGTTCCTTACATTACCTTCCTTATCATAATTTAATAAAACTTAAGCTACCTGCTTTGGTGGCTGCATGGTCTGACGCGTCACTCTTGCAATGAACTAGACTTACGATTACAAGTGTATCGGGATTTGAATCTCAGTCAGTTATAATGAGGGAAGTTTTCCCCGAGTAGTTTTCTACTCTCCCTTCACATAAATTTGGGTACACATTCTCATTTCCTCATTTCTAGTTCATTAGAGTAATTAGTACATATGTGTATAGCCCAAATGGGTAATAAGACACTCTGCTATTAAAAATTAAATCATCCTACAAGTAGATCTACTGTCCCGATATAACACAACGATTATAAAATATTTGAGTATTCCAAAATGTGTGCGATTAAATTTCAGATATATTCTCATACATTCTATTATAAACAATCAGTTCAGTTAACTACCATAAAATAAATTTCCCTCAGAAAAAAAATCGTATTAATTTGACAATAATGTGAAACAATTTTCTAATTTCAAACTGAATTGTCACAAACATTCTTACCAAATTTCCAAAAATTAGTCGTCAAAAAGTTTCTTCTTTAGAAAAAAAAAAAAACATCCTTATCTATCATGTAAAGAAATACCCATATTGAATGAAATCATTAAAGGCAATTTTTAAAAAATTTGAGTTTATGAAAATCCGTCATAAATTAAACAAACTTCCGTAATTTTAGGACTAGAATAAAATAAAACTAATCTATTTAGCTTTTAGATAAAACCATAAAACATACAAATATCAAGTAGCCTTGGCTTTAAACAGACTTACATACGGACTAACAGAAATATACATCTATAGGAGCCAATTATTTATTCATGTACATTTCATAGCTACTATCAGCTTTTGCAACTAAACTTTAAGAGAAACACACAGCAACCAGATGTCAAAATGTTTAACCACCCCTTGTCAAAAGGGACAAAATCAATTTAATAGTGATACATGTTGTATGTTGTGGAACACGTCCTATTACACGCTTGGACTATCAGTACATTATACACCAAGAAAGCAGTGGTAAGAAGGTAGAATTTTATAGGAAATGTATCTATATTAGCGTGGAAAGAGAGTGAAAAACCACATCATATCAGGAAGAAGTCCTGGTTGGTGTGCCCATCGATCGAGTAATGGTGATACAATGTATGCTTTAGCAATGAGTCGTAATCAGTACCATCAAATTAGTAAACACACGTAATAAAGACCAAGTGAAGATATCATCCTGGTAATACAATAAATGTGAACCTGTCCGTGTCGTGAAGTGGACTGTTGTCAGGATAAGAGGAGCTTAATGAAACTGTACCTGTGACATGTTCTTAACAACTCTTATTCCATTTGACCAATCAATTCGTTCTACATAACTCACATTCAGTTTCAACTTTTCTTACCCTGACATTACAACACTACACTTTTCTTTAGCACCACGTCTTACTAGCCATTCGGGCTATACGCTTATGTACTAATTACGCTAATGGTTTTAGGGATAAGGGGGGCTATAGTCTATATCTATAGGAAGTGTACCCATATTTGTGTGGAGGGAGAGTGGAAACCCTTTTAAGGAGAACCACCCAATTGAGATTCAAAACCCGATCTCCTCGTCCTCGCCAGTTCAGTCTGCGTTGAGAGTGACGCCTTAGACCATGAGGCCACTGAAACGGGTAGCCACGACACTTTCCTAATCCCTGTTATTTCTAAGGTAAGTCCAATAAAAATGTTATCCGCATGATGACTATATATAAAAAATAAAGATGATGACTATGAAATAAATCACCAAATATTTTGTGAGGGTATAATATACAGTATAGGAGGAGCCCAAGTCTTGAAATGGTAGAATACTAAACAACAAACTAACATAATAATACTCACTATTTAAAATTCAAACATATATTTGTCATATGCTTTCCTCTTTAACTACAATCTTTTTAAAACAAAGAAACGTATTTTTACTCGAGAGGGGAAAAAAATAAATGAGAAAAGTAGCGTCCTCTTTTTGTCCCCGCATCCAAAGAACATTAGAATATGGAGAAATATTTAAAAAAAAAGATAAATAAAAGAAGAAATAAGTACGAAATAAAAGGGCAAGGAAACAATCTGTTGGAAGGTGTGGAGATTGTGGGTTGATTGGTGAGCGCGCCGGTAGATGGGGTTGGTCCCGTCGCGGGCCGCCCTGTCATTAGGGCCTAATTACCCGCTCATTACCTAGACACAAAAAATAAAGGGAAGAAAATAACATATTTTTCTTTTGAAAATGTATATGTATATATAACCCTCCAATATAAAAGATTACAATACACATAAAATAATGTTTTACCTTACTCTTTCACATTAAGCCGTGTGCCGCGTGTTTATAAAAGCTTAAACGGGAGTCGGTGAAGTGGGATATTTCGTTGTTAGACAGGAAGAGTTGAATCGAGGTTCGGGGGAGGGAATCAGGTTATTTGGACGTGCAGGTTAAATGACGAGACGAAGGGCAGGCACATTTCTCGTTTCGTGGCCCATTATGAAACAATGGACCATAGAACACTTTAAGCTCTTTGAGCTCAAAGATGATGTAGACTGCAGTGATTCTCAAACTGTAGTGCACCTACCCCAAGGGGTACATGAGCAGCTCTCAAGGGAAAATTGGCAAAATTACAAGAGAATCAAACGTGGCGGGAACCAGACGTGGTGAGTTATTTTCGAGGCGACTGGGGGAAATTTTCAATTTTGAATGATTATCTGGTATTTGTAATTTGGGGAAAATGTATCGATATTTTGTCACGGCCAGGGGGTACAATATTAAAAATGTTTGAGAACCACTGATTTAGAGAATTATATTAAAAACCACCAAATCAGCAATCGAATGGAAAAAGGATGCATCATGATCTAAGGCGTTACTCTCGCAATAGACTGGTTGCCAATCACGGGATGTCAAGGCTCGAATTCCGGTCGGATGTACTTAGAGTGGTTTTCCTAAATGGTTTGCCACTATTCCTCCATGGAATTATGGGTAAATTTCCTTTAAGTTCAACCTTACACATCCTTGTCACATTAGTATAAATTTTACGTATGCATATAGCCCGAACGGGTAGTAAGAGGTGGTGCTAAGGGAAAAAAGTATGTATAAAATAATTCTACTAATGTAGCAGGTTGGAATCGAGCCCCGGACTAAAATCAAGCTTGTCAACGCAGCTGATAGCGCAATAATACTTTAAATGTTTTCCTTTTTGGTTTAATTTTGTGGTAGTGCCTTAAGAGAGTGTGTAATGGTTCCCTTGATTGAGCCAAAATATTACAAATTTATTTAACAGTTAACTTTATAGGCTACATGGGTTTTTAGAAAAAAATTTAGGACACGCCACTTGCATCTTCATTTCCATTACAACTAAGTCCATAGTTCTTAATGACTTTAACTTATCAGCTGTGACAAACAAATTATAAAAATTGCGTTAATAAATTATGATAATTTATGTCTGTTTAGGATCGTACCAAGCATTTTAATATAATGTTGGACTATATGTATGTTTTTTTTATATCTAATTAAAATTAAAACTAAGCTCAATTTATATTAAGATACACGCACAATAAATAATAACCATACGTATACGATATATCTTAAATTGTTTAAAGGTAAGTATTAAATTATATTTACATTTATAAACTACGTAGATTAAAAGTATATCTTCCTTGGTGAGTTTAATAATAATTAATAATAATTAATGATAATTAATTGAGTACGGATCTCAAATTTATCACTGTTGCAGCTATGGATGATTGTGTTTTAAAAAAATCATTAAAGAAAAGATATGTGATGTCAAACATTTGTCACTTTTACTCCAAACGAGTTCCTTGTGAATTTTTGGCATAGTTTGTTATTTTGAGAATTATTAACGTAACTATTTTAAGTCACTAGGAATAATGTTTATTATCTAACATTATAAAATCAAATAAAACAAGGTCATTAAAGAATGTAAGCATTTTAAAAACACATTTATATAAAGTAATTTACATAGTCTTAATTTATTTATAAGCACCACCCTTTTTATAGTAATTGCATCGGTGATCACGTGGGCTAACACGCCAAACTCATATGGTCTGGTTTTTTGGTGAAGGGGGTTTCCAGGTTTGAATTCCATATGTGTGTATTAAGGAATTGTTTCCCCTTAAATGGTTCTTCACTCTCCCTTTATGGAAATAGTGGTATATTTATTCTAAATTATTTTTTATTTAACACGATAGTGTAAATATGCGGATAACCCTGACGGGTTGTAGGACACAGCGCACAAAAATATTCCTCAGCTATTAATCAGGACATGTAATTTAAAGTGTTATTTCATACGTACCAGTGGTTACATGGAGTAGGGTGTCAATCTCAACTTGGCTGGTTGGGCTGTGATAGTGAGGCCTGAGTTCAATTCGTCTGAGTGTGGTAAACTTTTTTTAATAAACTACTTACCACCCCTTACAAGCAAATTCATGTGTACTTCCTTTAAATTCTACCTTACACATCCCTAACCTATTATAATAAATATGCGGATAACCCGGATGGTTAGTATGACGTGGGGCACAGTAAAAAGGTTATATCATTACGTTAGTAATTTATATAGAATTAAATGAAAATCTATAACCATTGACACCGTTCACTGGTTTACAATTATAAATACTCTATTTTAGAGGGGAAAAGGGGAGGAAGAGGTAACATTTTTTCCTAGTTAAAATTTATAGCAATAAGTGGCACCACTTTAAGGCTTCTGGTTTTGGGTAAGGACAAAACAGCGTGCTATGTTAAGGGGGCGGAGAGAGAGAGAGAAATAATAGGAAACACTATATACAGAGTCGTTTCACATCCCTCTCTCTTTCCCCTTGAGAGATGAACCAAAAAAAGAATAACTTTACGAACAGGTCACCAAAAAGACCCCACCCCCTCCCTCCCTCTTCTTTCGACATCGTGCGAAAATTTCAGAGGAAAGTAGAAGAACATAGCAGGAGAGAAGAATAACTATTAATTTTTGTGAAGTAACCGTGTGTTTCTGTCTCCTGTCAGTCGTAACATTTCAACACTTCATTCGACACTAACAGCTTTCTCCCAATAAGAGGCGCCACTGACAATGTTCTGAAGATAAATTCTTTTTAGGGTGGAGAGTTGTTTATACAGCTACACACACACGTTTAGCCAACAAAACACAGGAAACAGTTTTTACCAAAAACCAATTTAAAACCCAGAAATATAATAAACAGATTGTATTAACGTTAAAGATTCATTAAAAACATTTGCAAAGAACAAAAGTTTATTTAAATAAGCTTTTATATTGTATTTAACTAAGAGGCTCTTTTTGGTTCATTATTTACCATGTAATTTACAAACACAACAAATTTATCATCAAAACAATTACAAACTAGCCCCATTCGGTGACCACATGGTCTAATCTCTAAGGAGTCATCTCGCAATAAGTTAGACTGTCGATTATGGCGAGATTGGGATTTGAATTCCGGATGGGTTTACTGAGAATGGTTTTTACAAAAAGGTTTTCTACTCTCCTTCGACGCAAATGTGGGTTTACTTCCTCCCGCACTACAGTTCAATATTAATTTCCTAGGAAGGCAATTTTAGAAAATACAAACATATTTTTTGCTTACAAAATTAATAACAATTTACTATTATTACAGCTTTATTTTATAAGTATTGATAATATATATCATAAGTGACAGCTGCAGATCACATAACTTGACGCATGAATGCGTAAAATTATAGCTTTTCTATATATCACATAAAAGCACTCATTATGAAAATTGAACTGTATACTTCCATCTTTGGCGTCTACAGTAGTCCCGTGGCTTCTTTGGTGCTGACTGACAGATCACAGCTAATTTCTGACAATCAACATTTAGGTATATATATCTACATTTTGACTGTCAGAAGTGACAGCTGCTAAACACATGTTTTTGCAGATCATATGGTTTGGCGTAGGGATACATAATTTGGTCTGATAACTTTTCAAAGCCGTCAGTCAGCACCAAAGAAGCCATGGGGCTACCGTAGATACTTATTGAATAGGACGACCTCGTATCTGTAAATATGTTCATCAGATCCACCTAAAATCAATTCAGGTTCTCATATGTGTGTGAGGACCTATCCACCTACACAAATAGTGCTACACAAGCTAAGGGTTATTAGCGCTTAAGACCACATTCATGGTCAACTTTGAATCACTCATATTCGGGCTTGATTCCTAACCACACTATATGAATGCATATCAAATTGAGCGTGATTCGAACTGAAATGAGCTTCAAAGGGGGTTGCCGAGCAAGCAATATAAGTTAGTCAATTCACCGTAGGAGTTGTGGTAACTGATAACTGGTAGAAGATGTAAAAACGGTTAAATGAAGATCATAATGATTAAAAACAAATAATTTGTTGTGAAAGTTTTGACTGCCAATAGTAAAAACAAACAGTTCAACATGTTCTTACTGATAATATATTTTTTACATCCATTACTGTTTTCCGCCTATAGCCTGGGTCATTTTTTATTATTATTTTTATTATTTAGTGCCAGGTGACCTGGTGGTCTAGGGGTAAGGTGTCAGACTTCTATGCTGGCGGCTGGGGTTCGATCCTCGGTCCCGGCACAGATTTATCTGATTTCCAAACCCTTCCTACACCTCTGACAAGATATCTTGTGAATGTGTGGAATGCCAGGTTACCACCGTGGTTCGGATTCTACGTTAAACTGTAGGTCCTTCATTTCATCTCACAATCACCCTACCATTACACATTAGCGTAAGTGCGTATAACCCGAACGGGTAGTAAGACGCGGTGCTAATAATAATAATAATTATTATTTAGTGCCGAGTTTTACTACCCGTTCGGGTTATACGCTTAAGTACTAACTACGCTAATGGTACTAGGGATTAGTAAGGTTGAATTTAGAGGAAGTGAACCCCCATTTGCGTGAAGGGAAAGTGGAAAACCATTTGGCAGAAACCATCCCCAGTTAAACTGACCGAAATTCAAACCTTGATCTCCCCGTCCTCGGCAGTCTAGCTTAACACGAGCCTAGCACTTTAGCTAACTACGCCACCGAGGTGGATCCAGTTTTTATTCAAGTCATATATTTTCCACTGCCTGCTTGTTAGGCCTGTCGTAGCTTCATATGCCTTATAGTCAAACTTAAGACTAGGACAGACACAACATCCAGACCACTGTTGTTAATTTATCATTGTGAAAGGGTAAACCCATATTTCACCGATGACAAATTTTTCGGTCATGCTAAAAGTCGAACCCGGGAACCTTAGCTCAGTAGGGAGAGACGATACCGACTGAGCTAAGGTGTAGGATTTACAATTCATAAAGGTTGGTGAATGGATACATGAAAGTAAAGTTGGTAACTTTCCTAGCTGTCGATTACCAACCCTACTACCGTGGATGGGGTATAGATATACTCATATTTCATACGATTGAAATCATTATATTGATATGAAATGTGATTTATTTTAAGCAATATCAGCCTTTCCTGTTGGTGAAAACGTGTAGGCACTGTCCCAATAAATGTTACCCAAAAATACAAGATGAACTTTGGTTTGAATCCTAGTGGCATACAAGTAGCTTCCACTAGTAAGAACTCTGATACATTTGTCTGTTTCAATTCATAATCAGCCTCTCCCTCTCCCTCCAAGCTAGTGTGGGTACATTTAATCTTAACCTTCATCATTCCTACCCCATTAGTAGGCCTATAACTAAGAGGAAAGCCCGGGTGGGTAGTTATTAGTGGGTCACGATAAAGAGGTGAAACCAGGTAAGACAAGAATTATTCAAACTTCACATTAAGTGTGGTCTCACCCACCTCGGTGGCGTAGTTGGCTAACGCGCTTGTCGTGTTGAGCTCGACTGCTGAGGACGGAGAGATCGAGGTTCGAATCTCGGTCGGGTGAACTGAGGGTGCTTTTCCCTAAATGGTTTTCCACTCTACCTCCACGCAAATGCGGGTTCACTTCCTCTAATTCAACCTTCCCAATTCCTAATCCATTAGCCTAATTAGTACTTAAGCGTATAACCCGAACGGGTAGTAAGACGCGGTGCTAAATAATAATGATAATAATAATAAGTGTGGTCTCAGGCACTAGCCACCCACCTTTATTAAAGCAGCTGAAGAAAATTAATGGTACGCTGCACCACACACACTTTCTCTCTCTTTTAACTTAAAATAGAAACATTTGCCAAAAATTTGTAATATTTGTGAAACGAAATAACATAAGTTGTTGCAGAAACATTACACCAAAGAGCATAAATGAAATAATATACATTGGTATAAAAACAGAAAAGAGGAACATCTCTGTCCATCCAAGAGCATACTAAAAATTTCTCTTTTCGAAGGGTTGCATAATTTTTTTTCTAAACAAAAATCCAAAGAAAAGATTTTTACTTTTAATATTACATCTGTACAATGATAGGTTATTTCTTATATCAAATAGTTGCGGACATATGATCAAAATTTGAAATTTCTGCCTATGTAAGTTACCCTTAAAGTCATGTTTATGGTAAAATGAGAATGGCCTTGATAGAAAGTTTAATCAATTTCGTTAAAGCTGATTTTGAGAAAATCGATATCATCTCTTTTTATCCTTCCCTAGACTACCCTTAATTGTAGAGTTATATATTTAATTCTAAAAATAACTTGGGGGAAACTTATGAAATTTCTAGATACCAAGTTTTAAAATGTAAAATGGTTTCGGTTCTATTCCAAGATAAATAGATAGACAGCATTGCAAAAAAAAAAACTTTTTCAGTTTCGGTGAATCATGAAACGTCGACATCAAATTCTCGAGTTCGATTTAATTTTTGCCATTAGAATAATTCTTTCTCTGAGGGGTCGAGAGAAAGTAAATATTGTTATGTTAATTTAGTTCATAATAGTACGTTGACATGGAGACTTTGATGCATGAGTAGAAATCAATCATTTATTATTATTATTATTATTATTATTATTATTATTATTTGAAGTTTGCTTTCTGGATCAAATTATTATAGCAGTACATATTTAAAAATATGACTTATTCCTGAAATTGACAAAACACCTCATATTTAGACTACCAATTTATGACTATATATATGAAAGTCAAAATTTCACCTTTTTTTTCGACAAGCCATATATCCAACCTTGGCTAAACCCTTGGTTAATTAGATATAATTAATACCAGCTGAGCTAAGGAATCAAGTACAATAATAGTTTCTGGTTAACTCCTTATTTTAAGTTTGTTGTGTAAGTTTAATACTTCTTACTTTCTTGCATTCCTCAGGTAAAGAAAGTATTGTGATCACCAAAAAGTAGGAACTCAAGATTTTGATGGATGTTTGACGTTTTGTGTTCAACCTGAAAGCACAAAAGTGTTTTTCGTGATGCCATCTATCTCATTGTATCTATTTATATTACCGAAATCATTTTACCAATAAGGCTAAAAATTACTATCTAGGGTTTTCATAATGTTTCCCCAAGATTTTTTCTTCTTTAATTAGATACACAACCCTAAAATTAAAGGACAAAAAAAGAAAGAATAGAATTTTCCGAAATACTATGTAACAATTTTGATTAAATTTCATTTATAGGCACTGTTTAAACATTGAAAACAAAATGGAAACTCTCATTTACACATTAAATTGAATTTCAGGGTTCTTAACATCTACGGAATTTCTAGTTTTATCATATTTCCGCAAATACTTGAGATACGAAATAATTATCATTTTATAATTGTAGTAATACTAAGAATTAAAAAAACAACTTAATTTGTAATATACATTTTTATAGAGCTAATAGTTTATGAGATGTTGATAAATTTATTTATTAAATTTAGGTCCAAAAAATTGATTGTTAGGTGAACAAAGACGTTACTTTTTCCTAGATATCTTTTGTGATGGTGTAAATAATTTTATTTATCTTTTTTGGTGGAGTGTTTCTTCAACAATGTATGTTATTAGTTTAATATATATCACGAGTTTTAGATACATATATCTATTTTTAGGTTCAGGAGCGGGAAAGTCTAGGCGGTACACCATACCATTTATTTTTATAATACTGTACTTTAGGAAACATAATGTAATATTTATGAGAAAAGCTTTAGTTACTGAAAGTTCATATTTATTAATATATGTACACTTCGTTTGCATTGACAGGTAGCAATAATTTCTAGACACTATGGTCATATTATCTTCTAAACTACGATATAGTGGAAATGTGCATGGTAAGATTAATATCGTTCAGGGTAGAGGGAATGTACAGTACAGTTGCATTTTTCTTTTTTTGCAATTTCATTTTTGTTATAAAGAGTTTTTGATTTTCAAATTACAGTACTCGGATTCTATTGGACGATCCTTGTATTTTCAGTGTAAATAGGCCTACACAGGCTAATTTAATATTTTGTTAAAAATATCTGCCATACCTAACTCCTTTGTTTATTTTAATAATATGTTATTAGACAGTGTTTTAACGTGGCATTATTCCATATCTACAATTTACTGAGCTAAAAATGTAGGATTATGTAGGGGACGCGAGAAAAGGTCAGTGGTTTTTGCAGTTTTTATAGCAAAACATATCTCTGGCCAAAATAAATTAAAGATTGCCTCAGTACAAACATACATTTTAAATTTCTTCTCTTGGTAATATTAACATTTCTTGAATATCTGTAATTACTCATTAGCATAGTGGCATTAAATGCAACACTTTTTTAAGGAAGAGAAAATGTTGTCATTGAATTCCCGGACACCCTTAACAGATATTAAAGAATTTTTGCTATCAGAATGTGAAGAAAATTAAATTCTATGTTTGTACTAAAGCAATGTTTGATTTATTTTGACCAAAAAAATGTTTTGATATACAAACTGCAAAAACAACTTTTATCAAGTTCCTTAAATTCACATCTCAAGTTTGTTGAAATAATCTCAATACTATACTAATAAATAAATACCTTGGGGACCTAAACTATCGTCAAAAGTAGTTGGAAATCATTTGTTTCCGTTTGTTATGAGTATAATTACACTAAAATAACGTAGACAAATTGCAATCAATAATAATCTTTCAAAATTGTAGGCTCAGGTGAGCGACCCGCATGCCTGACTATGATGACCCTATGTTTGATTTAATCTGATAGCTGTGACAGTAGTTTCATCTCTCTCCACAGGAAATTGTATTCTTTTCCTGAGACTTTCACCTCGTCATCCTATTTACTTAAAAGGGATGAATTAAGTTGCTATGTGTGTAATGCCAGGTCGCCACCGTGGTTCGGATTCCACGTTAAACTGTAGGTCCTTCATTTCATCTCACAATCACCCTACCATTACACATTTTACACATTAGCGTAAGTGCGTATAACCCGAACGGGTAGTAAGACGCGGTGCTAATAATAATAATAATAATAATAATAATAATTAAGTTGCTGGTAGCCAGTATTTTAAAGTACAAAATTAAGGCTTGTATGCCGATTTTAATTTTAAACATGTGATTTTAAATAGTAAAAACGTTAATCAACTCGAATTGATGTTATATTTTTTGAAAGTATACACAATTAATCTCTTATCACTTTGAAACAATTAGAATCCTGTTTCGTTGTTTGGATATACAAACTTAAAATAACAACAAATAATTCCCTATTATCTCTTATAAAATAGTTGGGAAGTGCTGAAGGGGACTAGTGAAGGGAGGGAGGGAGGGTTGACAGCGGTAATAAATTTCTCCTGTTGGACACCACGAAACGTAATTTCGGTGCTACCCAAATAGGACACTCAACAGAGAGGGGTGTATATTGTTGGGTGTAATGTGTCTCCTGAGGATTTGTTCGAAGGGGTGTGGGGTGGTAGAGGGAGGGGTCACGCTGAGTGATGTAACTGTAGTGATTTATCCTGTAATGGCCGCTTAAGCAGTAATTGCTAACGGCCAGAGGAAATGAAGATATATAGCCACGGCATTATGAGTTTCAGGAGTATTTTGTGGATAAAGTATTATAGTTTCTACATGGTTGCTTGTCTATATGGCGGACTGGCTGGAAAGGCAAACTACAAAATAAGGGGCCCTGGTCTCGATATAAAATAGTTTAGTGGTGTGTTTTTAAACTTACCTGGCACTGGGTATGACTATTTTATGTTTGGGGATACTGCTTATGTTCTAGGTAATATAATGTTTACATTTATGCCAATTAACAAATGTCTACAATATCTCTATTTTATAAGAGACGTGAACAATTATTAGTACCTTCAAATCGAGTTTGTATAGCAGATGATGAACAATTGGATATCTTTATATTGGGTATATCTTGTAAAGGGCGAACAATTGGCTACCTTCATATTTATAGTGGGTATATGTTGCAGAGGACGAAAAATTGGCTACCTTTACATTATATATGTTTTGGAGAGGGAAGATAATATTGTTTACGTTCAAATCATATATATATAATCAAATCAAACATTTTTCAAGTGTGTGACCAATTTTACCAACAGTAACCATACAATAAATATATTAAATATCTTTACAGTTTTAACATAAGTAAAAAATAAATGTATGCCTTTACAAAATCTCCTAATATATATTTTATAGTTGTAAATATTTGTATCATTTCTGCAAAACGACATTTGCGTATAACATTCCTAGTCAAAAGAATTAATGTGGAGGAATATAAATAGAATTATCAGATTCTTGTCACTAAATGATGAACCTACTATACAATTTACCGCTGCTCTTGTGGATCTATTTTTTCTAGGAAGACATTTGTCTTAACACTGTCCAGATGACTTGGGTCAATCCCAACAAATTTTCTGTTCGTCCTTGTGCGGCTTGAAGCAGGTTTCACCAGAAGGTATAGGACACAATCAAGATCTCTTTTTCATCCTACACTTTTGCAAATAATTTACTTGGTTCAATAAAAGTAGAAATATTGACGAGGAAGAAATTTGAAAAGTAATAATCAAATATGCAAACATTTTAATCATCTCAACGTTTACAAATATCCATTTTAATGCTCTCTGGAGGGGTGTTAGTTATTATGTATATATCCATGTAAAAAAAAAGTAAAATATTTCATATTTTAAATCAAATCCGACATTTCATGACTTTTTATTTATTTTCATATCAATTAAAATGTCATAGATGTCGCTATCTCTTAATTATTGTAAAGGACGTTAAGTTTGAAAATAAATATCATTTCGTACCAAATTAATAATATGATAAAGGAATTAATTATCTAAGAAAGATTTCTATCATTTATGCATAGTCTCAAAGGTGTTTTTTTAATTTAATGGTTTAAAAACCATTAACTTTCTTACGATACTAATTATGTCCCATTCATGCTGATTATTGGGGGGGGGGGAGGCACCCGGTCATCTCTTCCTTTCTCAAGCTAATGACGCACATGTAAAAGAGTACAATCAACGCATGAGATGCTTGCAAGGCCACTTATTTTTATAGTTAAAATTTAATATTAATATTATTTACTAGAGGAATTTTCTTGTACCTTTTTAACCGACTTAATACACCAGAGCATAACTTCAAACTAACTTATTTCTATAACAGACATACCACCTAGTCTACTGTCCGGTAATTCATCACTGTAACTGGGGAAGACCTAATTTCGCCAATAATAACTTTACCAGTAAGACTGGGAGTCGAATCCAGTAGCCTTAGCTTATTAGACTGACACGAACCTGATTGAACTAATGTGTTGGACTTGAATTAAATTTAATGTTATATAAGTCTTGAGTATGTCTTAAACTATATGAAATCTAGTTGGTTTGTAATAATTATATGACTCCCAAACAAGTGGTAGTTCTGTATAAGATATTAGGCTCGTAAAATAATGAATTTCCTGTGAAGAGTGATATAAGGTTTGAGATACGGATGCGTGTAATGGCGATGGCATTCAAATGAATATTTTTACTGTGGATAAAAAATGCTGTATTTAACATTTAAAAAGAGCTCAGCTGGCAAGCATAAGCTGGAGATGAAGAGAGCCCGAGCTGAGGGTGCTTCATGGGAGATCACTGTGACGCATTGCAGACGTTAAAATTCCCGCATTGCTCAAGCTCTTGTTTGATATTTATCAATGTAATTTTAAACATATTGAAAGTGGAGACTATCGACAAGTTTTTGATCTGTTAAAAATGTTTATTGTTGAATTTAAAGTTATTGTTTCAAATTCACCAATGCTCTAAGCGAAAATATTCAATTCTGAGATTAAAACAAAGGTCTAGCCACCTATATCTCGCCTTGTTCTATCAAATATAAACAAAAAATGTTTTCATTGGGTCACAACTGACAATCTATAATATAATGTGGGATAGTTTTTTTGTAAGCTCTCAGTTATCACACATTTAAAAATAAAAACACTTTAAACTTAAAATTTAAACTTTTAATCTGGTCAAAATTTTCTCCTACATTTTGGTGAAAACAATATTAGATGCCCATGACCAAGATTCAAGCATTGTTTGGATCAGTATGTTTTAAAATTAAACTAAATGTTTTTATCGAAGAAATATTTGATTCGTCTTGGCCTTAATCCACTAGTTTTAGACACGAACCATAATGTGTCAGCATACTTACTTGGCAAATTGTCCCCTAAATCCCCAACATTTTTACTTTCTCGCTACCTTACAGGTAAAGAACCTATTGTCATCATCTAAAAAGTCAAACCCGAGGTTTTGATGAATTTCGACGTTTCATGAACTCCTGAATCCGAAAAGATGATTTTTGCATTTCCATCTCTTTGTCTGTCTGTACCTCGGAGTCGAGCCTAAACTATTTTACCGATCGGGTTAAAACTTGGTATGTAGGGCTTTCATAGGTTTTCCCCAAGGGGTTTTTAGAATTGGGTAGCTTAACCTAAATTTAAGGATAGTTTACTGAAGGCCGAAAAGAGAAAAAATATATTTTATCAAAATAGGCTATAACGATTTTGATTAAATTTCATTTCCATGCATTGGCCAATATTAAAACAACGTAGCTACTCTAAATTTTTTGTCAAAATGACTTTAAGGGGTCTGGTCTGATTCATAAATTCTAATGATTTATCATATCTCTGTAACGCTTTGAAATATGAAATTACTTATCGTTGCAAAAATGTAGGTCTATGTATAATAAACATATCTTATTTGAAACATATAGTTATAAAACCAATAATTTTCAAGCTATACGCAAATATATATATTAGTTAATGTGTCTGGACCAAGAAATGTGCTTCAAAGCGCATCTGTGTGGACATCCAACCTACCTTCTGTTAAAACGCTTGTTTGCTTGTTTTCTCACAACATTTGGACACATCCTGTCATTTCCTCTACGGGAAGTTAAAAGACTTGTTGCAAGCTATGATTATTATTGCAAGAAGAAATAGTGTATGTAGTTATTTTTTTCCTCAGAACTGCCTTTCGCATGAGCTTACTTTAACTTCATTCGTTCTTTGATACTTTATGGATTATTATTCTAACCGGGTATGAAGGGATTTAAAGACTTCTTAAATCATCTTGGAAATGCCTTTGAAAAGACATGGCATATGTTTGTGAAAAAATTTCAAGCGCACTAAACAGGATCGCCATGATTTATGCACTAGTGCAGTGGTTCCCAACGTGAGGTCCGTGTACCTCCAGGTGTACGTGCCAGGACTTTTGGAGGCACATTAAAATATTTGAGCAATGGCGTAAAAATTATACATATATCTGCAATGTAAGACAAAAGATCAGTCAAATTTGGTAAATTAGCTCAACGATATAGCAAAAGAGAGTTTGCTTCTATATTTTCCCTTGAGAAATTGATTTCAATTTCAAACATAAAACTGTTTTTAAAATTACTAATAAATTAATTAAATGTGTGCGTTTTTATTGTAGCTTTTGCATTTTGAATGTAAAGATATATGCACCTTATCATTACATTGTTTTTTAATCCCATTATTACTCCATTTATTTTCAGTGGCAACAAATAAATCGGAAATAGCTACTACTGTATTAATTGAATATTTTGCTTATATTAAGAGCACAATTTATGGAAATGGGCTGCCAAGGGGTACGCAAGCGATTAACGGTTGGAAACCGCTGCACTAGTGCATCATGAACAATTGCTTTTAGTTCGGGATTTAGAAATAAACTTTTAACTTATTTCAACAGCTATTTACTACGTAGAATAATCTAAGTCACTCTCTTTGGTGGCCGAATGCTATAACGCACTAATCTCTCAGTAAACTAAACTTCCAATGACGGGGATATTGAGTTTCGAATCTCAGTTGGTTGTACTGACATTTTCTCCTCCAAAATATGTTTTCACTCTCCCTTCACACACGGGTACACTTCCTATAAATTAGCCTCCCCAATCATTAAACCAATTACGTAATTAATACATAAGCGTAGAACTCGAACGGGTAGTAATACACGGTGATAACAAAATAAAAAGTATATGTTGTTGTAGCATGTCATTTATTTCTCTGTAAGATGTGTACTTAATAAGCACACGAGTGTTTCAGAATCTTTCCCTCCAACCCCCGAATGCAAATTAACTTAAAATAAGAAATTACACTTTATACATGAATGCTTAGATAGGCGGTTGTGGTACCTCGATTTATGGCCAGGAACGTAGTCTATCACGAATAAATTAAAATATAATAGATGTTGTTCCTATTAAGTTGAGACACAGATAATAGTGACATCACTAATCTTACTTTCTCTCGACCCCTCGGAGAGAGACGTATTGTGATCGTAATAAAAACGGACTTGAGATTTTGATAAATGCCCAGTGAAACCAAAATAGTTGTTTTTGCTATACCGTTTGTCTGTCTACCCATCTGTCTGTATCTTGGACTAAAGCCGAAACCATTTTACCGATCGGGCTAAGTCAAATAACTAGATTTTTCATAGTGTTCCCCCAGCGAGTTTTTGGAATTAGATTTAAAACCTTAGAATTAAGGGTAGTTTACTTAGGGCAAAAAAAGATAAACTCAATTTTCTCGAAATTCACACCAACTATTTGATTAAATTTTATATTTATTTATTGTTTTACTTTACAAACAAAGTGTAAATTCTCATTTACCCATGACAAATATTTTGGGGCTACTTTACATAAACGGAAATATCCAATTAAGAGATTTTGATCAAATCTCTACAAATATTTGAGATATAAATTAACTTATCATTTTAAAGTGGTAGTACTACTAAAAATATAATTCTTTAAATTGAAATAAATCTTTAAAAAACCAATTATATTAATTGAGCTATAAGCAAATAAATACCTTTTTTTTATGGAAGTCTAAAATGTAAAATTAATTGTTACTCTGTGGTGGATAGATCTGTTCCTCCTCAATGTTTCTGTAATGATTATATTTGGCGAAGTTTTTCTGAAACGATGTATATTATTTATTTTCACAAATCTTATGAGTTTTTTGTAAATGTTTATAAGATAGAACAAAATACCATTTATTTTATTATTTTACTCGCCATGAGTGCAATTGTCTTGTTAGTGAACCTATGCAGTACTTATTGTAAGAAAAGACTCAATTGAAACAAGTTGCATTTTAACAAAGTGTTCTATTCATTAATTTTATAACCTGTTAGCTTTAATAATACATTGCTATGAACATAGATGTAAAAAGGAAATTGTGTTCATGCACAATTCGACTTACGTGATTTTTAAACTTGAGAGGAAATATATAAAACAATTTATATCGTAAGTCAAGGATTTCTGTATTTGGTTAAAATGAAAGGCACATACACAAATTTTAAACCAAGCTATAAATCGCTAAGATCAAAACTTAAGCCTAAAATTCCATTTAACTCGTCCAAACAATCGGTCATTTATGCAGTGTGTCCATACAATTTATTAAAAATTAATTTTACCTTAAATTTTTTTAAACAATATCTATGCAATGTCAATATTGAAATATATGTTAATGCATCAGTTATTTATAAATCAATTACTCTCATGTGTTTAATCTTAACAAAATATTTAATATCGCCTGAATTCTGTCATGAGGAATCTTTTCAAGAATTTTAGCTCCCGTTAATAATTAATTTTGTACAAAAGTAAAACATATTATTCACAACTAATCTTCTCTCCCTAAATATTAATAAAATCAGTTTTTAAAGAGTCTTCGTTTGGTGTGAGGGTATATTAGTTAAGGGAAATTTCAATCTTATTATTAATCTAGTTCCAGATGAAAATATACCTTAACTTAATTTGATCGCTCCCATGAAATACCAATCAATAAACCTAAAACATTTTCTTTCAATAAAGTATTTTGCTGTGTTAATTTGACAATTAGCGTAAAATCTCCTATTTTAAAGATTTTTACTTATGGTTAGTTTAAGAGAACTATTAAAACATGACTTGTTGAAGAAATAGAGAAAATATACATCATATAACCACCTAATCCCATGCACTTATGATTAGGTTAAGATAACCTCCTAATCCCTATCCATCAAAATGTTATTGACGCTCTAATTAATAAAATCAGCAAAGATGAATCTGGTAAAATTCTCCTATTGCAATAACTGGAGTGTCCCTTAAAGAATGTTTATAACGGAGACAGACATTAGTGTTAGTTGAAGGGTTTTGGCGAGAGGGGAGCTGTATTCAGGAGGGGCTATATAGAGGACATCGTCGCCAACAAATATATCCAGGCCACCTTCCCCTCCTCCCTCACACTTTGCTGTTTGTTTTCTGTTATTAGTGGAGTCGAGTTCCGCCCCTGTAGTTAGGGACTGCACTCAAAATGTCAAATTAAAACACACAGTGCTTCCATCTTACGACTCGCTATAGTCTGTCAGCATAGTTTTTTTTTACCTTCTCTATCTTATCAGACATATATCATTCCAAAAGTTTTACTCAAACCCATTAAAAAACGCAGACTTAATTCCATGTAGTTGAATAACAACACAATCTTGCTCTAGTCTAATTTTCGTAGGAAGGACCCTTTAGAAAAAAACCAACATATTTTACTAGTAAATATTGACAGCATTTTAATATTCAACTAGGGCTACTTTATAGGTACTGATAGTATCAATCAAAAGTGACATCTGCAGATCACATGACTTGACGTATGAGCAAGTAAAAGTATATTATAGGAACTTTTATAGCTATCGGATAGGGCTATGTTTATAAAAATTGGATTATAGCTTTCCTTATGATACATTTCCTTTTTTTAGGGCCCATGCGTTGGAAATTACTTTTAAAATAATTATCAAGCTAAAACGAATAATTACTTTAATTATAACTCTTTAGTAAAACACTCTTTTCCGTTTTGAGGTACATAATGTGTGGGATAAGACACGGGAAAAAGCGATAAGAACTAAGAGAGGTGCAGCTACAATATAACTCTTATATTTAAAAAAAATTAGGCTCGATTCAAACTTTGTCCAATGGCAGCTTCTTCAAGTGTACATTGTACTGCATCTTCTTTAATTACGAAAAACATATATTGTGTCTGCTTTTGTTGCTTTCATTATTCCTTTATCTATTTCTACATATACAATTATTTTTGTTTTAACATCTTATTTTAAATTTTATTAGCAATAACTCTTCTAAATACTGGGTGTCTAAGTTTAGTGTGTGTATGGTAAATTCTTTTTTCATAAATACCCTAACGATCCTTCAAGTTACGTTCGTGTTTACAATCAAATAAAAGGTTGCCAATAATATTTTAAATTATAAATAATATATATAGATTTCACGCTTACAGATGATCAAACAATCTAAATATCAAGCTCAATTATTATGCGCTATCTATGACAGGGATGTCGGGCTTCAAATCCCAAACTTTTTACCAGGGATTGTTTTTAATAAGTGAACAACACACTACAATCTTACTTCATTTTCTAGAGGAAATGTAGCAATACAATCTTGCAATAAAACATTGCACCTGACATAACCTGAAACCTACAATCTAGAAAAAAAAATACCACCGGATACTTATAGAGGAAATAGGACTTACATTGTATGGTCTAATCTGACAAATATAGCTCTTCCTATACCCTTCCCTCCCCTCCCCTTTCATCTAATTAGTAAGCACACACTACTGAATCATGTAATTACTACTTTGAAATGTGGGTTTCCATATTTTAATACATTCCCTCTTTTTACCCCCTCCTCCCTCCACCTTCTTCTACTGGAATACTTAGTGGGCAGCTGTTTAGGGACATCAAACTGGCAACACTGCGTTAGTCCCTTCTTGGTGCGTCACGGCCCATATACCACTCGACGAGCCTATTCGTTTCTTACATTTAAAATAACATTGAAAACGCCCCTAGAGATTTCATGCGTGACGTTTTGCTGTCGCCTTTCATGTTTTTTTTTATTTGTTCTTTTTGAGAGGGATGATTATTATTTTTTTAGTTTTTTTAAAAGTTTGTGTTTGTGTGTTAAAAATAATGTTTGTTTAGGATGACTTTTTTTTTTGGTCGGTTTGTTTCTTTAAAATGTGTTAAAAGTTGATTCGTTAAATGATAACTTAACACACCAAGATTTAAATGAGGCAAATATTTTACTCTTTTGATATATTTTGATGAATGTTTTCCTCCCTGAACGAGTTGTTTTGCTTTTGAATGAAAGTAAAGGAAGAAAATAACTTAAAGTTTGGAATAAGCATTCACTTGAAATATTATTTTAATTCTGTTAGTTAATTAACTAACTAGATTCATAGCTAAATAAATAAATTGTCCAGCATTTTATCTGAGCTACTGCCGGTATTATGCGTTTTATGTATTAATGTATTAATTGATTTTAAAAGCACTTATATATATATATATATATATATATAAAAATAAATAATATTTTACTATAAATAGCAGTGGTGATGGAACCTTTAGAGTAGAGGGGTGAAGTTAGCAAGATTTATTAAATTATGGGTGGTTTGAGAGCATGTCCCCCTCAATAAGAGGGAGTCAGGGGCTCCTACCCATAATTTTAAAAAAACGTTGATTGCCTCTGGAAACTATTTGAAGTGACCCACTCTTGAGCCATTTTTGTAAGTTTGATGTTTATAGTAAATATTTATAGGTTGTTTTTAATGGTAGTTGAATCTATATTAGTATTTTTCCCAAACACAAACAAATAATCATTTCTTAAATTTTTGTGCATGCCATGGGTCAGTAACCCACAGACTATTGGAAATTCACACTATTCTAAGAATATTGTAAATAGAGGGTGTAAAACTGTCAGTAGAGAGAAGTTTTTAAATGTAGGTATTTTATTGAAGATAAATACAGGGTGGGGCTGGAACAATAAGACGATTGGTATTGTGAAAATTAACACTTGAATTGAAATATAAATATTCGCTCGCTAAATAATAGCAAACTACATAGTACATTTTTTCAATTTTTGAAGATTGCATCACCCAGATGAGCTCCACCGGAAGTCAGGCAAACCTCACCACGTTGTCCATCACCTTAATTAGCATAGATAGTCTAATTGCCTCCAGCCCACCCTGTATATATATATATATNATATATATATATATATATATATATATATATATATATATATATATATATATATATATACACAACACACAAAGAAAACCTGGTTGGACTCGAACCTTAACCTCCCCATCACCAGAAAACAAGACCAGATTAGTTTAAAATTCCCACCGATAAGGAAGTACCTTGGCTTACACAAAGATATAAAATTGTGTCAACTCCTGTCTCTGACCTGAGATTGGGGCTCTTTCTCAAAAGGGTTAAAATATAATAAATAATGTTTTAGGTCACTAGACGCGCAGTGAGAATTCACCACGTAGTTAAAACCTTAAAAATATTAAACTCCTGCAAACAATAGACAATACACACCCGTTGGACAGTAATGCTGGACAGATTGCAGTTCTTCGGAACACATAAGTTATTTAGAGCTAAATTCTCTGTAATTTAATAATATACTGGATAAACATAAATATGTTTGTTTGTAACGTTATTACTACTAAATTCGTTGGCAAATTTTGGTATAATTTAGCAAGGATATTCTTCAAACATAGACCAAACGACGTACATACAGTGCATAACTCTCCAACCTGGTTATCCGTTTCAATATGGCAACCACTCAAAAGATTTTAGCTCATTTCAAGTGATTTTGATCTATAATTATAATCATTCAATTTTTTTACATATTATATCTCAAGATAGACCTCTTAAGCCTCGTTAACTATGGTTCTCTATGAATATAATTTGAATTATTGGAAATAGTATTAATTAGTTTTATACATACAGTAGCTTGATTCCCAAGTAAACATGTCAATTTCAAATCCAATAAGAAATTGTAGGAAATATTTCAACTTGAAATCAAAGAGAATTCTTAAGACTGTAGTAAAGAAAAAAAATGACATAATTCTTAACATGATATACTTAACATAGTCTTTAGTTACAGTGGCCACACATGAATTAAGATGACCAATGTAATTACAATAAACTTTGACTATGTCTTCAACAAGTTAATATTACCATAAGTCTAATAAATCATACCATCTAATTAGGCTACATTTAAACCATATATGCGTACACGCAGAGTAAATGCCAGGTCCATCTTGTCTAATTTTCCTGTGAAGAAGTCGGTGCTTCAAATCTCGGCTGCTTATACTAGGAGGTGGTTTATCCTGAATGGTTTATCACTCTCCCTACACGACAATGAAAGTACAATTTTTATAAATTATATCTTCCTTATTCCTACCCCATCATCGTGATTAATATGCGTATATCCCGGAAGGTATTAAGGTTAAGCCGGGAATAAAGTTCAATTTTACTTTGATCTCATAAGTATGATATTTCGCTTGAAACATGATGAATGAGATAGTTTGAACTTTTCATGATTTTTAAAACTATACAATTTAAAATGAAAAGCTTTTAATCCCATAAGGACATATTTATATACGTTAATTCCATTTTGACTTGATCTATATTTTTAAATAACTAACTCCATTTAAATAACGTGGATTTTTAAACGTCTGCAATGCTTATCCTCAATCTGAAAGTTAGCTATTTAAATTTCCTAATTGCTTATATTACATGATTGATGAAGAGTTTGAAACCTGAAGGTTGTTTTGTTGTTCTCCCTCATAGTTTATGACAACTCAGCCCTTCCACTGGTCAGTGTCAACCATCCACTCCATTTGGGATAAAGCACATGCATTCAGGAAGTTGTGTATAANGTGTATAGGTGCGGTTATTTCCCATTATCTTCCGTACTGAATGTATATGAGTGAGCAAAAAGCTACAAATGTTGACGGAAAGTATATATATACAAGCAACCTTTCTTACTGCAAACCCTGAAATCCTGTCATTGGCAGTCTAGTCTATTACGAGAGTGACACCTTAGACCATGAGGCCATTGAAGTCTGTATTATTATAGTAAAACGATAACAAAAACTGCTGAATTATTCAACTTTGTATCAACATATATGTTCAGGTATGTACGGTTAAATATGATTTTTATTTTATTTTTGAAATATTTCTAAATACGGATTAGAGATGTTCAAGACACCATTAAATAAAATAATCATAATTTTACTTGTTAATCTCGAATTTCGGAGTCAAATGTGGAAATGATGATAACCATTAGAGGTTAATTTTCTCACATTGCTAGGATATTTCTATTTTAATTAATTCTGGTTTTACAACCACACTGAGTGGCAAAGTAGTGGTCCTTAGTTTAGTTGTTAGATTTGTTCTATAATGATGTGTGGTTATTATAATATATTTGAAAGATTAAATTGTTACATTTAAATATTTTAGAGTTTTGTTTCTTTTGATCTTAAATTTGGAATTTTCCGAATCAGTGGATTATTATTATTATTATTATTATTATTATTATTATTATTATTATTATTATTATTATTATTAGCACTGCGTATTACTACCCGTTAATTTTTTATAGTAGGGTGATTGTGAGATGAAATGGACGACCTAAAGTTTAACGTGGAATCCAAACCACGGTGGAGGCCTGGCATTCCACACAAGTTGTAATTAATACACGTCTTGTCAGAGGTGAAGGAAGGGTTTGATAATCAGATAAATCTCGGCCAGGACTGGGAATAAAATTTTTTAGTAAAAAAAATCAACAATTTATCCAGTAGGAATAATCTTGTTTAATTTTCTTAAAATGGTGACCTCAACCATCCTTGAATATCTGTCATGGATGTCCTGAAATTTAACGACAACTTTACTCTTTATTTAAAGAGTTTCTTATCTAATGTCGTTATGCTCATGATAACATTTAAAAAACTGTTTATATCAACATGTGAAGAAAATTAATCTCTCTGTTTATGGTGGAGTAACATTTTATTTACTTTGTCCATAGAAATGGGGTTGCTAGAGAAACTGAAAAAGATCTCACATCCCCCCCCTCCCCCCATGACGTTTGTTTGTCAAACATTTATTAGTTTATTACTAAGAAAATTAAATATTTTATAGATTTCTTTATATCAAGTCTGAGAACCCATTCGGGTTATACGCATAAGTTGATCACAATAGGGAAAACAGAATTGGGAAGAAAGTGTATCCACATTTGCGTGGATGGAATGGGAAAATATTTAAGATAAACCACTATCAATACACCCTATCAAGTCTTCCCGTCACAGGAAATTCATTTATACATGAGGTTGATGCGTTAAACTATGTTACCATCGAAGCATTTAAGAATTTAATGAACTCACCCATACTCCAAATTTCTTATGAGTGGACATACATAAAAGCTAGAAAGAGTTACTAGATCTACTTCCATTTATTCATACTTCAGTTCATATTATCGGCAGCTGTCACTTTTCACTTTTGATATATATTATCAATACCTATAAAAGATCACTAACAAAATATAAAAATGTTATCAATAATGACAGAAAACCATATGTTTGTATTTTCTAAAGGTGCTACAAATGTCCATTTGTAGGAAAGTCAAGGTGTAGTTTTCACTGGTTTGGGAAATACTGTATACAGAATTGCTTATCTTTCACGACACCACTTTGTTAACGATTCTTTTTCTCGCTATCTTCACATGTCAGCCCAACATGTTTGACTGAGCTGCCAACAACCGGAGTGATATTTGTGTTCGCTTCTTAATTAGCCATTAAGTGGAAGGAAAACTTGAAAAAGAACGAAAGCAAGGGTAGACGAATGTAAAAATAGCCAATCACAGTACAGAAAACTTTTTTTTACTCACGTTGGAATGAAAAAAATGTTATGTTATGAGTTGCAAGATTGATTGAGTGGTTAGTAAGAAGTTAATAGTGGAACATCGTGGGTATAACTTTAAATGTAGCCTAAGTCTGCGTGGTAAAGTGATGTAAGCTACAGTTCACTTCTCATCGGAAGGATCTTGTAAAAGATATAAACTAATGTTTTGTCGCTAAATTTAATTTTTTTTTTATTATTAGTGTTATCTTATAGCTAACAAATATTTACATAGGTAACACATATTTGTGTTAAAAATACACGAGGAAATAAAGGTAGAACTGAAGTGTAATAGTTTAATAGTAGTGTATAACGTGTTTGATACTTTCTAACACTTACGCACAATGAAGCCCTATAATAGGTTTAAAACTATTACTACCAGATCTAATAAGTTCTAATGTGTACCAGATATAGACTCCCTGCGACATCACAAGCGGAATACGCCCAATTTTCTTCAAAAATGCTCCAGCGAACGAGGCAACTTGGCCTTGAAGACCAACATACAAAACATCTAACACCTGGGCCAGATGACGAGTAAATAAGAGAGGCGTCATTTAGAGTGTCCCCAACAACCGTTGTCAAGCACTAAGCGTCGGGTGGCATGATTCTTGAAGATTACCACCCCTCTTCGTACTTGGAGCTAACCTTACCAAATTTTATCAGTCCCACTGGTATAAAAAGGTCTGTCGTCGGGTCACGTATTCCTATTCTATTGTAAAAACTCGTTGGAGGAACTGCTGGAAGATATATAAGAGCATCTTAGCTTCTCCTACAATAGCAACTTTGTTTAAAGAAAAAAATTGTAAGGAAAACTAGAAGATTAAACCATGTTTACATGTATTAGATTAAATTAGAAATTCTATGGTGGAGGGGGGAGCACTATGGACGTTATGGAGCATGCCATCTTTATGAAAAAATTGCGTAGCTTTAAAAATTCAAGAGGAGGGATTCAACGTATCCTGATAACTTGGCAAAGCAATCTCTTATTTTGAGAAATCCAAGAATAATTAAAAACAAAGATGAACAGACTTTGCGTAAAATCTGAAATTTTGCCTTTCGGGGACAAATCTGACTCCTAGTGTAGAGTAAAATCACCTGGATTGGCTTGACCGCCAACTTGAACTTTCAATAATGAAGAGTAATGGTTGAGTGAGGTTAGTTTTTTTGTATCAGTCTAGAAACGACGTTTATGTTTAAATAAAGGTTTCCGTGTTTGGTTGATTTTTTTTGTTACTGTGGTTATCCACCATCGTTAAACCATAAATAAATTACACGAGCCAAATAATGATGGCATGTTTAGTGAAGCATGGGTAGCGTATTGTCCTTCGTAATCGTCGAGCGCGGAGAATCTCAATCCTAATACAGCTATAAAAACGCATATAAAAGAAAAACACTTACATCTAAAGATAATCGTGATAATGATAAAAGATCTATTTGTAAATTTGTTGATGGCAAAGACATTGACTTTACTCCTTATTCAAACTATTTATAATTTTATAATTTTTAAAAATGAGATTAAATTCTAATAGTTGTTTAAGTCAGTTTTTTTTCAACGCGAATATAAAATACATATATAAATCAAACCATATCAAAAATCAAAGTGATATTATAAAGAATTTGATGAACATTTGATTTTATCACAAATTTTGCCTGAATATGTAAAATAAGAATGTGGAATCTATTAGAAAGGATATATTTTTAAATTTAAATTTTGGAACTATTATTTATTTGCTTCAAACAAACTCACTAAACTCAGGCAATACAGAAAATTATGTATATTTAGAGCAATATAAATTGATTCATTTAATTATTTTGGAATATTACATTCTGCATTTAATTGGTTGATTTGAAAATTAGTCTTAAAAAATATTAACTTATATGAAATTATATGTATTGTGTACTTTCGTGATTGGAGTAGATGACAACAACGTTGGAAGAACGCTTTGATATGGTTGATGTGTTGGGAGAGAAAAAGTCTTCTTAAGCAGTATGAAGTAGATAGATATACATTATGTAGAAAGGTAGGTAAAAGTTTTCTAACCCTTGATATAGAATAAAATATAGACAAATCCATGTCGTAAAATGTTATCAGGGTAAGCAGATGTAATTGAAACTGTATATGTAGTATGTTTTAGTCACAATAAAACATCCATTGTTACCAATGGAAATACATGCCTTTATGAAGCTTATTCATGATTGGTCAAATGGAGTCAGAGTGGGTAAAAACATCAAGAAGTAATCTACCATAAATAATTGTTAACACTTTTTTTCATAAGTTGAGGGTTATCATGGTTTTACCCTAAACCGCTCATATCACAGCTATAGATTTTACCAGCTTTACTCACCCCGGAAACACTCCACACTCTACGTTACTGAATTTAGGGTGTTCAAGTGAAAGGTATTTAACCACACGCTAAGACATAAATAGCCCTTGTGTTAAATCAACTATTTAAAAAATAAATAAAAAGTGAGTAAGGAGTGTTCTTGAAATTCAAATTTTATTTTGTTGCTGAAATACAGTAGTGTTGAGCCTAATAATAACATAAACACTCATGAATGGTAGTGTGTACGGTATTTAAAACGACCCAGGGATTAAATCCAGACATTTGTTTACTTCTCCCTTATTCTACCTCTTTTTTTTTCACATACTTCCAAGCTTGTGAGGTTGAATGATCGAGGCAATCCCATGAGGAATGCCAACATCTCGGGACTTTATTTCTGTTCCGTACAGGTGCTGTGACAATCATCCCTTTACAACACTTACCATTGAGTTAAGAGTCTAATCAATTCTTCACCTTCCACTAAGGGAGAAGAAGTAGGGGAGGGAGGATGATTTGTTGAAAGAAGTCACAAGGATTAAACGGACTTGTTCAGCAATTTGTTAGGATGTGACCTTTTAGGTTGATGACTTGGAATCAAAACAGCATAACAGTATTATTTTCTCACAAGTGTGTGTCAAAATATATAAGGTTAGACGTTTCAAACTTGTTCAAAATATATAAGGTTATATATGTGTAACATACAGATATTATGATGAATCAACATAAAATGTGGCCCATTAAAAAAACAAGTTGTGAAAATACACCATTTGGGGATATGTAAACTTTGTCGCATTTAAATTTAATCACATTTCAAACCTTTGACAGATGGTCATTTTTCTAAAGAAGGCTTGACCAACGTAAAATTTCTTAGGAAACTCTCGAGGGTGTTTTATTAATTTATATCTTAATTTGTCATTTGTAATAAAATTTACTAATTTTCAGCACATATGTGACCAACATGTTTTTAATGCAGCCGAATCAGTAATTTAAATTTTTAAATTGATCCTTTTGATCAAGTGAATTTGACAAGCTTGTTTTATAGATTATTTTTTCACAATGACGTGTCACATTTAATGTCCTAACCACACCCCACCCATATTATTTTTATTGCTTTTGATAAGATATAATATATTTAGAGTAATAATAATGAGTCTTTAAACAAAGGGTCGGTACTAATGTGCTTCCCATCCATCAGAAGCTGCGGAGCCACCCATCCCTTCAGATGGTTAGTGATGCCCTCACCATCTGAATAAAGGCACATGTCTTTGGGAATTCCTGAAAGTGTGGTATTTTCTCGCTGCTTTCCACATTGTATTTCTACGAGCGAGCGAGAAAGAATATTGTAGAGTACTGGACATATACGTGGGTACATAATTACTTCAGCGTTTAAAATTTAAACAGTAAATAATTTTAATATGATAACTACCAGCTTATGAATTCTTTGAGATTCATTTCAAGTATTACATGATTTGGGTAGTCAACTTATCACATTAAAAGGGTATCATACCCACTTCGATAGACACGTGGGCTAAGGTGTAAACCTCGTCTGGTTAGGTTTCCTTATGATGGGGAGGACAAGGTCAGAATCTTGGCTTAATGTAGAGAGGGTGAATTTTAATCAATATTTTACCTCTCTTTCTCTACGCGAATGAGGGCACAGCTCCTAAATATATCTAGTGTTAGCCACCCTTGTTTCATTAATGAAAACGAACGTAAAACCTGTATGTGTAATAGGAATTGGCGTGAAAAATAAAGTGCAACGCAAGGTTCAATCTAGTGGAGAGCCATTATGCCAGATGATTGGAACTCTAGTTTAAAATAATTTGACAGGGATGGCCTTCCAACCTTCAAAGAGGCAGAGGATATTGTACAGGTTGTTTGTGGTCCTTTATTCATGGATATATCATCTAAAAATATATTTTAATATTTTGTCCCCACACATAAAGTTGAAGTGAACCTCATACAGGAAAGCTCACCTTAAGCGAGGTTAGACCATACCACGTCCGCAGAGCCTATCAGATTCAAGGCTACATTGTATTGCTGTGCCTAATTATAGCATTGGTAGCTTGGGCATAAGTATAGCTTGAGAGGCAAAAGAGAAGATAATAAATCGTGGAATATCTCTTTGAATTTTGAACACTTGGAGCTCTTATTTTGTCAAATACTATACGAAACATTTATTTAAAATATGTAGTTTTCCCAAATATCTACCGAAGCAATATGTCATTTATTTTGGCTTAAAAAAGGATTTTGCCATCAAAACTATAAGGGTATGGACCTAAAGCTACGTTACTTTCAACTTCATCTTAAATAAGAAGAATAGTTTGTCTTTCACCGCGTCCCACTAAACATGCAGTCCATCCGCATTTAATTACACCAATGGGCTAAGGAATTAAAAGGAATAATTTAGAAGAAATGGACTTACATTTTCAAGAAGATAGATTGTAAAACTATTCAGTGAAAAAAACTAGGTTCACCAAGACCAGTTTTTAACCTCAGCCTCCGTAATATCAGAATTGACATTTAGTCAACGTGTTCACCGATGCGGTTAGAAAATAAAAATACTAAAATAATACCTAATTTTATTCACGAAGCTGTTGTTGCACTTACATAGCTAATTTGTCATGGTTATTAAGACTCATAACAAAACTAAAACAAGAATTCAATTGATTTGAAGACTATGGCTTATGATGCTTTGCGCAACACCGCGTAGGTTACAAGTGGAGCTTAATGTGAATTAAATTGATATGGTCTTGCTTATAGAACACTATAAGAAGTGAAGGTGGTGCTCATGGCAAAACGCAATTAGTCCTTCTCTCATGTACTGGTCATTATGTTTTGTAAGAGAGAACCACAACCCGTTTAAAATAAAATAAATCTGTGTAATACTTAGAAGGCACAGTCCTATTTTAGTAGGAAGTACCTGTTTTAAATTACAAATTTTTTCAACCAAGAATGTTGATATTAAAAGATTTTATTAATATTAGTTAAAAGTGTTGATAATATCAATCTACCCACATCGGTGGCCGCATAGTCTAAGGTGCTACTCTCACATTATACTAGACTTTCGATGATGGGGAGATTGAGGTTTGAATCTAGCTTAGGTGTACTGAGGATGGTTTTCCAAAATGGTTTTACACTCTCCCTTTACGCAAATTTGGGTATACTTCTTAAAATATAACCTTTTTAACCTCTAAAACCATTAATGTAATTAGTTCTTAAACGTATAGCCCGAACGGTTAATAAGACACGGAGGTAAAAATAAAAAATAATATCAATCAAAAGTGACAACTTCAAATCAAATTACCTGAAGTATGAATACATGAAAGTAGATCTAGTAACTTTTCTAGCTGTCAAAGAGGTTCTTCTTATAAAAATGGGACAGTAGTCTCCACAGAATTCCCCGCGGGCCAAGTTAAATTACTTCATGACATTAGACTGTTAATAATGTTGGAAACAACAGTTACAGGGTCAAGAGCACCAATTATAAGGAACACTGGCATTAATACGCGTTAGTACTTATATGGGCATCAAGATGTAATTATTAGAGGGTTACTTATGTTCAAATTGGAGGGATTTACTTGTTTTTACACCATGCATCACCTGAAGTATTACTTACTATTCGCCCGGGATACCTGTATAGTTTCAATAATAGGATAGGGATGTGGAAATAGAGAGTTTTGATGGAATATGACCGAATTTACGTGGAGAGAAAGTAGTAAAACAGTAAGTGACAAAACAACATTTAAAAAAGATATTAATAACTCAATACTGGAAGCTATAAATGATAAAGGTAGTTTCGACCAATTCTTCTCAAACTGTAATATGACTACAACCAGGAGTATGCGAAGAATTTTAGGAGGTAGGTAGGTAGGTACTGTACGTGAACCCAACATTTGAGTTTTATTAATAAGTAAATGTATTATTTATATAAGTTTAATAAACAAATTAACATTTATATTTACATAATACAATGGACTTTTATAAACTTCTTTCTCCCTTTTTCATGGTTTTGCTTAGCTTATTTTTATAGATCTAATATAAATTTGGGACGATCTATTATTTAAAAGATCGCAGTTTTTTTTTAAGAAGAGCTGGAAGGGATACGTTGCATATGCTATGTCCCTTAAATAAATTTGCGACTTCTAAAAGTTTTAGAAATTTTGGTTGAGAAAAAGTGGAATAAAGGGGAATAGCCAGCTGATCGATCCCCCTTCTCGTATATCCCCTTTCCTCCACAATCCTTACCACCCACCCACAATACATCCAGATGAGTTTTGATCCTTGACCTCTCCTTTACTTGCTTTGCGAAGATTTGTCAGCATTTTGGACTAACTTTAATTGAGTGAATTACGAACCATTTGCCATTGATGGATGTGTAATATTGTGTTTGGTGTCTTAAAGTCCATTTACACTATGTATAAAAATGTTGTAAAACAATATTGTTTTGTAACTTGTTGCATTTGAAAGTTGTATCACATTTTTTATTTAATATTGACGAATGTGACTAAAAACTATTTGACAAATTATAACATGTTTTATCTAGTCTGTATCATGTCGTTTAAGGAATATGTACTCCTTAAGGCCACAGTTTTTGTAGTGTTGTGCAAAAAAAGGGCCAAAAGGCTGTCTTTATTTCGACCATCTGTACTCGCGAGATCTAAATACTTACTATTTGATGTGCTGATCATTGGCTGAGGAACTCAGAACTGATTGCAGGTTTAGGAGCTTTGTTCGGTTGACAAGCCATGACGTTGAGTATTGAATACCTAATTAATTAGAATGGTAATCGAATAGAGACTATACATACCGTTTTTAGGAATGCTATTCGAGTGAAAAAAAGATTGGCCGTAAGAAAAGGTTAGTTCCAGCTAGAGGTCTGGTAAAATAGTTAATCCATATTGTTACATAGTGTAAATAGGCCCATAACAGAGCAACTCGTCATTAAACCAAAGTTAAATATTTTTTCTTGATATTTACCGACACTGGACTAAACGCACAGTTTGTTATAGAACACGAACAAATGCTATCATTATTATTAGCACCGCGTCTTACTACCCATACGGGTTATACGCACTTACGCTAATGTGTAATGGTAGGGTGATTGTGAGATGAAATGGAGGACCTACAGTTTAACGTGGAATCCGAACCACGGTGGAGGCCTGGCATTCCCCACATTCACAAGGTGTCTTATCAGAGGTGAAGGAAGGGTTTGGAAATCAGATAAATCTGTGCCGGGACCGAGGATTGAACCCCGGCCGCCAGCACAGAAGTCTGACACCTTACCCCTAGACCACCAGGCCACCTAACAAATGCTATCAAACATCAATGTATTATAACACTTTTCATTTGATTTTTTACACGTTGTAAATCATTGTTAAGGAACCCAAAGTTTTAGAAATCGTTACATAGTGTAAACGGAACTTTAAGCTAGGTTAGACGTTGAAGTTTGCCTGTATATAACTACTCGCTTTGCTCGTTGAGAGCTACGCTCCCGAACGCCTAGTGAGTTTTCTTTCCAAGTGGATGTAAACTAATGTAATTACAGAGCCGTTTTTTGATAGGTCTTACCGTTTAGCTACAGTAAATCCCCCAAAAAAGGTCCTCACCGACGTTAAAGTTGCTCCGACCTTTTGAATGTTTTTCGGGGGTTAAAATTTGATTTGTTTTTTAAATTGAAACACTCCCATCAGTTAGAGCTAGAAGCTATAAGTTTGCCAAATTTAAAGATTCTAGCTCTTCTGAAAGTGGGTAAACATTAATGTCAGTGAGTGAGCCATGTGGCTTTATTGTAGTATAACTTATTAGAGTTGCAGTTACCTAAAATTTTAGTTTTACTATTAGGTGCGCTCTTTAATTAATAAATAAGTTTAAGCTTGGCATGGAGTTGTGAAAGGGTAAGACATGTTCGGTTAAATTGTACCCATGAAAATTCTCTCCTTCTATTTGATCACTCATTGGTCGATTATAAACGGGAATACCTCTTGATTATAGGTGGGCAGAGAAGCGCTTACATGTGATTGGCCAAGTGTGTGAGAATGTATCACAGGCTCAGATCTATCTAGCTGTACTTACCCTAGTAACACTCAACGACACGATATCTTAAATAAAATATAAATATAAAGTGAAACTAGTACGTGGCTACAATAATTTGTGTTCACCGCTCCTTACTACCAGATTGCGTTATACGACTATGTAGGCCCTCTACTGTACTAATTACGCTAATGGGCTAGGGATTAGTAATGTTGAATTTATAGGAAGTTTATCTAAATTTTAGTGGAGAAGGAGTGGGAAACCCTTTAGGGAAATTCATCCTCAGTACACCCGATTGGGATCAAACCACGATCTCTCTGTCATCAGCAGTCTAGTCTAGTGCGAGACTAACTAACGCCTTAGAGTCTTAGACTATGTAGTCACCGAAGCGGGTTACTATAATATTGATGGATATTATTAACTCAGACAAAAGTTTGGAATATAATTAACCAATAGCTAAGAATTATTGATCAAATAGCAACCACTTCAATGGCCATATAGTATAAGGCGTCACTCTCATATATGACTAAGCTGCCAATGAGAGGAAGATTGGGATTCGAATCCTGGTAAGGTGTAATGAGAATGTTTCCAAATTTATTTTACACTCTCACTTCACGAAAATGCGGTTAAACTTCCTTTAAACTCAAACTGGTTCATCCCTTACTCATTAACGTAATTAATACATATGCTCATGAACAGGTAGTAAGAGAAGGTGCTAAAAATAAATAAATTACATATAGACACCCCTCCCCCCACCCCCTTGGTAGATATTTCTTCAAATACTTCAAAATCACAATTTTTTTTAACATAATAAGCTTCTTTATTACAGTAAATTAGGCATAAACTTTCCTCTATCATCAGTATATTTGAAAAATCTTGAAGAGACCAGCCTGGATTCGACCTGGTGACTCTCAACCGATGGAAAGTTTAAATTTTGGAGCTTTTTTTCATGGTACGTCCTGAGATTTCCACAACAGTTAGGTGTCAGAAAACGTGAACCAAGTCAAGCATGGTCTCATTTTTTGTTACTCCCTCGTAACAAGGGAAAATGGGAAGGAGGGAGGCTAAATTGCACTGGCCGTGAAGGTCAAAATGTCGTTTGCGTTTCTTTTAAGCAACCACAACAAATAGTTGATCATTAAGAAGTATGTATTAAAAAAATGATGCTGATCAATTTAAAACGTTCTTCTTACAAACACCTCATTCACATTTAGTGTAAAAGTTTCACGACACTTTTCTAGAAAAAACTACATAGTGTGGCGTTATATTTTTTTATCACCGCATCTTACTACCCACAAGCGCGGATTCAAGGTGGGGGGGGGGGTCAAAGGGTCAGTTGACCCCCCTGTGAGAGTTAGAAAATTAATTTAAAAAACAAAGTGAAAGCTCAAATTTTAGAAAGAAATACAACACAGATATTATACACTTTTCTATCTGTTTAGGCGCAGACACCTCTTAAGCCGGGTCCACACGTGCATGGTTAAACAATGTTCGATATGATTCACGCAAGTGTGGAAAAAATATTCGTTTTCATATACGAATATTTGTCGTGCATAGCGAGTAATGAACATTGTTCCTCATAAAAACGGTAGACTACCACATATCAAAGAAGACTGATAATCGCCTGAAAGCAGTTCATCCACGAATACCGAATATAGAGTATGTGTGGACATCAGTAACGGCGGAACTGTGGGGGACTCTGCCCCCTGGAAATGATTTGCCCCTCACTGGAATAAACTCCTCATTTTTTATATATATATATATATATATATATATATATTTCAAATCCTCTAATATTATCGAATATGAAGCTGAAAGATGGCCTTAAATCAAAGTCCAAGGACTTATAGATGCATTTCTATTGTCAAAATTTGGCCGGAGAAGACCGCTTCAAATAATTACTAGACAAGAGGCATCTAACTAGCACAAAAGGCTAGGCGAAGAAAGTTCTAAATAGCTTCCAAGGTAATCCAAATTACAAAAATGTCTAGGGGAGGACAACCCCTTATAGCTTCTATATGCATGTTAATTTTATGATTTTTCAGCCTACTTTCTGAAATAATTCAATTTTCAAGATTTTGTGGAAGACCACTTCAAATATTATCTTATAGAGGTATATAACTATCGTAAAAAATTAAAGTGAAATCACTCTAAATAGCTTTGAGGGGTATCCAAATTTAAAAATGTTTTGATGTGGAACACTTTAAATGGCTTATAAAATAATCTAATTAAAAAAAAATCAAGGCGAAGACCACTCATAGCTTCTAGAATGAACTTTTTTTTTTAATTGTTGAAGGAGGGCCACTCCAAATGGTTTATAAAAACTATATGATTTTAAAAAATTGGGGAAAATGACCACAGTTTAAAACATAACATAAGATTAAATATGAATGAGAAACTATTATATGGCTTAAAAAAGATATTTATCATTTTAAGTAACATTGTTATTTATAATTATGACCCCCCCCCCCCTTATGAAAATAATCTGCTACTCATTTGAGTTATACACCCATGTACTAATTACGCTAATGTGTTAGGGACGAGGTAGGTTGAATTTAGTGGAATTGCACCTGTGAGAGTAGAAAACTATTTAGGAAAAACCACCCTCAGTGCACCAGACCGGGATCGAACACCGATCTCCCTGTCATCGGTGTTATAGTCTATTACGAGAGCAGCGCGTTAGACCGTGTGGCCACCGAAGCTCGTTTGATGATGTTTCTGGTGTTAACGCCCTTAGGAGAAATTAATCTTAATTATAAACGTTGACATTCGGGATATCTATATCTCTATTACATTAGCTTCACTTAATCAGTTGAAATTATTTTACAGAAATAATAACTGAAAATTTTCCGGAAAAAATACAGGGAACTATTTTCCAGAAAATTGTATAAAACAGAATATTTTCTGTCTCCCATCTCAATTTATTAACACCATTAGGAAATATACCCACATTTGGTTGGAGGAAAAATCCCCCTTTATATATCAGTCCGTATTCGAACTCTAACTACTCCAACACCAACAAATATGACCAGAATAGGTAGATGCCTTCAAACACTGTCCACTGACGGGGCTGTGTGAGGTTTTAAAACTATTCTAGATATACAGGTATTTTTTAATTCAAACTGTACCATTAGTGTTTGATGTAATTGATATTTTCTTATAGATTTCAAATTCCACCACCTATTTTGGTACTACATGTTTTCTTTGAACGCGTAAAGGATGCTTTGCCTCATAGTTAGAGTATATTATACTCAAACCTTCTTCAGTATCAAACAAAGCTTGTCCAACACTCCAACTAAGTTGTTAATGCATATAAGATTTACTTGTTTAAATGTTCAATTTTCAACAGGTTTAAAAATAATTGAAAATTTTGATCCTTCTTTAACAGTGATAAATTAATGGTCCGAAGACTTAAGTGCTATGTCTGTCCTTAAAGCTATGTTAGTTTGCAGGTCATGTGCTTATAATACCAGTTGTTTCACAAATTACTCTTAAGTATCCATAATTAAATGTTTTAATGCACCTAGTTAACAATCTTAAAGAATAAATAACTATTCTAAAAACATTACCTTGTAACTAATTTGAGAAAGGAGCTAATTTCTCTATAAAAATAAGATAGATATGCCACGCTCCCTTATTTTGTTTTTAAGGTTTCAAGTCAATAAATTAGGTCAAGGTGGTATAGCAGTTCCATATATCAATTTTAAAGCCAAAGAAATGTTCTCACTAAACCCAATCAAGACTTTTATAGCTAATAAAATATACATATGTTTCACAGTAGAACAAAACCATCCTTTCTTTGAGGTTGAGCAAGTTCCTGTTTCTACATCAACGACCGTCACATCGAGATCTCTTTAACCTGCCGTCGATGAGCGAAGGTTGGTACACCTGTCGTTTGAGAAGTGCCATGCCTAAACCCCCCACCTCTTCTCATTAGTCTCGATTGAGCTACACATCAGCAGTCGAAGTAGGCCTTGCTTTAGGTCGTTAGGATGATGCTTGGCTTGTAAACAGATAACTACTCTGTCCGACGGAACATAAATCGCCTCCCAGGCTTGCTTCAGTTTCACAGAATTAGAACATAATTAGTAGAGCAGCTCCTTCCTGACTCTTGTGCTTCGTAGGATTTGAATCGTACCGATTCGAGAGCGGGGAAAGTAAAAGAGAGGGGTGTAGCTATTTTTATTACGTGGGCTGGGTGCCAAATAACAATCATGTTAGTCTTTATTAGTTGCTACATATGTAAGTCGTTCTAGATATTTAGCCAAGTCATTAAGGTGAATTATTACATCTTACTATACAAATTTGCATGTTTAATTTTTCTTACTAAGACCAGATTAAAGGATAAGAATAGATTTATACTTTTTTAATTAATGTTTAAAATTATATAGCTATAAAATTAATCGAGCCATTTAACAAATGAATGCCAGTTACAAATACATTGAGGGGCAATACAAAATATAATATAATTATTTGAAAATTTCTTTAATTTTTTTTTTGTCGCAGCGTCTTACTACCTTTTCAGGTTTTACGCGTATATGATAATCACTCTAATGGGGTAGGGAGGAGAAAGTAATAGTTTTATAAGTACTCTACCTGCATTTGTGTGAAAGTAGAGTGAGAAACCTTTAAGGAAAACTATCCTCAGCATACCCTACCAGGATTTGAACCCCGATCTCCCCGTCCTAAGCAGGCCAGCCAAAGAATGGCGCCTTAGACCATTCGGCTACTAAAGCGGTTATATTTCATGTTTAAGGTATTAAATATCACTCGCATCAGTAAGCACGCAAATTAAACGTCAAATTGGTATTTTTTTTTACAGATGACGAAGAGGTTGTGATTCAAATCTTGGTAGGGTGTACAAATAGTGGTTTTTAATTAAAGTATTTCTCACTTTCCCTCAAAGCGATTTCAAATATATTTATTCTAAATTCTTTCTCCCTCATATTTACACCGTTAGCTTAGCTAAAATGTTGGTAGTACGGACGGGATGTAGGATTCGAATCGAAAAACTATAATCTAAACTTGGTGTAGTTGTCTTTATAGTTGAGGTAAAATAACTAAATACAGTGTTTGGGAGAAATATATATATCAAGGTCTCATAATAGAATTCTACATAAATAAATGATTTAAAATAGTATTTTCTATTAAGCCTACAAGAAGGATATTTTGTAAAACATAGCTTCTTTTTTTACTGTTGAAATGGATGATTGTATAGCTCTAGTGCTTGTTGATGGACATATATTGCCAATAGCACTAAAACCTAAGAACTATGTTATTTAACGACAGAGTCGGCCTTCTCATAATTTTAATGAATACATTAAAAATACATCAAAACAAAGTGTAATCAAACCTCATAAAGTAATTTTAGATTTGTGAATAAAAGATAGGTTAAATTAAAAAGATGCATAAATGAGTAATAACATAACATAAAAGAGAATTGACTTCAATCATTAAGTTGAATTAGTTTTGTTTAACGAATATGTATCTATCCATAGTATTATGGGTCTTTGTGAAAATATGAGGATTCAATTAACGATTTCTTATTTTATTGTTTTAAATTTCTTAATTATTAGTCACATTACATTTTAAACATGATAAGCAGTATTTTCATCAAATGTATAGAAGAGCTTAGATGTAATATCTATATTTTACATTACATTAATGAGCATGACTTTTCTATAACTTTTTTTTAGAGACATTAAAATAGCTTTATATTACTTTAGTTTTATTAATCTCTTATTTAAACATAGTGATAACAAATAATGTAACCATAGTTTTGTGTTATTAGTTGTATAAGTAGAAAAGAGGTTACTCTCATTATAATATACCTGAGGCAAATACCGGTATTCAATACTTAATTGTTGGTGTTTTCATTCAAATGATAATCGCGCTAAACTATGTTATTCTTAAACTCTTAATCTAGGATCTAGCATAGAATAATTTATTGCTTGGCGAAGCGCGCTTTACCCTCAGTTCGGGTTATTTGAAATTTACATCCAAGAATATAAGAACACATTCGTAGAGCTCAAATCATTCCTGTTTAGGAACAATGATGAACATATACTCAAATGCTTTTTTTAAGAATTATATCTTACTACCTGTTTAGGTTATACGCTAATGAGCCAGGGCTGATGAAGGTTTAATTTGTATCCGCATTTGTGTGTAGGGAAAGTCGAAAGCCATTTAAGAAAAAACCTTGATTTAATCGACTGGGATTCGAACCACGATCTCTCTATCATTGGTGACCTAGTCTATTGCGAGAGTGACGCCTTAGATCATGTGGCCACTGAAGCAGGTGATACTTAATTATTAATTAATTTAAGTGCACCTGGGATTAATCCCGGTTTCCCTAGGTTTTAAAGTAAACATCTTTGGTTACTAGGACACTCTTGAGCTATATATCTCTGGGAATGAAAGCTGGTTCTGCAATATAAATCAATAATCAATTTGAAAAGGGTATTATTCAGTGCTTGTCATGTAAATTATGGCAACATGAAGATTGTGCAAGTGTAACACCTAGTTTGAAAAGTATCAATGTGCAGAATGTATTAATTAATATGATTTAATTCACTACAATAAGTGTTCAGGATAACTGTCCATTATTGTCTCATCGATATGACGATTCATGCATTCTGTTTTTTCAACGTGTCCAATATTGGGATATTGTGTGGTTGTTATAAAAATCTACATTATAAAACAAATGGTTATAAATGTAAGCTTTTCCTATTTGTGTGGTAAAAATAAATAGTATGTTGAAGTGCATTATATTAATAACAAGTCGGGTAATACAGTGTAACTTTTTATCTAAGACAATGAAACTCATATATTGTCGTTGCATCACTTAACATGTCCATGAATGGGACATTTACCTTACAGTACGTTTAATACACGTGTTAATATACATTTAATTTAAAGAGTAGAGATGAGGAGGATATTGTTAGGTAAATGCCCCCACATTCATGCAGAGAAAATATGGTAAAACCACAGGATAAATCACATGTGGGGCATAGCCCTCGGTGCGCCAAACCTCCAACGTTAAAATCAGTACTGCGCAAGGGGATAAGATCGCATTATGGTCAATTGCATTGCGATGCTATACTAAATACAAGATGACACCTATACAAGAATGGAATGGGCCAGTTTCATAGTCAGACATAGTACACCTCAAGTGCGGTGCTATACTAAATACAAGATGACACCTAGCTAAACCAGAATGGAATGGCCCAGTTTCATATAGTAGTTTAGATAGTTGTCATCCTGTATTAAGTATAGCACCGCATTTGAGGCGTACTAAGTTTGACTATGAAATTGTCCCTGAAGATAACACGGCCACCACCAAGGTTTAAATCCTCTAGGCGAATAAAACCGTCCTCAACCGAGATGACTGGAATCCAACCGAGTGCAAGTCAAGTTACCTTAAGCACCTAATCGTCCCCGCCTTCTACTCGATGTCAGCGTACTCTTGTCACCTATCCTTTTGTTCAGTTATACCAGGGTCATACGAACATTTAACAACGGACGTTACTTTTGATTAACGCTATTAACTTGGTTGGATATAACGTTATTTCGGTGAAAAGTTGACAGCATAGCAAAATTAAATATTTAGAAGTCATGGTTATCGTTTGAACTGTACAGAAATGTTTACCATCCTTAAATACTTTTCTTTTTTGTATTTACAATTGCTATAGGAATCACCACCCAAAAAATGAAGCTATCCAATTTCTGGTATTAATAATTCAATATCCATTTTATAAAATAACTTAAATAGGAATCCCTTCAAATCTTCTCAAATAATTAGTAAATGGACGCCAAATTGACAATTATTATGTGTCTGGATCAATACTGTCATAACATGCTACAACGACTGTGCCGCTTTTCAACGCCCGTTTCAGAATGTCTCGTACATTAAGAGCATTGTGCGCACGTTAAATTAAACGAACGTTGTTAATGTGACTGGTTGCGTTTATTTCAATACTATACTACAACGTCCGTTGTTTTAACTCCAGTGTGACCCCGGCCTTACACACCTAGGTAAGCGACCTCTTAAAAAACAGTGCAGGAAGTCGACGACGGCAAATATTCAAAGTATAGCATAGGTTTATTTTTCTTGGTGACACGTGCTTCCACCCTTGATCCGTTCCCTCTCCCACTCCCCTCTCCCCTAGACTCAGACTATAACTAGCCAGCCACCATCCATCAATCTTGAGTCCAATAGAGAACTATTTTTTTTTATTCATAAAGTGTATTTAATGGCACTCTCTGAACCGAATTAAACATAGGGACAGCTTACAATCTAACTTAATTCTATAATAAATACAACACCAAATATAACGACGTCAATTCATCACCGCGAAAGTGAAAACTTCAATTCACTTATAATTTGCTTCAGGAATCGATCCCAGGACTGAGTTAAGGTAGTAGACAGAAAACTAAGTTTTCAGACTTCCATTTGTTTTTATATCTTTTCTTTTATTTGGGAAATTTAAGATGCAATTTATAGACACATAATTACTGTAGGCTTCTAAACTAAAATTACTTAAAAATGAACTTAACCTAATGCAGTACGTATGATACTATGCACCAAGTTATAGTGCTAGGCTATTTACTAGTTTCTAGTAGGACAAACGCGTACACAAATAGTAGATTACATATCTTCTTACTGCCACCCGGATATGAACCAAGGTACTCCAGATTTGAGATATAATACTCTAACCTCGGGGATGAGCACGTGCTTACCAAACGATTCATGTGTAAGTTCTTTAAATTAGTACTTGTGGAAGAAAATGATTCTCGCCGTATTAATTCAAGTAGTAAGCATGAGATAGGCTCATAAAATTGGCAGAAGAAGCATTATTTTAGATAGAGGATGAAAACAAAGAGAACAATAATTAATATTAAATCAAATGGACATAATGACTAAATATGTTTCAAAGCACCAACGATCCAAGGCCATGACGAAACAGTCCAAGGTATTGCGATATAACTGTCAATTAGGCTTGCAATATAACTGTATCGCTTTTGACGACGAGGTTGAGATTCAAATCTCGACTGGGCTAACTAGAGATTGGTTTTAATGTGAGATTCATTACTGTTGTTTAAAACCAAATTTACATCTTCTCACCACTTTTATTCGAGTACACCTCCTTTAAAAAAATCTTCCTTATCCCTAATTCTTAGATATATCGATTAATAATATTAATGTTTAAGATAATATTTAAAAAAGTTATTTCATCAAGAGTTAAGTATCAGCTTGCGTCCTCATTGAAATGACGTAATTCAAACTCCACTAAGAAGCCAAAGTAAATAGATGCAGTATATTCATTTAAATGTATCAGTTGACGACATGTGGTCAGGAATGTTCCACCTATATAAATGCAGGATCTGTTTTGAGAAAAAAATTGAATTAATCATTCGTGATGAAAGAATAAAACTAGGGTTTATTTCTGTACAGGAATGTGAGTTTTTTATGTGGATGTTTTTTTACGAGAAGTTTATTTTCAGAGGAAACATAGCAAGTTTTTTTTATCATTACATTAAATAAAATAAAACTGTTGTATTTATTAGAATTCCTAGTATTTTAGAAATACACTACACAAACCTTGGCACTAATAACTTAAGGAGAAGGCTGAAATCAGATCTCGGGGTCCTTTTTCAATTCCAGGTGGTGAATATTATTATTTATAAAGTGTGTATTGGTACACCCTTTTATTAGAATTATTAATGTGATTTCCTAAGTTGTATAGCTCTGCTGTGTTCTGTCCTAAGTCAACTTAGGATATAATAGAAGGGTATCTAGAAGGTGTACAAGTTAAACACTAAAAATATAATATTTACATTAAATTAGTTATAGTATAATAGAAAAATAGTTTGAGATAACAAAAGCTCAAAACATGATGGTGCCTTTGAATAAATCACTGTTTATTATTATAAATATAAAAATATGGTATAATTTTCATAGAAGAGGCCTTTAAGAAAATAAAAAAACAGGGTTCCTATCCAGAATCATTAAGTCTTTCCCGGATATTTCAAGGACTATTTAAGGATTGTCTACAATTCCTTCAGGACAAGTGTATAAAGTAATCATGGCAAAATACACATTTTCTTTTATTTCATGCAGGCTCCCAACTTCCATATACCTGCACATTTCCACACCATTTCTTATTTCTTAATGTATTCCATTACGCAACGAGTTATTCAAATAATTAAAACATAAGATAAACTCATTTGTAAATAATCATTAATGAAATGTGGGTCCTCCCTTTCACAGTGATGAATTGACGGCTGGGGGCTGGACGTTATGTCTGTTTTAGATATAAGTTAGATTATAAGTCGTATGCAGATGAAATCAGTCGGCTTAGAAAGTGCACGTTAATTACCCTAACTCTCACTGTTCATATTGTGCATGATAGTTTATGTTATGTGAATTACAAAACAAAAATAATATTTACAAAAGTTACAATAATACAACATACATGGTCTTTTATTTAATATTGTGATCTATGATTATTTATTTAAGCTTATACGCTCAGCACATAAATCATGTATAAATCAATCATTAAAAATTGTATTGATTCTATTTAATGATGATTGAGTCCACATTCTTGTTGCCGATTTCCACTCATCCCAGGATCATTGGTCTTTGCAATATCAAGAATACACCCTCTTCAAGCAAACCCATTACGTACGGATGAAAGGATCATTATAATTGAAAATAGTTCATGTGTTCTATATATAAATCGATTAGCATGAACGGTCGACAAAACTCATCAAATAGATTAGAGAGAGTCATTAAGCGCTAACATATGACCTCACGCTACATGGGTATTGAAAGATGACAAAAAAAAATCGTTGCGTGGGAAAGTGATTTAAGTTTCACAATTTTTTTTATATATAAATACAAGAACCCATTTGTATCAATTTTACATATAAATATTGTAATAATTTCTTCTTCTTATTTTTATGACATAATTTGTCCTAAGGTCCAAAGAAAAATCTTTCAGCACGTTATTTCTCTTAACCCTGTCTCGTATATATTTAATTAGAAAAGAAAAATATATCGAAACATAATTTTAACTAAATTAATTATTTTATTTAAAAATAAAAGTTTCTTTTGCTTAGAACGTTCACCTCAATCGCTTACTAATGTATGTAACTTTCTGTGGAACTTGAATCATGTTCGACTTGAAATACTTGAAACGGAATTAGGACATAAGATTCAGAAAAGCAGAATAGGTTGCTTTATATTAAAGTTCACTTTTGAAAATCAATATTTCATACTCATTTCTTTTTATTAACTTAAAGAAACTATTATTTTAATTGGTTTTCTGAAAATATCAAACAAAAATTGCATTCCAATAAAAAAAATAATTGCTTTATTCCAAAAAGTTTAATTTTATTACAGAAAATATCTTAAATTAAATAGTTATTATTGTTATATTTTTGACTTTGCAAGTATAATTTGTTTATTTATCGACATTATTATTGTTTAGTATTAAATGGTAAGCTCTGGGACTTATGTCACTTATGCACCCAAGTCGTGATGCCCGTAATAGTCTGTAATAGCAGTCCATTGTGAATGAACTGATGAGATTGCCTATGAGGGGGCGCGCGCTAGTTTTAGGGGATGATGGTGGGGGTGTTAGGGGTTGAGAGGAGTATTGTTATATCTAGTGCCTCAGGGCTGGAGGGTGATACCCTGCATTCATCAGAAACGAGATGTTTAGTGTCATAGCGCACAAGTGTTTGGGATGTAAGAAAGGTTTTTGTTGTTTTTTTGCTATTCATTTATTTGGATTTAAATCCATTACTATTTTCAGCCTATGGCCTGGGTCAGTTTTTTATTAAAGTCATATATTTTCCACTACCAGTTGACTAGACCTGTCGTGGCTTCCTTCATATGCCTTATAATCTAACTTATGACTAGGACAGGCTCAACATCCATTCCCCACCCGTTAATTTATCAATGTGAAAGGGTTAACCCATATTTTCATCAATGATACATTTTCGGCCATGCCGGGAATCGAACACGAGACCCTTTGCTCAGTAAGTAGACACGCTAGGTCCCAACTGAGATCTTCCCTTTATTTTTATTACATGAAAACCCTCTCTACTCAACCTCGTGAGGACAATTGAGGAGCTGTTTGATTAAAGAAGTAGCGGTTCCGTTTAAAAAACTGAGATTAGCGGTTGGGAGGTTTGCTATCCTGACTACGTGACCACCTTTATCTGCTTAAGTTGGTACAATCTTCATCAACACGTGGCAGCCTCTCGGATTAAGTTTTTATTTTAATTATTATCTTCTTTTCACTCTAGTATGGATGAGTTATCTTTGAGCTACCCTTCTTATTCTTACCCCTTGTTATAAATTAGGAATTGATGTTAACAGGGATATGGGGATAGTTCAGAAAATGTGCTACCGCATTATAGTGAACAAAGGGTTATAAATAACCAGCAATACATTTGTATATTAAAAACTTGCATTGCTCGTTGAGGGTTACGCCCCCAGCCCCCGGTGTGTTTTCTTTGCAATTGGATGTAAACTAATGCAATGTGTTTTTTTATAGGTCTTAGCATTTAGCCACAAGAGACCTCCAAAGAACGTTCCGCACTGACTTTAAAGTTGCTGCGTCATTTTCGAATTTTTTCCGGGGGTTAAAAATTGTTTTTTAACTTTTTGAAATTTTACCATCAGTTACAGGATAAAAGCTATAAGTTTGCCAATTTTAAAGTTTCTAGCTCATCTGGAATGGGTAAACATTAATGTCAGTGAGTGAGTCAGCCATGTGGCTTTATAGTAGTATAATTAGTTCCTAGTGAATAAGTCCGAAATCTGAACCACAAATTCTCCGACAACGGTAACCTTTCTCATCGAGTGTCTAATCACTTAAAACAAGTGTTTGCTGGTGCATGTTTCTATTCCTTAGACTTGTATTAAGCCGTTAATAGCTTTTATGTTAAATATAATAATAGAATTAAAATAAATAAAGTTTCTTTACAACACAGTAATCCGAAACTCCTCGACGCCCTTATTCCTCTAAATAATTGCGCCCACCCTCTCCCACCTAAGCCCCAACATGGGATACAAACACTAATGGGGAAAGTTTGTTTTTCAACAAATTAATACAAATACTTATAAAATTATGAAAATTGGAGTTATTTACTTCATAATGTTAATTAATTATTAACAGTAAATGGAAATAATTCCCTTTTCAAAATAAATAACCCACCAATTACATTAGTCTAGTTAAAGTTTAAAATAAATACATGCATAGTTTTTATTTTCTTAAGCTTATCAATAGACACTAACCATTTCCACATGTAGGTACTCAATTTTAGATTTTAAAAATAAGTTGCAATTATTTGAGAAGACATCACAAAAGTTGTGAAATACTAATATTGTTTTTTATATTTTCAAGAACATTCTTGTTAATTAGATTTTTGAGTTTTATTTATGATTTGTCTCAATTTGTTTCTGGTTTTCAACAGAATGTCTATACATGGACGCCTCCTACCTCATATGACCTTCCCAATAATCCATATTTTATTTGAGTGTAAAATTTTTTCAACCTATCTCTCACTTTAGTCTCAGTTTTTTCTCCTACCGTTCTGAACGTAGACTAGTTTTTCTCCACTATCCAGCAAGAAGTAAAATTACTTCACGTCTTGTTTTCACAACTTGGTTTTCCAGTCGATTTCTTTTTTTCACTTTTGTAGTTACTTGAGTTTAATCTCATTTTTTTTTTACTTTTAGTATTAACAATTAGTTTACACACAAGTTTGGTAAAAAGCGCCTTGGACCGTACTTTTAGTTTAGTCTCAAATTACTCGTACTACATCTTTTATTATTTTAGGCTAATTTCTCATAAATAAAATAATTTATTTGTGAAAATTTTCGACTGTAAGATCATAATGATGTGTCCCTCAGAAGGGCGTAGGAAGGGGGCGTTTGAAGCGTTTGCAATCCCTTAAAATGTATACATGTCTAAAAACTTTTGTTGGTTTAAGGTATAGTAACATTTTCAATCTGAGCATCATTCCTCCCCCTCTCCTCCCATAAAAAATAACTTATGTATCTACGCCTCTGGTCCCCGAAATCATGGGTGCATCCACTTGGGAAAAAAGTTGAAAGAGTTAGATGATTTTTTTAAATTTGTTATTTAGTTGTTATGTACCTCAAGGTCTTCTTTTTAAATCAACAGACCGAGGAAGGTTTGATGTGATTTCCATCCAACCGGCGCTGGGCATGCATTCAGCCCTTCAGCTGGTTAGTGCTACCTGCACCATTTGGTAGACATCCTATGTACTAGGTGAAATTATTATTTTAACTTTATATATAAAACTAAGGGTAGTTTAAAAATGAGCGATTTTTTTAAATTGTTAAGTTGCTCAAAAATAGCACCAATTATTTTTCTCAAAATTGTTATAGCCTTTAGTGAGTGTTTACAAGATAAATAAGAATGTAAACATAAGTTTGTTTTCTAAAGATAACTATTATAATATTGGCTCTCTTATGAAATTTTTTGAAAATTTGAACTATTATTTTAAATGGCTTTAATAATTTTGTCATATTGAAGAGTCTTTCCACCTGAGAAACCAATCAAATAATGTATTTGTTTCTTAGGTTAAACTATTTCAGTGTATTTTACTTATATCAGATTTTCTTTAATATTCCTCAATATGAAAGCATCTTACTATGTCTTACTTTTTCTCCAAATTGCGATACCATAATTTTGACATTTACTTATTGGATCCCCTTTCAAACCGCGATCCTTCAGCACCCATTCATTACTGACTTTGTCCATACGAGTTTTTCCTCATACCATTTTTAGATATTGCATTCACCTTGCTCTTGTGTTTCTCCTGATGAGCCCACGCTTAATATCCATAAAACAATGTTGGCGTCAACAAACTTTTATATAATGCCACCTTTTCCCCTTTCGGTACTACTTAATTCTTTGCAATAGTCCACATACGAATCTAACTACGCTCCTAGATGTATCTGCCCGTCTGTCAATTTAGCCATTGATCGTTCCGTTTTTACAGGACATTTTGCCCAGATACACAAAATCATTCACTTGTTTTAACAGTTTTCCATTTATACTAAGTTGACAATCTTTTCCTGATGTCCTTATCAAACCCATTACCTTAGTTTTGGAGAGATTTAAAAGAAAATACATTCTGCCTGTAGCCAAATTCAAAGAATTTAATGTAATCTGCAGGTTATTTTCCCTCTCAGCCATTAATACGGCATCATTTGAGGATAAAAGCACCTTCACATTTACATTTCTCATTTGTACACCAACCGCGTACTCACAGGCACCTCTAATACATTTATCAATGAATACAATAAACAACCATGGATTCATAATACAACCTTGTCTAACACCCTGTTCAATGCCAAACCATTCGCTCAAAGCTCCCTCCACCTCTACGCACGCATTACTTCCATCATACACACTGCCATAAATGCATTTACAAACCATACATACACATCATATACTTTCTAAGAACACTCATTAATATATTCTTATTCGCATGGTCATATGCTTTCTCCATGCACAGTACACTTTCTTCCTTATTGCCATACTTTTCTCAAACACTTGTTGCACTGCAATCATGTGGCCCGTGCAACCTCTACATGTCATAAAACCACATTGCACACTCCAAATCTCGTCCGCAGTTCTTTCACGCACTCCCTCAATTGGAATTCTCCAAAAAACTTTGCCCACAGTATTATTAGTATTACTAATGAATAAATCATATAAAAGTGCGATTATTAAAGAGTAAATAAGATATTCTTTACACACAATCTTCTCGAAAGAGAATATAAACCTTTTCCTAGCTTCTCGGTTCAGTTTGAGCGATTAACTAATTCTGTGTATGTTATAGCTACTGAACAAAAATCTTTTTTTTTACCACGCTCAAGCGTCAGTGCTGACTATATATTACTCAAAATAATCCCATAAAGGTAACAAGACGTGCAGGAACATAAACATAAATAAACGTTCTAAAGAGAGGATTAAGTATTACGATGTGAAATAAGTGATTCTTAAAATCTATCAAACCTGCTTTTGAACCCCAGCCTATAAATTTTTAAACAACCTTACATGATCCAGAGTGACAGCTCTGTTTGAGGCCGGTCACTTAGATAAGAGACAACAAATAGTATTCATTGATATCATTTGTGAAATTGGGATGTCTCCTTCCCAGGTGAATTGACAAAGGCCACCCAGAGGGTAAGGGGACAGTCCACCCCCAGATCTCCAAGTTAAATGGGCCCCGATAACCCAAAATCAATTTATTAAAGGATAAATCCTTGCTGCGATCACAGCTCATGAGCATTAAAGTAAATTTTTTAAAATTAATTTCTTACCCTGTTTTTTTTTTAAAGATTCCTAGATCTGCAAAGATAATACTAATTAAGTTTAGTAATAAAAGTAAATCTTTGCATTTTTGTTTTCATGGTCACAGTTTGGGTACTAAATTAATATAAACAACATAATTTGCTGTAATGATGTTTGGTGAAAGGGAGCCCCCATATTTCACTATCCAAAGCCCCCTGAATCCTTTGTGCAGCCCAGGAATTTATTGGGCACCTTTCATCTCCTGGAGTTAAGCTAGTTTGTAAATCGTGACCCAAAATAATCAGTCGATACGAAAAGTTTAGGTAAAATACGTAATACAAATTCTCGGATATGATTCATCATCTGTATGGCCTACTATTCTTCCCTGAACCAAAAGCTATGAGCTAGAGACTCATTAATAATAAACAATTGCTGTAAATTCTCAAAATATTATTTGATGTTTCGAAAACTTAAACATAATCACTAAAATAAAATAAAATAAAGCAATCAATTTACAAACATATTTCTCAAACGTTACTTACAAACATTCTATAAAAACAATAACAAAATAACCTAGCAAATATTATTGACCCTTATATTAGAAATACCATTCCCTTTATAAATCAAACGAAATTTTAATTTAAAAAATATTCAATACCTAGGTTAAGAGGAGAATTTAAAAAAAATCATCACATGCCATCCTCGTTTCCTTCAATCTCTTTTGTCTATTAAACTTTGGCACTTCCTAACCGTTGAATAAATTGGGACAAAAAAAATGTGAGAAAGAAAGAAGGTCCAGAAAATATATCTTTTCTTTTCCTCCACCCTTCAGCCACTCCCCTTTCACTCTTTTACGTCCTTTAGCAGCATTGTCCTCGAACAACAGAATCGCGTTCTATTTTCAAACCCCATTGCACCACTGGAATCTCGGGCGTCTTTTTATAACATCACTTCAAATGAACGCCCATCGTCGTTTTTATTAGAAAGTTAATTTTATTTGTCACTCCTCCTCCACACTTTTTTAAGGGGGATGTAGAGGGAAAGAGGTAGAATTGAGGGTTCAACCCATCCTGCAAAAGATGGTTAAGAAAAAAAATCTATTTATTCCATCAGATGACAAACTTGACATTTGACACAAGTCTTCCTTTACTTTTAAACATTTATTATTATTTTTTATGAGAAGTTTCGTATACTTTTTGATTTCCGTCAAGTGTCTCTTTTTTTGATGTGAAAGAAAGAAGAGTTTGGGTGATTGAGTGGTGCACGAGAAACATTTCTAATTTCTAGAGAAGCAAGAAAGATCCATGTTAGGGTAGCACACGCTCGTCGAATTGGCATTACTGTGCCAGTGTATGTTTTATTTTTAGATTTTTTTTCTGAAGAATGATGTAATATATTTACATTATAATGTGTAATTAACTTTATTGAGTCACCAGATTTACATGTGTCAAACTCCTTAGGATTAGATTTATCCCAGGTTTAATTTGATCTGTAAAATGTAATACTATAAAATTAGTTGGTTTGAAAACAGAAATATAAACTTATTTTTTTGCAGAAATTTCATTAAAAATTCATTTAAATAAACCATTGTAGAATAATGAGCTATATCACCCACTTCTGTGGTCACGTGGTCTATGGATCTACTCTCGCAATATACCTGACTGCCGAAAGCGAAGACCTGGTTTTGATCAAAGTTTGGTATACTAAGGGTGATTTTCCTAAATGGTTTTTCACTCTCTTTCCACGTAAATACGGGCACAATTCCTCTAAATTCAACATTACTAATTCCTAACAATAGTTTAATTAGTAAATAGGCATATAACCCAAACGAACAGTAAGATGCGGTGCTATCAAAAACAAATCAAAGATATCTAAATAGTGGTTTTTTTTTTTAATTTTGTTTAGCACCAATAATATTAATAAACTATTTTTAAAGGTAAGAATGATAAAGCTAGCTAAAATTAAATTCACATGGATTAGCGTGAAAGGAGCTTAGGAAAATCACATGTGGAGAAACCACTCCAAAGTGCATCCTACCTAAACTCGAACTCTGAACTTCATGTCTATGTCATGCAAGGTCAATATGAACCTAAAACCTTAGACGGTTTAGCCAATGATACGGATTTTGATCCTGTTGTTGATAAACACAAATTTATTTTATTTATATTGATTTTTATGACAACCCAACTTGTTGTGCCTCAGATGCTTATACAGCGTGTATTTTTTTTATCTCTATGTCTTACTATCTTATGTAACCGGGAGCACACCCCGATATCCCCGTCTTTCTTTGGCTGTCTAGTCTAACACGAGAGTAGCACGTTAAATCACGTGGCCTCCGAAGCGGGTTTATTCCAATTCAATGACACAAGATGAAAAGAGTGAATTCTTAGAATATATACTATTATCAGTCTATAGAAATTTTGGTAGACCCTAGTATTCAAGTCAAAGAACTCCCCACCCCTCCAGTTAAAACGTGGTACAGTTTATTTTGTGGGTGGGTGTACTGTAAAGTTCCATCGCTCTCGAACAAGCGGGTAAGAGATACTCCCTACCCTCCTCAACCTTCCTCTATGCTGTTTATTCTGAGTCAATCGTGTGGAAAATAGAAGCGCACGCGTTACTCCCGTTGACGTATGAAATTGGTGTCGAGAACGCCGTTTTGCTTGGCAGCAAGAGAGAGAGAGAGAGCGAGAGAAGGGCCCATAGGGTGGATGAAGGGGTTAGAGGAGGTGGTCTATGGGTGGGGCAGAGACTGAGCGTCGATTTATTAGGATTGTCACCGCGGCGCCGCCCTCGAGCGCTAAGCCGACGCCGTAAAGAGCGACACTCTACGTTAACCCCACCCTTCACGTCCTCAACCAAACCTCCTCCTCCCCCCCCCCTCCTCCTCTTCCAATTTTCACTCGGTAACAGCACGGAATAAGGGGATGAGTAGGGGTCAAATGAACAGGCACTCTTGACATCATGAATACAAACAAGTTCAGAGGCGGTAGGGTTGAGGCGGGCAAAAATAAAACAGAAAATATTAACGGAAGTATATAAAAAAAGGTTACTCGTTAAATTACGTTTTTTAAAATAAAAAAGCTACACAGCTAATAGTGTCCTAGTAAAGGAATCAATGAGGATAAGTAATACAGAATAGGAGAGGGGGGGAAAATGCGAAAAAAAAGTTTCAGTTAAATTACGTCAGATTCTAAATGTTATTGATATTTTTATAATGTTCAGAACTTTTCATGTAAAGAAATTTAAACCATGATCAATGCAATTCGAGAAATATTGTTGTATTTTAAAGAAATAAAAGATGGCCAAAATTTACTGTATATATATGCAAGAACTGAGGAAGATGCTATACACATCACTATTTATTATTATTTCTACAAGCAATTGGTGATGGATTTCTGTATAACTAACCTTCCTCAATTTATCGTCTTAGATTAAATAGATTAGTTCATCAATAACCAATTCTATGGTACTTAATAAAGTAAAAATAAAATCACTATACAAATATAATTATATAAAAATATTTTATAATAATGAGATAAATTTTACAGTGAATTATTTTTGCGAACAATTTTGTAGGGTTGAAAAATATATAAATTTAATTGAATAATCTGTTAATTAGAATCTATTTCATTTAATCCCGTACCAGTAGGAATGAGGACTAAGGCGTCAGTATCGTCTTGTCAGGTTTGCTGGTGGCGGTCTGGTTGGAGTTCGTGACTTGACCGGGTGTCTTAACGTGATTTCTTTTTTCCTAAATATTTTCCTACGGTACCTACACATAAATTCAGGTGGGCGTCTTCTAAATATCTCCCAGGTCCATTAGTGTAACTATGTGGGTATCCCGGACGAGTGGTAAGACGTGGAGCGCAGTTTGTCAAGCTTGTGGATAAGCATTGTTGCTACCCGCATGTGGTCGCTAGGTTGACACCACGTTGATGTAAGAAAGATCAAACAATTCAAACAGACAAGTACCATTTGCATAGTTAGTGGGCTTGGCCTAGCCCTCCCTGCCTTGGAGAAGATGGCGTTTAATCCCTACGGATCCACTTCGATGGTCGATTGGCCTTAAGCGTCCCCCTCAAAATAAACTAGACTTCCGATGACGGGGAAATTGGAGTTCAAATCCTGGTTGGGTGAACTGAGGGTGGGTTTTCTGAATGATTTTCCACTCTCCCTCTACATAAATGCGGGTACACTTTCTCTATATTATACCTTCCTAATTGGTAATATACTATCGTAGTTAGTACATATACTTAGAACACATACGACCCGCTTTGTTGGTGTAGTTAGCTAACGAACAAGTTTCGTGTTGAGCTAGACTCCCGAGGACGGGGAGATCGAGGTTCGAATCTCGCTCCGGTGACCAGAGGTGGTTTTTCCTAAATGGTTTTCCATCCTCCCTCCCTGCATATGTGCGTTTACTTCCTATATATATTCAACCTTCTCAATTCCTAGTTCATTAGCATAATTAGTACTTAGTAGAAAGACGCGGTTCTAAATTAAGTTAAATAAGTACATAAATTATACGCATGACAATATGGGTAATTTTAAGATGTGGTGCTAAAAAAAAGGCACTTAGCGTGTTTTTCTCATTTAATTTAGTTTTTATACTCCCTCCAAATGAATAACAGTGTGTCCAATTTTCTTTGTCATGTCGTGAAATGCTTCTGAGATGAGCAGAACTTATTAAAACTGCACCTACGATGTGTTCTTTCCAGATCGGTTCCAATTTGACCATTCAGACTTAGGCTCTTCTCTACATAACTCTCATGTGAATACATTCCTGTGTATACCCGTGTGTTCTACTGACTGAGAACCAATTCACAGGTAAAGTTTAAACAAGTCCTGTTTACCCTTGCAGCATTCACGTCACGTAATTACCGCTTTTACTTGTCTAGTTCATATTTTCTTTTGATTTAGGTTAAACTATTGAAGCTACGTGTATACTTGGGCTGGACTAATTTCTTTATATAGATATTTGAGAGATGATGACGTATAAAAAAACTTGCCTTACAAATTATATTAATCTTAAACATTAGATCTAAAACTTGACACACAACCTTATCAGCCAGAAATATATTTAAATTAGAAATAAATATTAACTTGTATTGGGCCTACAAGGATCAAATATATCAATTAAAAAAGTTGATATCGAAAATCAAGACTAGTGCTTTCTCACCTTTAACGACTTATAAATAAATAATATCCCAGCCTGACCTCTATTTCCGACCTTATGTATTGAGTATGTTTATTTTCACGTGGTTCACCAAACTCTCCAAAGATAACGTTTTTAAACTTGTTAGAATTCATATTTATCATTATATTCCCTTTAATTAGAGGTTCATTGCTTCTGATAGATAGTATCCACTGTCACTAAGGCACATATTCTTTCTTTTCTCTTATTAGCACCGCGTCTTAATACCTGCTCAGGCTACGCACATATGTACTAATTACTCTAATGAGTTAGGGATGAGAAGTATTGAATTTAGAATAAGTGTATCCAATTTTGCGTGGAAAGAGAATCAATAACTATTTTGGGAAGTCATGTTTTAAGACCAGTATGTAAACTTGATGGAGAAATGTATGCAGTCATAATGCAACCCAATGTTTCTGATGGGGGTAGAAATAAGACATGCGTTCGAATCAGCGTGATTAGCTGTTTCTTTCGCTAACTATTATTTCAATACAAAGGCCTATAATTTAAATTCGGTTGAATGTTCTAAAGTCACAAATATTTAAGTATTTTATAAGTTTTTTGCGAAATTCCTTATTTTTCCCCTATTTTTTCCACGCACAATAAAAATCCTGTTTTCCCAGTTTTCCAGTTGATTGGAAATCCTCCACGTACACCACCTTTTCCTCCACCACATAAAACCTTCTTTAACGACACTTATCAGGATTCTAAGCATATTCCCCAAGGGTGGTGACCAAATGACTTAAACACATTGTCTTAGCTTTCTTGACAATGGCAGTCATTGAACGCTCAAAACATAGAATGTATGTAGATTAATTTCCCTCATCCTCAAACGTGATTAAAAAATCAAGATAATTTGATCTTATGTCTTATAAAAACCTTGATATTTAGGTCATAATTTAATATTTGTATCAATCCACATTTATAGTAACCGAATAAATTTGTGACAAATATTATATTTTATTTAATTAATACAAAAAAGATGGTTTAAAGTAAAAATTAATTTAATCTAATAAACGACGATAAATATAATCATGTACTACAAAAATGTATCTTATAAAAACAAAATCTTTGTCATGTTTCCTCCAATACTGATATAATATATACTTTTTCAAACAAAACTATTGTTAATCCTACTAACCAAACCGACTTTCATCAAATTGTAAATTTAAACCTTTTTAGGTAACATAAACCGACACAGAAAGGCTTATTTTCTAATGTTTACTTAGCACACAGCTGTTTTACTGTGTTATTGTAGGGCATTAGAAAAAAAACTTTACAAAGGATTTAATCACTCAGAAGGGTTAAGGGACTCCCCTAAAAACGAGTAACAAAAGAAAGATAAGGGATAAATCCCTTTACTTGGTTCAAAACACATTTTCAATACACCCCCCAATATATTGATTGGCTTAAGATGTTGCATATGTGAACTGGATTGGAGGGAAGCAACATATTTAGTAATAAGGAAAAACAAATTGGTGTCGAATGTTTTCTAAACGGCTTTATTTTAGTCTTTTATGAAATTTTAGTCTGAGAGTCATGTTTCCGCATACAATTAAGAAAACAGTGATGTTGCCGGAAATATATTGGTAACAGTTATTGTTGCCTTTAAGAAAATTTAGTTTTTACCCATCCAGGCTATTCGCATATTTACGGTTGAGGATTAAAAATGAGTAAGCTATAATTTTAGAAGAGCTGTTCCCGAATTTTCGTGAGTGGGGTATGTTTGTTTAACCATTTAAGAAAATAAACACCCTCATTATACTCAGTTGGGATTTGAAACCCAACCTCTCAGATCACCAACAAACCAGACCAGAAGAGGTGGATGCCTTAGCCCACGTGACAGTGCGTGTTTTCAGAAAACTAACCAAGAACTCTAATTTTGCTAACGGTTTTGAGAAATGATTTGAGAAAAGTAAATTAATCTATTTTATGTTTTGTAAAAATGATTATTCTTTCCTAAAAACATAATATCTACTCAATAGAACTAAATTTTTTATATATATATTGTGTGTGTGTGTGTAATAAGATATACAGGCCCATATAAAAATATCGATACTACTGATATATACGAGTATATATATATATATACAATACAATAAAAAATAGATAAAAATATCTTGAAGTATAGCCACTTAACATCTAAATATAAAGTTTGATCAAAATCGATCAAACCATTTCGGATGGTTTGATGGATTTTGATCAAACTTTATATTTAGATGTTAAGTGGCTATACCTCAAGACATTTTTATCTATTTTTTATTGTAACCCTTAAATTAAGGGTAGTTTATTGATGATTGTTTTCAATTTCAAATAAAAAATTTGGAAAATGTTTACAATGCTTTTGTTTAAAGTTAATATACAGGACATACTTGACATAATAAATAACAGTGTATACGTCTCTTGACCTCTGTCTTAGTTAAGCTGAAAAGAAAATGGTTTAGTTGTCTCTGTTCATGAATTAATTATAACAAGTGGATCGTTGCAGTGATGGTTAGAAATTATCTCACTAAAATGAATTCAAAACTTTTAATGGATAAAATTTCTATAGGATGAGAACTGCTTCAACTTTATTTTTAAAGGTTTACTCGACAAAGGCTATAAACTTTCCATTTAGTTTGAGCTTTGGTTGTTTAATTTCAAGAAAAACGTATATGTTTCCACCCTCACTCCTCAATGAGAAGTCTAAAACGAAACCTTTATCAGCTCTATTGCTATTTGTCAAACTATACAACTTAGGAAATTAATTTGTTATTATTTTTAACCATATATAAATATATTATTCACTGATATAGCATACACAAATCAAGGTGATGTAAACAAGGAATGATTAGATAATCCACTGCGAGTAGGCCTATAGCATAAAAACTGTAAACTCGCTTGGAAAATTGGGTTTTATTCGGAAGCTATTATTTTCGCCAACATCCTGGGCCCATATCCTTAATAAAGAGTATTCTTTGTCTAAATCTGTCTAGCTGTTTTCTCATAATTTAAATGAACTTGTAGAATTATATAATAATATATACATATATGTATATCTTATATAATTTTACAAGTTCTTTTATGATAATTTAAATTTACCCGAACGGGTAGTAAGACGCGGTCCTAATAATAATAGTAATAATATTACAATAACTAGTTCGTAACCTATTATATTATTACCATATATACCCTACCAGTGGTTTCAGACCTTTTATGAGGTGTAAACTCAATTTTTCTGTATCAGAGCATCACGACCCATGATAATTTACAAACGTTTCAATACAAGTTTTACTACCAGTATTACACAAGTGGTGTAGGTAGAATTTATATTATGTGTAGCATGGAGAGAGAGAAGAAATTCATTCAGGGAAAATCACTTTCAGCACAGCTGGCTGGAATTTGAAACCTGATCTCCCCGTCATCGACAAACTAACCAAGACATTAAGACTAAAATTAAGACAGCCCACCCACCTGCCTATTGATACTTGTTTTAATTTCTATAAGTTGTTTATATAATGACTATATGAATGCGACTAAGATGTAGCAAAATAGAATATACGAACCGGGTGGGAATTTGAGAGTTTTGCTACAAGATCCACTCACACAAACACAGGACTTATACACGTAAACGATGTCAGCAAGTAGCTGTTAATGCAAAAGTGTGAAAGACAAACGGAACCTACACATCCTTAAAACAATTTTAACGTCTTATATTTTTAGTTGAGTTTGTGGCTTCCTCTAATCATTATAATCACTTAAAAAGTGAATACAAATAAATTTATAGCTTCAACCAGAATTTTGACCTCACCCGAAACACGCCACAACCGCTAGGTTTGAAAACACTACCATATAATAGCAATATGTTTTATTTTTCTATTGAATTTCTAAATTAAACTAAGTTCTCAACACAAGTGAAACAATAAAATGACAAAAGAAACACTCATTAATAAACACATGGGTTGTGTAAAAGTATTAACTTATGTAAACACATTTTTGGCCATTTTGGATCTGCATGCCCTTGTAAGCAAAAATAAGTCATCGCAAGACACCACCCCTCCCTCGAGCATACGTTAGTTATATTTGTAAACTTTTTCACAGGAAAAATAATTTATAAAGTACTCGTAATAACGTAGAATCGTAAATAGTGTTGCCAAATAATTCATAATAATAAATGTAAAATTAATTTAAATGTATTGTGTTAAACAGATAAAATTAATCTAGAATCATAAATGGTTATAAAAACACTCCAAACTTATTCTGAAAATGATAGTTGGACAGGGGAATTGAATCCAGGAACTTTTACTTAATATGTCAACGCTTTAACTACTGAACTATGCAGGAATCACCACGTATCCAGGTTCATTCTTCACATATGTTTTAAGGCAGAGTCTGTGATGGACGTGTGGAAATCGTCGGCTACAAATGTGTGATTTTGTTGAGATCACGAGTTATCAAATAACGTATCCGATGATTTCCACACGTCCATCATGGACTCTGCCATAAACATGAGTGAAGAATGACCTTGAACACGGGACGCGTACTAACTCAAAGGTCCCGGGTTCAATTCCCATGTCTAGGTGTCATTTTTTAATTTTCAGAATATGATATCTAGATGGAAAATTCCTCACTAAAAAGAATAAATAATAGCTTCAGCTATTTGATATTCTAAACTCAGTTAGATCTGATGACCAAGGACAATGAATCCACGTCTCGACATTTTTAATTATGATTTGTTTATTTGGAGTGGTTGGGTCACTGAGCCATTCTCGTCCATCTCTCCGACTTACGTAAGAATGGTTCTGAATTCCTCCTCCTCTCCTCCCCTCCTTTTTTCAAAAATATACAGAGCTCAAACTTCCCATCCTCTAAGGTGCTTAAGTAATACTTGAATGTATTAATCACAACTTGTGAATGTGTGGAATGCCAGGCCTCCACCGTGGTTCAGATCCCACGTTTAAACTGTAGGTCCTTCATTTCATCTCACAATCACCCTACCATTACACATTAGCGTAAGTGCGAATAACCCGAATGGGTAGTAAGACACCGTGATAATAATAATAATAATAATAATACTTGAATGCCCCCAAGTCAAAATATAAACATTGAATCATGTACAGTACAACAATAATTATAAAAGTATAAAACCAATACGAAGTGTCTATAAAAGCACTGTTTTGTACAGTACATTTTCTGATGTTGAAACTTTTAAATTTTGGTTAGAGACAAGAAAGACGTTGCGTGTCTAACAGTTTTTCGGAATTTTGATGATTAATTTATAAGCCGTCGAAGCCAATCTGGATCGTGTTTTTGGTTGAATTGAATACCAATGAACCGCGACCGCTCACGAACTAAAGAATGTTTAAACATCCGTCCCTAAAGTGGTCGAGAAAATGACCGCTTAGCAGGTTCTGTCGATTCTCCAGTTCCGTTAAATTATTTATAACAATAGTTACAGGCCTTTTAGACTGGTGGGCAGCACGACTAACATAACTCACCTAAGAGCTTCCTGGTTTCTTTCCAGATAAGGCTTAAAATGTATCTCTGTGAAAATGGTTTTGTTCCTTTCTGCTAAAAGGTATATTATGTTAATTAATAAAGTTTATTGGGGTTTGTAAATTTTGGAAAGTTTTGAAACAGACTAAAATAAGCTACACATAATATTAAGAAGTTTTAAATGTGCGTAAATAATCACCAATAATTAAATAAAAGTAAATCTATTTAGCAAAAAATACTGTTTGTTATTCATACTATTTAATAATAGTGACAGGTGTATTAGATCTCATGATTTGACGTATGAATATATGAGAGTCGTTTTTGTAACTATTGTAACTCTTAGATACGGTCCTTCCTACCATCATCTTACTATAGTTTTTGTGCAAAGCATAATGGGTTAATATACATTTCTGCGTTTAAGTGAATTATTTCACTACTCAAGCAGATTATTGTTCTCTATATCCAGCGAACGTGTTTTTTGATTTAATCTTAATGACGTTGCCTACTTGAAGATTCCAAAACTATTTTGCGAAGCGGGTTGCATCTTAGCTTGACGCACCTTAGCTCTCCAAGCACTATTAAACTCATACACCAGTATACGAAATTGAAATAAAAAGAATAAAACGAGCAGTTCACCCTGTGAGAACTCTTGTTTATCTACTGATAATAATAATAATAATAATAATAATAATTATTATTATTATTATTATTATTATTATTATTATTATTATTAGCACTGCGTCTTACTACCCGTTCGGGTTATACGCACTTACGCTAATGTGTAATGGTAGGGTGATTGTGAGATGAAATGAAGGACCTACAGTTTAACGTGGGATCTGAACCACCGTGGAGGCCTGGCATTCCCCACATTCACAAGTATTTACTGATAAGTGATATAACACTTCCCCTAGTCCTCTGATGAGTTTACACAGTCACTATACATTTTCACCCTGAAAACATTGACTTGCCTTTTTTAAATTATCATTTTCTTTCCTATTCTATATATNTATATATATATATATATATATATGCATACACAGGCTTTTAATTATCTACATCCTGGTAAGGGGACTCCTAAAGACCATTTTCGTGACTATGTCAAATAGCCTAAGTTGTAGATGAGTTTAAAATAAAATACGTTTATAAAAAATTTCTTCAAGTTATAAATAATAATTTTATGACAATGTAGGACTATTTTTAAAATTATTAAAGAATTTGTAGCTTTTGTTTCAACGTTACATCCTTAAAACTCGCTGAGTAAAACTTAAATTCATTAACATAGGAAAGCCTATTTTAGTTTGCCAGGACGTCACATGTAAGCAACTTCCCTAAACGCTAGGGCATTATTCTTTGGCAATATTATGTTAATCCTTTATGGTACTGATTGTCAGTGATATGGAGTCAATCTTAAGCAATGGCCAACAGCTCTGAGAGATTTAAAGGGATTCGAAAATGAATTTCTAAACGTACCTTCCAGGCCGAATGCGAGATATTTTTAATCCATTATGAACAGGAAATCCCAAGCACTATAACACCGTTTGCGAAAGGTTTCTGTAAAACAATTGAAAAATATGCTGGGTCTACGATAGTAGCTTGTGTATAAATAATTTGTTCCAAGAAACAATTGATTTAACATTTGTATTTAGGAAAGTTGGAATCTTTTATTATCTTTCTCTTGTAGGGAATTCCATTAGTCATCGTAAATATACTTAGTTGAATATTAAGTGTTGTAAAGCTATGTGTAATAATCTAGCTACTTCCCTTAATTGTGCTGTCAACGCTAAACAATATCAAGACCTCTCGTCCTCAAGTTCACATTTTCACGGTCGTAACTCACAACACAATCAATGTCGGGCTCAAATATCTACGAAATGGACCTTATCTCAGCTGTAAAGAAGGCCACATTCACAAGAAAGAAATATTTTCAATTGATTTGAAAGCAAAGTATAAATTGAAATTCTTTCGAGTCTTCAAATAACACATTATTTGCTAATTTTGGTCACCCATACAGGTTACTCAAATATGGGATTGTGGTTACAAAATAGAAAACATGACTGTTCAAAGACTCTTTGGAAGAAACAGGATGGAGATTATTTTTTTAATACCGAAAAATATATCTCGCCAACAGGTAAATTGAACCTAGTGCCTTAGGATGAACGCATGAGTGTTCTATTGATTGTCCTATTCAGGAAGATTATATTCATTTTGCTAAGCTGAATCGACAATGTTCTAAGCCATTTTAGAGGACATATTTTTCAAAATATAGCCCAACAGTCTATCACAATATGCCTATGCCCAAATTTATTAAGTTGCTATAATCAAAATAACGCATGAAATAATTATATGTTTGGAATGCTTATAACTTACAACTTTTTTTTGCAGGATGGTATATCTTGAGTAACTGAACCAGGTTTGAAGTTTTTGCTTGGACGATAATTCCTACTTTGACCGGAAACTTATTAGGTAGTCCAGTGGTTCTCAAAGGGTGTACCATGATATTAATTACGTTATGTAATTGTTGATGAAAATAATGTTTAAAAGTAGTTTAATTCAATTATAATTTTTGAAAAGAAATAAGAAAAAAATGTTCCAACACTTTAATTTATTTACTTCCCAGAGATGTAATGGCTTACAATCAACGAGTTGAATTAAACATTGCCGTTTCTTACACTAAAGTTCAATATGTGGTCAAATAGAGGTAACATACTCATTTCCTGTTAAACTGAGAGAAGTCTCTGCGCATGCTTATGCCCAAGTCTCCCATAGTGTTACCAACTTACATACTAATTGTGCCGTGAGTAATCACAACAAGTAAAAGTGTGCCGTGAACAAAAATAAAAGGTTGAGAGCCATTGCGTTATTCTAACCTTACGACTACACCTGACCAACAGACTAATCAAGGTTAGGCAAAGCCTGGGAATCTAACATAACCCTGTCTTGGAAGAATGGTTTGACACAGTACAGAGTTGCCCATACCTATTCTTTACTATGCTTGCTTATCCAGCGTTGGGCTTCATGGAGGACTCACACATGATCAGAATATTCAAAAAATCCATAAGTCCGGTATAATATTTATTTTTAAGGTAAGAAAATATGATCACATTAGATATTACCTAAAAAAAGCTTAAATTAGCTCAATATAGAAAACCAACGTCTTTTGAGATTTATTTCACGGTTTTATAAGATTAAAGAATCAAATGACCGTTTTATCTCTACTAAGAAGTAACGAACATATCTTACATGCATAAAATATATAAAACAAGAGATTGAGCTTCTCTACAAGTACCCAAAAATAGAACAAAAAACTTTTACAAAACATTTACCTTTCAAGCGGCTAAGGTTTGGAATGCCAAAACATCAAAATCTAAAGCTTTAAAAACAGTAAATATTTTCAAAAAAAGGTTGCGTGACAATCATAATTTTTTTTAAAATTGCCATCAAATGTTTATACAAAACTATGATAACATTAACTTAAGTAACTCTCAAATTGTAAGACCAGCCATGGGCTGAAATGTGTAGAAGTATAAATAAGTTAATAAAAATATGCAGGTATTTTAGAACCGGTGCCTTAGAATTATCATGAATGGCTCTAATAAGATTATCTACTGAGACTTGGAGATTCATTGTATCAAGAACTACTTCCAGAAGCTTATTCAGTCTTTTTATGACAAACCTCTCATTTATAAGCTTAGGATCAAAGTGATAGACCCAAGAGCGTACCACACATGTTCCAAAGCTCTGCTCGGATAATTATAGATGCTGAGAGCTATTACTCAGGAGATGAATCTCACTAGTAAAGTAGTGCAATTGTACATGTAGTTCAATTTCATAAGAAGTACCTTATCTGACAGATAAGAACGCTTATAAATATATTTCCACGTATTCATACGGCAATTCATATGATCTGCAGCTGTCACTTTTGATAGATATCATCAAGCTCCATATAATAACACTAATAATAGAGTACAGTTAAATCAATATTGACCATAAAACAAATACAGGTTTTCTTTTTCTAACAAGATTCTTCCGACCAAAACCCTAATATACCTGCAATCTCCATTGTAAGCTTAATCTGGTATTTATTTAATTATTTTTGTTTGTGTACTAGTTCATTCTTTTGGGTATATTTAATTAAATTTGACCACCCGTAGGGTTTCGTTAAATAGTCGCGTGACCTCTGGCATCTCTGCAGGATTTAACATATTATTCTTTCACTTCTTTATAGGTAGTATTTGAATATGAATTCAGAACTTGATCTCGGGCTACCCCGGAGTTGTATATCTTTCTTTCTGCCAAATAATAAATTTAGAATATATATTTTGTTATTGGGATGGTTCTAGAATGAGGTCAACTTAATCAAATAATGTCCAATATATAAAATAGATGTGCAAAAAAAATTATATATATATATAAATTTGTTTTAACTTCTCCGTCATTAGCAAAAAGTGAGAATTGAAATAAAAGCTCTCTTACCACCCAGCTTAATCAGGAGTACTAACCGCATATCTATCCTTAATTTTTTTTATTGCTTTCAATCTTTCATATTGGACATACGGTTCTCTTCACGTTCCGTCGTTAAAGAGCGGACTTCCGTTAATTGTGGTGTCAGCGAGATTGGTCACACGGGGCCCGCGAGGGAGGGACATTGTTTGTCGGGGATTGTCAGAAGACTGGGAACCCCTCACCACTGTCTCCTTGGGACACAGGACGAACCTCTCTATGTCACCTACTCGTCTAAATCTCACGTCACCACCGCGGCCAATCGTAAGACAACCTACCTACAGATAGGTAACTTTGAGACCAAACCGTGGGGGATTAGAATTCAAGTCACGTCTTAAGAGATTGAATTTAATAATTTTCTACATCCAAAAAACGCTTATTATATAAGTAATAAGTGAGACCTTACACTTGTCTAGCATTTGAATTTTGTAAATGTTAGACGGGCCTCTCACAAGCTAGATGGAAGTTAAAGCAAGGCAACCTATAATACTCCCGTACACACGTATCACAAATTCCAGTCACTCTGTCTCGCAGGAATAACTTGACCTTAAGGTGGGATGGAAGGGGACGCGAGAAAAGGCCAGTGTTTTTACAGTTCTTATGACAAAACTATTTTTGGCCAAAATAAATAAAATATTGCTTCAGTACAAACATAAAAGTTTAATTTTCTTCTAGTGGTGATATCAACAGTTCCTAGATATTTCATGAGCATGGTGGAATTATCTAACAAACTTTTTAAATTAAGAGGAAAAGCTATCATTAAGTTCAAGAACACCCAGAAATTTTGGAGTCACCATATGTAGAAAATTAAATTCTATATTTGTACAGAGCAAATACTTTATTTATTTTGGCCAAACCTGTTTTGTTATAAAAACTGCATAAACTTTTCCCTTAACTTGAATTCCCTTCCAACCCAATTTAAAAATGTCTCAAAGATGCGAAGGTTATTGTAGGAGTCGAAGTTGAAGCAAAGGATATTTGACCTTAGACTTCGATATTTAAAAGCTTAACACAACACTAATTTGATAATTTTGAAACTATTTAAAACATAAACTTTCAAATGAGTGCTATCAAACTTGTGCGGCTATGTGGGAAAAAAAAGGCAGTCCAGAAATCCAGTGGAAGAGATTGAGCTATCCTTGATATGTGCGCGCCGTGAAATGTTGTTGTTGAAATCTGTTGATGTTGAGCAGTCCCGAATTGAAATACAGGCCAAAGATCCTACGAGCTGTGAAATTAAACATTTTTTTTCTACTCCTTCCCTTTCTCCCTCTCTGTCTCCCAAACCTTCCTTATAGTCCCCAACTGAATGCTTGTAAAACACTTTTTAAAAAAAGATGGTGAGCATTCTGTCCACGCAGTGTACCTTATGTTCTTATTATGTCTAGACCTTTCAATTTTAAATTTTTTTCTCTACTACCATGGTGACATTTTTACTAGTCCAATTTGTATAGGAACGAGTTCGTTTGACAGCTTGAAAAGTTATTAGATCTACTTTTAATGTGAGCATACGTCAAGTCATATTATCTGCAACTGTCACACTTGATATATTTATACAACAATTCCAATAATCTATTATAATTTTAACATTATTGGCAGGAAAAAAGTTTTGTATTTTCTAAAATGCCTTTTCTATAAAAACTGGACAGTAATCATCCGGTCTATATGTATTTTTTACCACGCTAATGAGGTAAAGATGAGAAAGGTAGAATTTCAAAAAACGCACCTGTATTTGCGTAGCGCGAGTATTTCAACTATTTTAAAAAAATACCCTCAGTAAACCCTACCAGGACTTGAAGCTCAACCTTCCGGTTACCAGTAAACTTGATTAAATCAGCGTGACTTTAGTCAAAGTGTCCACCGATGTGGGGTGTTAAACAATTTAATCCCACATTAAATTATTTAATCAATGTTAATCCCCATGGCTAATGCGGCTTAATTAGCTGATCAGCTAATCAGAAGATTATGAGGCATTGGTTCGATTCCGTGTGATTCTGGTGAGGATAGGCTACTTTTAACAAATGAGCGCTATCTAATTAGTAAAAATATATGAGCCAGGTAAGGGTGTGTAGGTCTAGGCTTACTGCCTTGGATTAATTTAGTTAGTTGCCGATATAATCTGTTTGTTGAGAACGTGCACGTTAAATACCACACTAATAAAATAAATAACAACCTCTTGATATGGTCACCCTCCTTGGCTACTTAGGTAGAGCTACCTCTATGCGACCGTGACTCACGACTGTGACCGTATTCGTCAGGTGGTGAGATAGGGTGTTTTCCTAGAGGTGACATTTTTTGTATAGTGCAGATCATTACTCAATTTTCTGAATATTTTGATTGTGTTTTCTTTCGTTTTCCTGACTGATATATGATACTAAGTCATAGGAACCGATTACTTCTTACATACCTTTCATCGGAAGAAAATAATGGTGATGATGATACCGTAATTGCAATGATGCCTAACAGCTACGAAAATAAACCCAATAATAAAACAAGTATCATGTACAGTCAACTTACCGATAAAGTTTTCTTGCCTATGCTTATACACAGACTTCTATTAAAGATTGAGGTGCGACTGCAACCAGATTACTCCCGGGGCGTTGTTGAGATGCTGGTAGGCGCACTCTGGTAACCAGTCACGATCGCCTCAAAGGAATTGGTCACATAACTACTGAATCCAGTTCGGTCGCTGGTCACTGAGTCGCGAGTCGTAGTCGCATCGAGGGAACCCTACCTAAGTTTATCTGACATCTGGAAAATTTACTAGATCTACTCTTCCCTATTCATTTTGTCAGGTCTTGTAATCTGCAGCTCACACATACTGTAGCTATTCTATTCTATTATATGGCATTAGGAACTTGAAAGTTCATTGCCACACTTACAAAATTACGCCACCTATCCGTATATTGAGGTAATTCTATCCAGTCCACCTCATTACACCCTATCCCTATCCTGAGTTAGTTCTATTCAGTCCACCTCACTACACCCTATCCTCAGACTAAGCTAATTATATCCAGTCCACCTTATTACACCCTATCCCTAGCCTGAAACAGTTCTATCCAATCCATCTCTGTACATCATATCTCTTTCAGGCACATTCTAATGTTATCCTCCCATCAACGTCTAGGTCTTTCTAATGGTCTCTTACCATTGGGTTTACCAGTCAATACACTGAACACCACAAATATAAGTTAAACAACACTATTATCATGGTAAAATATGATTATCAATGTTGACCTAAGAGGTATACATATGTTTGTATTTTATAAAAGTTCCTTCCTGTGAAAATTGGCTACTATCACTATATTAATCGCAAGAGTGAGGACTCAAGGTCCAATTTTATTTGAATATTGAAAAGTCGTTCATAACCTTTTTGCTGTTTCCCTGAAGGTCTAGATTTCATCGCAACAGAGTGTAATCTTATATCCGTCATGATCCTCGGTTCAATCCTGAAGCTTACCAAGACATCCCTTTCCCCTTGTTCATTTTGCCTCCAGGTGAAATCAACGCCTCTTCATTTCATGGTGTTGAACTTAACAATAGTTCCCCTCAACACCCTTTCTCAATCATCTTTTTTTTTGCTTTCATTTTCACAGTTTTACTTTCGTAATGGATTGAAATGAGTAAATTGAAATGTGGCTAGCACAAAGGAGCTTTTGCCGAAAGGGCATAATTGTAAGAGAGAGATAAATAGTGAATATAAGCTATATGAAAAGAAAACAATGATTTAAAAGGAGGCCGCCGATTAAAATAGTATCACACAAGAACTAAAAGTATATCCAAGGTCAATCTATAAGGAAGTTTTTTATTCCCCTCCCCCCAATAAAATGTTTTTGTAGACAAGTTTGAATTAAGAGTTAGCAGAATAACAACTTTTGAGTGAAATGATTAGAATTAAACAATACTCTTAATTGCATAAAAATACTTGTACTCATTAAGTTAACCAACATGCTTTCATTTCACATCTATACTCCGTAGACACAAATAATATAATATTTGCTAACATAATTTGTAATTCATTAATGCAGTCCTCATCCTAAATTATTGTAACTGATGTTCGGGCCATCTGTGATATTTGTAGACAGTGGAATCAGTGTAGGAAAAGTCCCATTAGCCAGTTCAAATAAACTAATAAATCCTCTTTCATGTACTCAATACGTTAAGCCAAATGTTCTGAAGTTATAACTTTTGATAGACCTTAGGCCACTTACCCACTGATTGAAACAATTAGTTTCACACGAAAAGGTGTTCGACGCTGTGGGATTCCACCATGGGACAAAACTAGAAATTCATGAAACCAAACAAAATTTCCTTCAGTAGTCAACATGGCAACGGGCGAAGAAGACATTGACACTTAATTTTATTTAACTTGAAGAAAAATAATAATAAGAAGATGTGAATAAACGCATGTTTTGGTCTCGTAGAATTTATGACACACAATCTACTTCAGTCGTTTGTGTCATGATTATATAAATCACAGATATATTAAAACACAAACACAAGGATGTGAAATACTGCAGGACTGTTCGCAAACGTAGAGGAAGCGGGTAGGTGCGCAGTTTGCTTTGTTCTTCGAACATATCCATCAAACATTGTACAGTACATCCGGACTTCCCCCCAAAAATTGTTTGATGTTCGAGAAAACAAAATCCTCTAGAAAAAACACCAAATTTTGGTCTGTGAGGACACTCAAATATAAAAATAATTTAAAAGTTATCGTCGAACAGTTTTCTCGTTCATCTAACAAGATGTTTTGTTTGGTGTTGCTTTTGTGTTGACCAATGGGTGAGCGCCTTAAAGTCCACAGACAATGGATCTACGCTGCTGTGCACATCTGTGCACCACTGCACGCCACTGAACCGTGTACCACTCACACTGCATGCATACGTGCAAGTCTACTTCTCTCTCTACTACCGCCAAGAGTAATTCGAGCAATTATGTTAAACTAGGAAAATCCTATTGTATGTGAAGAAGATGAAAAACAAGAGAATCGACCCCGAAAGCGCAGACAAGATATAAGAATGAAATGTAATATTTGTTTGAACAGCTATCAGAGGAAGATATACAAAGAAAGTTATATTAGTTTTTAAGGATCACAGCTCCACAGCATAAAATAAATTCACAAACTATCTAAAATCAAAATACGACAGCAAACTAGATTTTAAATGTATACAAAATTAAATAAAAATAGTTTAATCAAATAAATTCATGAAAAAAGTTTATTACCCGTTTGGTGTGTACGCTTACGTACTAACTATGCAAATGTGTTAAGGATGAGGAAGGTTGAGTTTAAAAGGATCGTACTCACATTTTTGGGTGGAGAGAGAGTGGAGAACAATTTAGTAAAATACTCTACTTAACCTGCGTTTTCTGAACCGACTGTTTATATAAACATACGAGAATTTCTATTAACGAGAGCAAAAGGTCTTAACAATTTCTGCCAGGAAAGGTATCTTCACACACCTTCAAAAAAAATAATTTTTTTTTACATGACACAATTGACACGGGACCGACGACTTTACTTCCCCTCCGAAGAACTGTGTGCCTACGATATTTATCGATTACAGTATATTGTGAACCTGCCGGCTTAAATCCTATGATCTCCGATGCATAGTGTGTTATGGTATAAACGTGTGTTTAGAAAGTGTGCGTTAAGCGTCTCAAACAAACTAAAATAAATGACTACCGCACCGACAAAGAGAGAACTGCAGCAGAAAGAGAGAGAAAGGTTCCATCGTAAAAACAATGGCTCTTGTAGCTCTGTGTTGAACTGAAATGAGTGAGACGGGTCGTAGAGAATATGGTATGGGGGNGGGGGAGGGGGGAGAGGGTAGGACCGAATTCAACGCAACCTGGACAACCCCCATCGCATGGAGTGAACTAGTGTTACAGTCTACGGATAATCTCAGGAGAAGTTTAAAAGTAATGAAGGCAGATTTTATTTAGACGCACTAAAAAAAAAATACTTCGTTATTTTTATTTCACTCGAGGAAAAAAAAAAAGTTCATCTTTATTGCAATTTTATTTTTAAGTAAATGTAAAAAAATGTATACTATAATTTATTTTTGAGGTGAGATATCTAGTTTTTTTTAAGTAACAGGGGATCATTCAAGTCCCTTTTGACTACAAAATTCCTCAACTACTTCTGATTGACAGAACCGCGAAGAGGAAAACCATTTTGATAATCTATAGCACAGTACAATTAAAAGAAAGGGCCTTTCCTATCTAGCAGATACAAATTTCATGGATCTACTTTCATCTATTCATAGTCAAGTAATTTGATCTTCAACTGTCACGTTTGATATAAAACCTATAAGCTAACACTAATTAAATATAATTTTTTTACAAATTTTGACTGAAAAAAGATATATTTGTAGCTTATAAATAAACCCTCATATGAAAATTGTATTTTAACAAATCATTAGTGACCTATATGTGAGTGGTTATAACCCAAGAATAAGATTTGATCTCAAAAATGAGTGCACTTGGAATAATTTGTTTTACCTAGGGTGGGGCATATTGGTGACTGATGTTGAATTCCTTAAAAACAACCCTTCCTAATCCTATTTTCTAAAATTATATATGTTAAGCATTTAATTCCATCATGTACTCACTAAAGTGTAAGGCTTTTTTTTTAAATATATGTACAAAATAATAATCAATTATTAGTATTGAGTAGTTCATGCTCAAAAAATGGAACAAATTTAACACCGTAAAATAGCTATAATAGAATTAATATCGCATTATGATAGTTTTAAAACATTTATCTAGTAAATTAGTATGATATTAATTTTTCGAACAAAAATATCAACTGTATAGCATTAGACCAACATAAATAGTTCCAACCTGCCTCATTGGTCACCTGGTCTAAGGCGCTACTCTCGCAATAGATTATATTACCGATGATGGGGAGATCGAGATTGGAATCTCGGTCGGGTGTATTGAAAATTGGTTTTTCCTAGATAGTTACCCACTCTCCCTCCAAGCACAAATGCAGGTACATTTTCTATAAATATAGCCTTCCTAATCACTAAAAACCATTAGCGTAATTAATAGTAGGCTACACAAATGGGTAGTAAGACGTGGTGATAAAATAAATTGTATCACCATAGTATTAGAACCTCAAATGACAAAGTTACTAGGTCTAATTTTGCCTTCATACGCCAAGCTATATGTTTGCAGTAACCACCTTTTTACATATCACACAGTTGCATTCATCTTTAACTAGATCTAAAAAAATTTCAATTACTAATTGGAGAGTCGGTTGTACTTTGTAATGCAATAGATTTGACCCTAAGGAGTATTTGAAAGCATTGACCATTTATCATTCTAATTATATATATATTCAAAAATATTTTACATATATTAAACATATTTTACTTTATTTAAATTTTACAACCTATTACGTGGCGCTTAAATCACGTCTTCCTCTAAATTATTTACTAGTTAGTTCGCGCCTCGAGGTACGATGGCAGCATCTACTGGAGCTAAACTTAAGAAATGTTAACGTCTTTTAACGTAATCCAGACAAGTTAAGATCTTTTAAAGTAATTTCCTCTTCGAGAAGATTCCACAAGCAATAGGTATTGTTTTTTCTGAGTTTGTAGGTGTGTAATTTACCGTTAGAAAGGTTCCTTCGAGAAGCTTCTATTGAACTCAGATATATGTGACTTTTTGAAACTTCGTATTTTTACTGTGCAATCAGTCGTGGTCTGGAATGGACGTGCTTTAAGCGATCGGTGATTATAAGTTGCTAGGCCCTCGACATGATCGTGTTTCGATTAGAATATTAATACCAATATGTTTTCAATTTAAGGAATAAATAGATATCAAACTTTATGTGGTATATTATCATTTATTAAAGTCTAATGATAAGGAACGAGGCATTATAAGTAAAGCACATAGTTGCGTAATAGAAACGATGATTTACGGAGTGACTCTTAAATGATTCTGTTATGTAATATAACAAATAGCAGTCTAACGTGGGGAAGAGAAGTATAGCAAATGTCGACACAACGTGGGGGTTAATATGCAACTATTAACACTTGCCACGAACACGGAATGTAACAAATGACGTCCAACGAGGGGCTGAAAAGAAGTATAACAACTTAAAGCCCGCACCGTTTGGCATGTGGAATATATATACGTCAAGCTAATCTATTGTCTACTTTTTATATGAAAAACCTTATCTGACAGTTAGAAAAGTTATTAGATGTACTTTCACTAATTCACACATCAGCTTTACGTGATATTCAGCTGTCACTTTTGATAGATACTTTCAAAATCTATTAAATAACACTAAACTAATAGTTAAGTGTGATCATTGTATTCCACCATTTATAATAATCTCTAACGCACTTAAAGTAGCCCAATACAATAGCAAGTAAGTACTTCTTTAAGAAATCAAACATCTAACACAAAACCTTTCCTAAATTGAGAAGGGAATAAACGAGGTATATTTACTACTACCGTGTATAATTGATTTGGCATTTCAAAAACAAATAAAAATTCATACATATTTTCTTATATTTAAGTGTTTTTTGTATGTGTGTGTGAGCACCGCTTCTAATTATTTATCTGGGCTATCAAAAAATTTACAATAAATAGGTAGAAATAATCTAAAACCTTAGCTCAGTCAGTAGCATGTCTTTATCTGAACTAAGGGTTCCGGGATTCGTTTCCCACCATGGCCGAAAATGTATAATTGGTGAAATGTGTGCTTACCTTCTCACATTGATAAATTAACGGCCTGGGACTGGATGTTGTATCTGTCCTAGTCTTAAGTTAGATTATAAGGCATATGAAGCTACGAAAGGCCTAGCAAGCCAGCAGTGAGAACATTTATATGGATTGAATAAAAAACAGACCCGGGACATTGGCTGGAAACAAAAATGGATGTAAAGTAAAAGGTAGGGATAAAGAATGTAGAATTTATAGAAAAATAAATAACATTTTCATGGAGGGAGAGTGGTAATTCACATAGTAAAAATCATCCTAAGAAAACCCAATAACGATTCTAATCTCGATCTCACTTCTACCGGAGATAATGTGAATGTCAATGTAGATGTATTCATACAAACACCCAGCGTATCGAGGCTCGGTTTTAAGTTGACCATTTGCCATTTCATATTACGTCTGTCTTGATCTTTGTTTCGTGAAAGTTGTCAAATTCATGTACCACTTTTAATAAAATTTGTTAGATACATTATTTGAACCTATGACGAACGATGTATGTACAGTACATCCTATTTATATCCTGTTATCCGTTTAAAGATGGTGTTCACTCAAAAGATTTTACGTTTAGTAGCTCATCTCAAGTGATTTGAATTCAAAATTATGAGCAATCGATCTAAGTAGGCCTACCTAGGACATTATATTTTTTAATTTATATTTCAACTTGAACTACGAAAAGAAATGTTAAGATTGTAGTCAATATAAGAACATGGAGGGAGTGATGTCTCCTGTTCACAAAACTATTAGGTTTCATTATAATTGACACTCTTCGATTTAAACTACCAAAATAAAGGGGGGAGAGTGGAGATAACGAGTGATCTATAGTGAAACTTTCTCGAAGATTCTGTCGTAATATGATATTACGGAAAATAAAATTCCAAACCTATAATTCAAAGTTAGGAGCGAATAACTGCTAGTCATAACCAGACCTTAACTAAAGTATTTATTAAAGCATAAGGTGTTGCTTATTATTTTCCTAACAAGGAACATTTTCATTTATTAACTTCACCATCAATACATTTGGATAATTGAATACTTAAATTGGTCACAATTCTAAACATTTAAGCTATATAACTATTTAGAGGTCAAATTATTTTTTTGGAAAATTGTTTATTAAAATAAATTTAAATAACTCATTATTCAGATTTAGAGAAATAATTGGAAAAAATATGATATTTATAGGAAATAGTCTACTCTGTAATAAAAAAACACAGGTGCGCGTTAGTAGTATATGGTGAAAACAAAAAAACTTTGGACATTAAAATTATTAAAAGGGTAGGCCTACCTATAAGTAATTCTGTCTCCCCTGATTGATACAGTGAATTTCTACCTACGTAGTGTGGTAGTGGAGGAATTGTTTGAAGAAGAAAAATTTCCAAACAGAATAGTACAACTATAAAGGCAAGTTGTTTTTATCAAATTGAGGTTTGACCTGTGATATCTAGTAGGCCTAATTTTTAAACTGTATGTAAAGCACATCTAAATCCGCATACAACTGTCCCAAAGAGTTCCTTCAAAAGTTTCTTTGGATTTTTTTTTAGCACCAAGTCTCACTAACCAATCAGGTTATACCTTTATTTACTCGCTAAAGGTTTTACGGGTCAGGAAGGTTATATTTAGAAGAAATGTACCCGCATTTTCGTTGAGGTAAAGTGGAGAACCATTTTGTAATCACTACCATCAGTACATCCGACCGAGATTTGAACTTTGTTCTACAGGTCAAGGGCAGTCTAGTATATTGCGAGAGTAGCACCTTTGACCACGCGGCTACCGAAGCAAATCCTTTGAATTTAAAAAACAACTATATTGCACCACCATTTTAATCAATTTCCCTCTAACTACCATTGTAGGCCGATCCAAAGCGTACTACCAGATTCAGTCATTTCAATATTGACACATTTTATATACAGGAAATGCTCTTGTTTTTATATTTTCATCCTACTATATTCTGGAGATGAGTAATTACTATGCCCCTTTATTTGAAAAAAATAAATCATCATTGAGTCGTTAAATGTGTATATGCATAGTAATTTTAATGTGGATAAATATTATCTTTATCTTTAACCACTAATGGAGAAGAACTAGTTAGTACTTCTCGTGTCGTAATGGCTGTTGAACATACCGCCGCAGCTCCATCAATTACTAATTCCAAATAAAACTCCGTTTTAAGTGTTTCGGCTTGTAAAATGTTTAGACCGGCGGTCTCTTTTACGCCCCGAATATCTTAACTTCTTTTAATATGTATAAGATGAATGTAGTGAAGAGGGTTATCTGGTACAGTCATAAACTGCCCTCGTTAATAGTTTGAGAGCCCGATGCATGCTGGGACAGAACACAAGTGGTGAGGTTGAGAGCTCCAATGAAGAACTTTGTGATGATGGGTATTTCCCCATAGTTTTTTTAATTTGGTAAAAAATATATTTTATTTTAGTCTTAAAGTAATATGCTTAATCCTTTCTTATTAATATCGTGTGTTCAATTTAAATATCATTCAATAAATAAGACAAACCTAATGAATTCTAAGTTTTAAAGTTCAATGAAGTGAATATTGAATAGGTTGTAGTAAAAATAACATTTAAATTAATAAAACTGTTAGTTATTCACTTCAGGGTTTCTCTAAATTATATATTTTTTTCTTAAAATCAATAAATTAATATGGTATTAAATGTGTTAATCAATATGTCCTTACACGTAGATGAATTTGACGATAGCAACTCAAACATCCTAAATAATTCTTAGATATATAATATCTAAATGATACAATTTATATTAATAAACTTTATCATATAAAGGCATATAGTATATATTAGTGCTTGTTGCTTTAAGACACGTATTGGGTGGTTTTTCTTAAATTGGTTTTCCACTCTCCCTCCACGCAAATACGGGTTCACTTCCTCTAATTCAACCTTCCCAATTCCTAATCCATTAGTGTAATTAGTACTAAAATCGTATAACCCGAACGGGTAGTAAGACGTGGTGCTAAATATTATTATTATTAAGACACGTATTCTATGTTTTAAATTTTACACGCTCATAAAAATATACAAAATTCAAATTCATAAATATTAAAAAGGCCTAATATTAAATTAAGGAGAATCTTTTATTGCTTAGAGATTTTCAAAAATTAAAAATTCGATGGCCTGTTATTATTAATGAAAGGATAATTTGGTGGAATTGTACTTACATTTGCGTGGATAGAGAAGGGAAAAGGATTTAGTAAAAATCACCCTTGGTACAGCCAACCTGATTTTTAGCCCCGACCTCCACGTCACAGAAAACTTTCAAATAATGATATTTAGTCCCCGTGTCCACCTTACATGTTTAAAAAAAAATCATGATGCAAGCGAGATATACCGACCGAGCGGCTGCCACCATTAATAATTACAGTGTCAATATTTACAGATATAGGGTGTCATGTAGTCAGTGCAATGAGCCCTCCAGGTGTTAATCTCAGTTTTACAAACGGAAGCTGCTACTTATTTATTCAAGTAGTTCCTAATTAACTGTCATCACGAGGTTTATTTTGACTACGTTCCAAATTCACGGCTTCGCAAATGAATTTTTGTAAGCGCTGGGGATTGAACCGGGACTTTTAGGATTGTAGCCAGGAATGCTGAACATTAGATCACAAGAGGCTGTCACCACATGTATATGCTGAACAATATGTGTGTTTAAGAGATATAAGTTAAATACTTTTATTAAAAAAAAAGTATGTCTACAATATATGAGACCAGAGTATCCTCGAATGCACGCTGTCTATAAGTAGTCATAAAGGTGTTATAATGCGCCGGCAGCCCCCATGACCATGAAACAGTATCGCCACCATAACAGTGGAAACCTTCCCCTCCAACGAGGCCCAGACAAGAGACAGATTGAGGGTCGTCAAATGAAAGACTATGGTTTCTGTCACCAGAACCTCCTGCTACCCAATCAACTAAAAGTGTTCCTACAGAAAACAGCCACACCCAGAATACGACCAAACACTTTTAAGATAAGATTTTTCAGGGGTTGATGTTTTTTTTAAATATTTTTTATATATATTTTAAAGAAGGAGTGGGGATCTTGTTTTAAAATGAGAAGGGTTCTGTAAAGCACCCTCGCGCCATGTTGTGGCTTATTTAATGTGTCTTTCTGAAACTGTGCAGACATGTTTTAGCAATCTTAAAACATCTCTTATTTTTAGTAATAATTTTTCCGTCCCATTTATTGATTAAATATTGAAAATACCCATTTTCACTGTTGATTGTTCAATTTATTAGAAAAAACGACATTTAAAAAATCAAAATATTTTAACAAAAATAGCTTATTTTGTAAATAAATTAATTCATTGGTAATCTCCTACTAGAATAGTATTTTATTTAAATATGAAATGTTACCTTCTTGAATAGTAGACCTGATATCTATAAATCACTTCAAAACGTTTAATATAAGCATAGACCCCTGGACTAATATTTGTTTTTTTGTGAGCGTTCGAAAATATTCCGAAACAAAGAATCAAAATTTAAATATCACAGTATCGCCTTAATCTCCCTGACATTTTATTAAGTTTAAATCAGAGGGAAGATAACTATTTTTGCATAAATATCAGGTTACTTTTTATATTTTAGCAACGTGTCTTACTAACCATTCTGGTTATACGCTTATTTACTAATTACGTTAATGGTTTTAGAGATTAAGAAGTTTATATTTCAAGGAAGTGTACCCGAATTTGCGTGGAGGGAGAGTGGAAGACCATTTAGGAAAATTCACCCTCAGTAGGCCTACACATGATCGAGATTTGAACCTATAACTCTCCACCAGTCTAGTCTACTACAAGAGTAACGCGTTAGATCACGTGTCCACCGAAACGAGTGTTTCTTTATTGTCACTGTGAATATTTTCCTTGGTTAGGTGCTAAAAAAAATATTGTAAAATGTTATCATATTTGGCTGCGAAAACTATGTGTTTTGTAGAAGGCCTTTTCAATAAAAATCTGACAGTAGTAAAACTAAAAAAAAAANAAAAAAAAAAATGGCCCTGTAATCACTCTTCTCATTAAAGCATCATCACTTGTGATATGTATTTTATAGTACTGCATCGTACTACGGTTTATACGCTTATGTACTAATTACGCTATTAGCCTTAGTGCTGAGTAAGGTTATATTTAGAAAAATGTAACCCCATTTGCATGGAGGGAGAGTGGTAAAACATTTAGGAAAAACCACTCTCAGTACACCCAACAGAGATGCAAACCTCGATCTCATCGTCATCAACAGTTTAATCTACGGTGAGAGTAGCGCCTTAGACCATGCGGCCACCGAAACGAGTAGCATCATTACTTAAAAGTTTTTTATGAACTTTGTTCATTTACGAAATAATGATCGCCAAAACATTGTAAAACACGGTAATCTAAGTCTTCTACATTTAATTTGGCAAAATCGATATAATAGGCTTATTAATTTTAACAAAAACCTAACACCACAATAAATACAGCATTGAGATAAAGAAAATTAGTTAAACCCACAAAGGTAATCAAGTGGACAAAGGCATCAAAAAGAATCGCCTAGTCTAGATAACCGATGAGAGGGAGGTTCAAATCTTGACTTGGAAAATGCAGATACATTTGCTCTAAATTCTACTTTCCTTCTTTCTACCCCGTTATTCTAAATATGCGGTTAGCCCAATTATGTAATACGACATGACCATAGAAAAAAAGCTTAAGTTTAACATTGCGTAAAAGCGTTATTAAATTACCCTTGAAGAAGTGGAACATAATGAAGTATAGCTAGTATAGCTAGAATAAATATGAAAACGTTCTACCACTAAATTATTAGTGGTAGCCCCTCTGAAAAATTTACTATCACGCCTTACAAATGAAGACTACTTACCAATATTGCGTTTTTTACTTTCTGTTAGTAAAAGTTCAGTTATATAAACGAGCAATTTCAAGTATTTATACATTTTTTTACGCTTAGTAAATTATTAGAGTTGTACATTTGGAAATTAGAAAAGTATTGATTAATGTTCTTAATAGCTTGTCTACTCACCAAAAATTAATCATACCAACACACTGCAATATTACTACGCTTCACTAAAGTGTAGTTGTTCAAAATTCAAATTTGTTCCACTTGAGCAGCCAACATAATTATCATTCAAGCCTTTAGTATAGAAAAGTAACTAAATTAATATATTGGTTTAAATTAATAGATAGGCAATTTTAATTAAATATATAATTTATTATCAAAAATGGACATTTTAAAAGTTTTTCTTGTGCTTGGTACTCTAAAGATTTTTTTTTTCACAAAACAAAATGCTGAAAAATTAAACCTGACTACTGAGAATTTACAAAATGAATACATTTAATTATAGAATTATTTACTATTTTTTATACAATAATCCTATGTCTATTAAACACAATTGACGTGTTTTTAATTGGGACGTTCCAAAATGTAACAATTCAGGATTTTTATTACATATAGTTTATTAGAGTAAAAACAAAATTGGTTCAATTCAGCATTTTGTTTCAAACAATTAGTTTGGCGTATATGAATTGAGGGGTTGGGGCAAAAACGTGATAAACCCAATAGAATAAAATAGAATATATTCACTAATTAAACTTAGGTAAAATCCATAAATCTAACAATAAAAAATAAATATAATATTCATCGTTATTAGCTATCCTCAATGTCTTGTTTGACTATAAAAGCAACGTGGTAGTTCAAGAGATAGCTTAGTAGAAATAGTAGTAGCACCTTTTTCATAAAATGGGTGTTATCATGCTTTATCCCCGTTACTTTGAATTCTGAGAAGTTTCGAAAACACACAACCAGTAATAAGATTTCTGACAAGTACCCACTTGAAAATCTAAGAAAGTACTTTTAATTTTAGTCAAAACTATCCTTTTTTAACACCGTATCCTACTACACGTCTGAGTTATTCAGATAGTTACTAATTGCGCTAATGTGTTAGGGGTGTATAAGGTTGAATTGAGAGTAAATGCATCCACGTTTGTATGAATGGAGAGATATATTTTTTTTTTAGGGAAAATCACCCTTAGTATACCCGGTATGGATTCGAACTCCAATCTCCCCGTCATTGGCAGTCTAGTCTAACACGAGAGTAGTGCGTTAGACCACGCACCCACCGAAGCGGGTATTTCTAGTCTATTTGGGGAGGGACACCTTAGACCTATCGACCACCGTGTCTACCAGAGTTTATGTTAGTCCATGTTATGTAGTCTCCACCATTTGTGGATAGATATGCAATTAATCTTGTTTAAGATATTTACTAGAGTTTATGGTTTTATAACGGTACTAGTCATAACTTTTCTACAGCAATCAACATGTAATGAAAATCTGGAATTTGTACAGCTTAGAGTCGTTACGTTGTGGTCGCCTCATTTAAATGTATTCTATGTCTACTAATCCAAATACGTTCTATTTCTGCAAAACGACTTTAATTTATAGAATCTTTACTATTGTTATAGTTGACCTGGTGGTCTAGAGGTAAGGTGTCAAACCCCTGTGCTGATGGGGGTCCGGGGTTCAATCCTCAGTCCCGGCACATATTTATCTGATTTCCAAACCCTTCTTTCCCCTCTGACAAGACGTTTATTAATCACAACTTGAGAATGTGTGGAATGCCAGGCTTCCAGCGTGGTTCGGATTCCACGTTAAGCTGTAGGTCCTCTATTTCATCTCACAATCAACCTATCATTACACATTAGCGTAAGTACGTATAAGCTAACGGGTAGTAAGACGCGATGCTAATAATAATTAGTTTAGTTTTTCCTTGAGGACACTGATAACTTCTCATATTTTATTTAGACTATAGAATATCGATCACCAGAACGTTTCGTAGATTGATTTTCAAGTTAGTAAAACACAATAGCTAAGTCCATACCTATGGAAGAGGAGTACATTTTTCGTAATCAGGGGCATCTTAAAACATTTTATCGTAGTCAAAATACCAACTTCTCCAATTCCCCATTCACCCCCAATATTATCATACTTTCTCTTTACTCCGTATAGACCCCTATACCGATATGAGAAAGCAGATTTAGTCTTGCCAATGTAAGGATTAAAAAAAAACGCTGGTGTATCTTCTGATAGTTCATTAATTTTACCCCGTACTTAAAATAAGAGAAACGTTCAACTCAAGGTTCCCAATAAGGTATAATAACTTTAATAAGGTTTATAAAGAGGGCGAGGCTAGGCCCCTTTTCCACGTAAATCTTTCTCTTAACCAGGTTTCTCTCCAAACCTTCCGGCGTTATGATGAGTCCATATTGATGAACCCTTCGCTGAAGGATATTGTTTCCAATTTAAGAGCGAGCTTGAGGTTTACCGGGGACTATTAGATATCGGTTAAATAGACTTCTTCGGAGGTCTTATTAGAGCTTCCTCTACCTTTCGGGTCACCTGATCGTCTCAAGAGTTAGGATAGAGGAGGGGAGGGTTATGGGAAGAAGCTAATTCCGGAGACCTTGATGAGATTTAATAGAGTAAGGGAGTGGGGGTTTTTTGAAGGCTTTTCATCAATTAGTGTTAAGGTAGGAGAAAATGACGATTAAAGAATAAAATTATACAGTCTATTTTTCATGGAAAGGACCTTGTAGAAAATACAAAGACTTTTTTTGTAACCAAAGTTGTAAACATTTAATGAATTTAATAGTGGCAAATACAGATCAAATTATTTGGCTTATGAGTATCTAAAAGTATATCTTTTAGTAATATTTTTAGCTGTCAGATAGGACCCTTACTTTGAAAATTGGACTGTGTTTGAAGAAAAGATACAGAGAGTTATAACTACAATCCAATTTTCATAAAGAGGGTCTTATCTAACAGCTAAAAAAAGAACTCGATCTGCTTTCCGCATTAATAGATTAGATCGTGGGATTTGCGTGACACTTATTATCAATATCTGTAAAATAACACTAATAATAATATAGTAAAATGTTTCCATTGTTGACCGTATACATTTATGTTTTTATTTTCTTAAAAAGCTCTTCTTATGTGAATTGAACTTTTTTTGCGAACTGAACTACATAAACTCTCATTGAATCAGAAATTATTGCATTTAAAAATATACCACTAGTGGCACTGTGTAAGTATCATACCCGCATCGGTGGCCACATGGTCTTAGACATCACTCTCGCAATAGACAATGCTGCGGATGACAAGGAGATAGGGGTTCGAATTCTGGTAGAGTGTACTGAGGGTGGTTTTTACCTAAATGGTTTTCCACTCTCCCTCAATGCAAATGCGGGTACACCTCCTTTAAATTTAGCCTTTCTCATATATAACTTATTATTGTAGTTAGTAGACATAAATATGTATATAACCTGAACAGGTAGTAAGAAACGGTTAGAAAAATACGTATCATGCATTTGGTTAATTGGGGTAAGTGGTCAATCTTTAGTCTTTGGAAGTATGGTTTAATTTCGGATGTTACTGAAGAGATTATTTAAAAAAATATTATGGATTGGTCCAGGTAGCCTTATTAAATACCTAGGTTTTATGTTATAGGCCGCAAAACGATAAAATCTATTTGTTTGAAAGCTTTTCGTTAAATATGTATTCCCCTCCTCCTTACCACTCCACCTCTTGTTATCGTAGGATTAAATATATTTTGGCCTATTTGAAGAAAGGTACTAGTCTTTTCCACCACTAAAATAGTAGATTGATAATATCGGAGCATTCACCCACTAGTCCAAATGTCGAGTCCGAATGTCCCAATCAGTGTTTCCTAACCAGTGGTCACGTACCAGAAACAAACAGGAAGAATTCATTCTTGGAACAACCTGGCTGAGATTAGAACACCAAAGTCCACATCACCAGCGGACCAGACTAGATGAGCTTGAAAAAATACACTGCATGTTCATCTATTTCGGTTATATATAGGTATATATGTATAAATGAGATATAGGCCTATTATATAGCTAAACCACAATTGAAAGAGAATTTAAGAACTTATTAAAACGAATGCATAAGAGCCATACTTTACAGCTGTGATATATAAAAAGGGATAACTTATGACCTGACATATGAAGACATAAAAGTAGATCAAGTGGCTTAGTGAAATGCCAGCCAAGGTTCTTCCTATGGTAATATGACTATAAGGTTTAAGACATTTCCTATTAAGACTTAAGTTTTAAATTAACTATTTTCAAAACAAGTGTAAATATTTTGAGAGCGTTTGCTTAATTTAAATTTTTGATCAATTATTAGAGAAGTATCTTAAATAAAAGAAAAGTGGAAAGAACATCTCAGGCTACCAAATATTGTCCGCTGGTCTTCATTTTAAAGTCAAAATGTTTACAAACAGCCTGTCAGCTGTACATTCAAGAGTCAACACACTAGCTTAAAACATTTCCGGTATGGTTACTGTCAGCAGGAGGTGGGAATGGTAGAGGAGAGAAGGGGGGTGAATACCAAGAGAGCCTTGTACTCCATATGACAAGACTGGACATCATGCTGCTACGTCATCAATCAGCCGACCTACCCAGCTGGAAGCAGCTCCAGTAGACACGTGGACCAAATTTAAAGCTCATTTACTTCTGTTTTTTCCTTGATGGGGAGGTCAAGGTTTAAGTCCCCAATTGGGTGTACTGAGTTGAGTTTTTCGTTAATGGTTTCTTTCTTCCCCTCACCGAAAATGAGGGTGCATTTTATTATTTAGCATTACATCTTGGTTCCTGTTTGGGTTATATTATATGTGTGTACTTATCATCATCATGAACAGCTTCCAGTCACTGGCTGGGTCTGTTTTGAACATAAGCTTCTCCACCGCCTCCTTTCCTCCCACCACCTCTCTTCCTCCACCTTGTACCCAGACCTATCCTCTTTCCTCCACACGCCTCCTTACTCCCTTCAGCCATTTGTCTCTTGCTCTTCCTCTCAACCTCCTACCCCCTTCCTCCATATTCTGAATCCTCCAAGGCATCCTATCCCTCTCCACTCTTCTCACATGGCTATACCATCTTAATCGTGCCTTCTCTATCCGGTCTTGAGCTGGCTCTTTCTTTACTATTCCTCTTACTCTTCCATTTCTTCATTTCTCATACTGTCAAATTTTGTCACACCAATCCTGCTTCTCAGAAATCTCATTTCACTCTCCTGCATTCTGATCTTATCCTGTTCCTTCATCAGTCATGTCTCTGCAGCGTACGTCAATAATGGTATGTAATGGACATTGTAGATCACTCTCTTGCACTTGTCTGTCCAAATCCTACCTCTCACATTTCTGGAACTGCCTCCTCTTGCCTTTTTCTCTCATTTATTTATTTCCTATTCCTTACACTCTATTTTATAATTACTTTAGTTTATTAGGAATGATAACTGTTGAATTCATAGGAAGTGTACCCACATTTACGTTGAGGGGAAGTGGTAACCATTAATGAAAAACCACACTCAGTACACACGAGAAGGATTCGAATCCCAATCGTCCTGTGTTCGGCAGTACAGTCTTTTGTGAGTGGGACTCCTTAGACTAGGGGTGGGAAAACGTTTGACATTGGAAGGTACCTTAATAAAAATGTTTGTCTTTTTATGAACCCATAAACAAGCGAGCGGAATTTTATTCTACTTTTTTTCCGTGGATAAGATCAAATTAATTGCTAGCTCATGTATACAAATAAGAAGAACCTTTTAATTTGAGGGCTTTTTTATATACTTATCATATGGAATTCATAAGGGAACTATTAAAAAAAAAGATTTAACAACGTAGGATAAAATATTGCCCAGTAAAGGTTTTTTCACTTTTACTCGAGTTTTTTCTCCATTGGTCCTTTTTGAAAGTCAACTGTGTCACGTGCGAAACTAAACAGATGTGTCTTAATCAAACTATAGTTGTGCCAAGCGCTCGCAATAGTTTAGTGAAAAATTAATAATATAATAGTGCGCTAATAATAAATAGACGGATCTATAAGATCGGCTAAATTTTTTTTATTTTAATTAGTTAAAATACGTGACATTTGAGAATGTGTAATTTATAAAGGAAGAAGATACAAAAGCTTACAAAATATGTGGAAAAAATCCAGCACCGAACACCTCAAAAGGCTGCATGTAGCCTATTGGCTGCAAGTTTTCGATCCCTGTCTTAGATCATTCGACCACCAATGCAGATTTATTTAATATTCATTCAACTTTTCTCATCCCTCTTGAAATATTGTAATTCATACTATGCTTAAAAGGCCAAACGGGTAACAAGCTGGAAGCAACATTCAAGCAAGGCAGACCAAAATTTACTCAATAGAAATTGTACAGTACATCCTCTTGAAACTATCACTTTCAATTAACCTGATTTTTACTTTTCATATTAAAAATAAATGGTACGGTGCACCACACAGACTTTCTCTCTCTTTCGATAAACTCGTAAGATTTCTGAACGGAATAATATATATTGTATCATCACCACTCCACATAAGAACGCGCATCTTTGTCCACCTAAGAGCATTTCAAACAGTTTAATGTTTTAAAGACCTTAATAAAATGGTATTTGAGCCATTTGCTGACAGCTTGGAAACTGGGATCTTCTTTACATGTTCCAATTTATGAAAATTGTGTTACTAGAGATGAATGGAGGGAAGTAGAAAGAAATCTAAGGAATCAATAACTAATTAAAGAATGTGAAAGTGCAATATTAACTATAGTGAATACTAGTTTTTAACTATTTGTTGTTGCTTGGGTAAAGGTAAAATCAAATTAGTAGGAAGTAATAAAACTTGAAAACAGGACAGAAGATTTGACCTCTAATTTTAATAACATAAACAATAAAGATTTATGTATTTACAGATAATAAAGAAATCGGAGTGTCGGGAAACTAATTTATAAATTCGCAGTAAATTGGTTTATGGTCTGAAAAACAACTTTCGTACACTCCAAATCTGGTTATTGTCATATTGCTGAAAATGACATATATCTGCGTATCGTTGTTTGTCGTAGACTCGTCCGACTTCAGAATGGGTCTCAAACTATATTTTCTCATTAATTCCAACAAAAAAAAAATAGTCATTTCCAATAATATTATAGTTAAAATATCCTAATAGTATTACACCAGATTTGTCAGAAGGGATTAATTTGTTAATAGCAGTGACAAACTCAATGTTAGGTGTACTAGGTGATTTGTACCCTGTGATGATAGTGACATTCCCAATTTTGAAACCTATCATAACTATTCCGAAAACAGAGTTTTTTATTGAAATGTGCTTACATGTATTCAAAAACCACTTTTTCGGATTCAGGGATTCATGAAACATCAAGATTCTTCAAAATTTTTGTTTTAAATCCTATATTTTAATCTTAAAGAATTAATGTCCTCATTTGTATGTTTGTACCAATAAAAAAAAAAATATTGGGTCCACAAGGGTCAAAACTTCGTATTAAGGTTTCGATTTCCGGTTAAAATTTTAACATTTTAATAGGTGTTGCACATATTCAAGTCATCGCATTGATATTTAATTATTCATTTATACATTTTGACCAATAAAAAATGTAAATATTGACTATTGAGTCTAAAATGGAGATAGATAATTGCTGTATAAACATTTCTCCTAAGAGGTTTAAGGAAAAATAACATACTTTTTTATATACATACTTATATTTAATTACTCTATGGCATTGGAGAATTATTGCGTTAAGACTTAAGTAGTATGTTTACAACTAAAGCTCACAAAATTGTATTAATATATTTGCAAATATCTCAGAAAATGTTGCTTTTATAAAAATATATGTCAAATAAAAGTTTTTTATTTCTAATAGTCCTACAATCTTGCTATGATAAATTGTTAAATATCTCAAATAGTTGTGGAGATACGGAAATTAACGCTTCTGTAAAGTACCCTAAAAATCATTTTCATGGTAAAATGAAAATAGCCAGTTTATTTATAATCTTAATCAACGCCTAGATACGAATTTTAATCAAAATCGTTGGAGCAGATTTTGAGAAAACCTATTTTTTCTCTTTTCGCCCCTTATAAAACTAATATTAATTTTAAGTTTTAATAGGCACAGAGACAGACGGAATTGCAAAGACTATTTTTTTATGGTTCGGGGGGTCATGAGATGTCGACATCCATCAACATTTCAGGTTAGATTTTTTTACGGTCGCAATACTTAAACTTTAATGTCCAAAAAGTTTTAAAATATATAAATATATATATATATATATATATATATAT
>CABFVZ010000086.1:145565-161810 GCA_902151445.1 Timema monikensis | reverse complement strand
ATATATATATATATATATGTATAATTGCGTATAGATTGAAAGTTATTGATTTTATAATAATATGTTTCGAATAAAATATTTGTAATAAAAATATATATACATATTTGTAATGCTAAGTAATTTCATATCTCAAATAGTTTCGGAGATATTATAAAAAAAGTTAATTTACGCATCAGACCAGAACCCTTAAAGCCATTTTGCCAAAATATTGAGAGTAGCCATTTTGTTTGGAATATTTATTAATGTTTATAAATGAAATTTAATCAAAATCGTTAGAGCCGATTTTGAGAAAATAGACTTTTTCTCTTTTTGCCCTTCAGTAAACTACCCTTAATTTTAGGGGTAGATATCCAATTACAAAAATCCCTTGGGGCAACCCTATGAAAACCCTACATATCAAGTTTTAGCTCAATAGGTAAAATATTTTAGGCTCTAGTTGGAGGTACAGGCAGACAGACAGACAGACAGACAGACGGAAATTCAAAAACCACTTTTTTTGATTCAGGGAGTCATGAAACGTCAAGATTCATCAAAATCTCATGTTCGATTTTTTTGACGATCACCATATTTTCTCTACCTATAAGATAGAGAGATAAAGTAAAAAAGTAATCCAATTGTGAAAAAACCTATCTAGAGATTATTATTAACCTTTACGATTTATTTGAGCTCAAACATACAACAAAGAGGAGTTTACAGTTATGTTTGTTCTCATTTATATATGTCTGTCTGTCTGTCTTTCTGTCTGCATGTCTGTCTGTCTTTGTCCATAAATTCAAAAGGTTTGATGGATTTTGTTCAAACATGATACTTATATGTTATAGATACTTATATGTTATATGTTGGGATTTTTAAAGAATTTATTTGGTCCCTAGCCCTAAAACTAAGGGTAGTTTATCGATGAGTGAACATTCTATTCCAAATTTTTCTCAAATAGCTCTAAAGAACCTGTTTAAAATGGATATCTAGGGATTATTTAACCTAACAAAAAACGGTGTATTCAGAACTTGATTTAAGGTTAAAAATCTTTAAAAGATAGTTTACTGAAAACCTATCGATTCGAAAATTTTGTTCAAAACTATAAAACACTGTATAAGAAAGTTTGTGCGATTGTGTGGTACCATTTATTTCTTATTGAAGTTATGATGTTAGGCACATTCGTGCGGACAAAATTATCGATCTCATTTTGTTTGGTTTTCTATGGTGGGATCGGGATTCAATTCTCACCCTCATATACCGAGGAAGGTATTTCCTAAATTGATTTCCCCACTATCCCTGCACTCAAATACACATACATTTCTTTTTAACTCTACCTAACATATAGGCCTACGTATCCCGTCAGTAATATCTCAAACGTCCTTCATATACTAGATTAAAATTATGAGTGATGGATAGTCAAGGCCACTGGTCACTACTGTTCCCTCAATGGTAGTCACGGGGTATAAAGCGTTAGGCTCGCAATACACGGCACTCTCCTTATAAAGGGAGGTCAAAGTTCGAATCACAGCTGAGAGCACCGTATTTGATTTATCACTGTAGGTCTCTCATATCATCTCCATGTTAATACGGATGCACTCCCTCTGAACCATCTTTATCACCCCTACCCTCTAAGATATTCTTAAATAACGATTATATTAAATGTGGTGAGTTAAAAAAAGGACTAATTTTGTACCCTTATGTTCAAACTACATAACGCTGCTGTAGTTATAATAAAAATACAATTTTCTAAGCAAAACATATCAAGAATAATGGGCTGAAACAATGTGGCCGCATTGCGTGGTGTTGAAAAATAAAACACATCGCTGTCGATCATTACTAAGTTGAAAAGAAAAATAGGTAGAGTTAGGTCTAGTAAAAACCTATTATCACCTCTCTCAGTGTAGCATTGTTAGTAATCTAACCAATATGGCCGCCAAGCGTATAGCCCTATCTGACCACGCGATATTCAAACAGGTTGTGTCCAAAACATGTAATGTTGGGGATTAAAATCAAACTAAGAATGGATTTCTTTTAGATGCAAATCTTCAATAATTTTTTCTGGCTCCTTTGTAGTAAATCCGTTTGTTTCTAAATAAAACTCTCCTTCCCATTTAAAGTACCAGAGAAGAAAAATGTATCATAATCAAAATTGGATCTAGTTCTAGTTTTTTCTCACACACATAGTAGTGTATAGTAGTGTATAGTAGTGTATAGTAGTGTATAGTAGTGTATCGCGCCGATGCAAGGGGGACTATTTTCAGGAGGAAGGTCACGTGATACGAGGGTTTCACACGCGTGCGAGTTTTAATCGTATTTAACAATAGCTTTTGATAGTGTAAAAGTGCGGTTATTGCTACGTCTAGATTACTTAGTGTTCCTCAACCATTGGTCCATAGACCAGCAACGGTTTTCAAAGATTTTCTTAGTTGTAGTTAGTATTTAAAGGGGGCCAACCGGTGAGTGAGAAATTGCCGTTCAGACATCCAGTTAAAATTGTTTAAATACGTAATGAAAATCTAGCTAAAATTACTACTAAAGAGGAATTTTTTTGTGAAATAGAGTCTTTAATTTAGATTTGACCCAAATGATGTCTGCTATGGGAAAATATGGCCATTGTCCCTCCATCTTTAAAAACAGAAGATCCTTTTATTGAATAAATAATTTTACTGGCCCATCAAGGACGTTGCCTACTTGTGACGTAACGACAGGCCAAGAAAGGATTTTCCATGTAAATAAACTTATATTTTATTCAGATAGTTTTAAAAATATAATATTGAAACAAAAAACCCAAATTATTAAATAATTATAAAAATAGTCCAACAGAGTCTCACATTTATTATTTATATCTTGTTGTAGTTTTTTTGTAAACGTATTTTTTTATAAATCATCTACAGCTTAGGATATTTAGCTTAGTCATGAAAATGGACTGTAGGATTCTGGCCTACCAGGATGTAGATTAAAAAAGTCCGCGGTAGCAAATGTATATCTAGAATAGGAAACAAGAAAAAGGTAAAATTAAAAATCAAGTCAATGTTTTCAAGGAACAAATGGTATAATGACCTTGTAAACTCGTCAGAGGAAGAGGGGAAGCGTTATAAGTAGATAATAAAGAGACCTCACAGGATGAACTGCTCATTTTCTTCCCTCTCTTTCTATTTTGTACAGTGGTGTATAATAAGTGTTTAGGTGTTTTAAGTTAGGATTCAGCCCGCTTCACAAAATAGCTTCGAAATCTTCAATGAGTAGGCAACGTCGTTAGTTAGAAAAAGTTCGGAGCAACCGCTTTAACGAACTATAGTGAAATCGCGCTGGCTAGATATATTTATCTGACATTTATAAAAGTTGCTAGTTACTTTCGTATAGTGAAGTTATCCAGTCATCTGACCCCTTAACTCAGTTGATAGCATGCCTGTCTACGGAACTAAGGGTCCTCGGTTTGATTACCGGCATTGCCGGAAAAGTTACTATAGGTGTAATTGGAAATTTCCCTTTCAGAGTGATGATTTGACAGCTGGGGGACTAGATATTTTTTATATTAAAGAATTAATTAGGTTTATAAATCATGTGCTAATTTAACTGCTTGAATACTTACAGTTTAATTTTTAAAGTTTTAAAATTTAAATATATTAGATAATACTCCTAAATGTAATTCAATACTTTAAACATAATCATACCTACGTTTAAACTAATTTAATTGGTTGAAAGAATTTAATATATTATCTTAAAAAAGTAATAATATTAAAAAATAATCCTAATTTACAAAAATCGCTGTAAATAATTTGTTTTGCAACAAACCCTTTTGAAAAAGTGAATTAATTCGGATAAAATAATAGTAATATTTTCTAAACATATAAAGAAATTAAATTTTAAATTTTTATATGTTCTAAACTATTGCGATTACACTGGCATATCATGGCTTGTTGCCATGGTAAGTAACTTGTTTAAATTGTACCTATATATGTTATCGCCCCCTTGGGCCGCATTGTACCAAAAACACCTTGGTTCTGCAATACAGACCTCACATTGGTATGTATTTTCGTTGATACCTGACCATTGAGTTTTTTATAGAGTTATTGAAAAAACCAACATTTACAGTTTCAACTAATTCAACAAATAACTAGTGAAAGATGGCCATGGATATGAGACGAACCAGGATCGATCAGTGGTAGAGTATTGGTGCGCAAAGACAAAAGTCCCGGGTTCAATCTCCGTGTCCAGGTTGACATTTTCCACTTAATTGAATTTGTTTCATCGTCTATCAGTTTATGATACACGTGAATTAATATATACTAACTCTGCTTACCCTAGAAACTTGCTACGCCACGCCACTGCAAGATTCCTTTATGCATATAACTATATATTCTAAATAAACAAGTGGACCAACAAGGTTGTCGCATTGCTTTGATATCCCAGCAGAGTGCACCAAGAGTGCTGATTTTCATTAAAGTATTTTTTCAATCCACGCTCTAGGAAAATTCTGGTACAGTTAGTTTAAATTATCTCTCATACTTCTGTGTCCTACACCGAAAGTTGTGGATTTTCTTTTTACCAGGAATAAACAAAGTAATTTAAAAGTTAGAATACAAGTTTGATGTGATTTAAAGACGCCAAAGCATAGAGAAGAAGCCTGGAATCACACCTTAGCTAAGTCAATAGAACAAATACTTGATGATCTAAGCTTTCCGGTTTAAATTTTTTTAACCATTCTTAGAAAATCATCGCAAAATGTCTTGGTTTGAATCCCTGTCAGATGTAATGTAGGGGTGGGAGTGCAAACGGGAATTTCAAAGTATTTTTTCCAGCCTTTTCCATGCTAGTAGGTAGCCTAGTGTATATATTTCCTTGAAGCTGCTTTCCTTATCGCTACCATAAAATAAGAATATTTGTTAACCCCTGTTTTTTATATGTTTTATTTTGTATTTTATTATCAGCTGCTTCTTACTGCCCGTTCGGACTTTCCGCATATTTATACTAACAAGGTAGACTATATACGTAGATGGTAGAATTAAATGGAGATGTATACACATTAACGTGGAGGGAAAGTGAAAAACAATTAAGAATAAACCACTAACAGTACATCATAACTGGATTGTAACCCTGATCTCCCCATCACTAGCAGTCCAGTTTATCAAGAGAGGGGCACCTTAGACTAATCAACCACCGATACGGATAACTTCTGTGTCCAACATGAATAAAAGCTTGAGAATATATAATACACTGCCCTATCTCTTAGCCATATTTAATGGGTTGTATCCTGATTGCGAACAGGGCAAAACTATTCCAAATTGCGAAAACACCCAAAATGTTATGGCCACCTAAATATCCAATGTCCAGATTGCGAACAAGTAAAAGAGAAACTCGTGGTATTTCCTACGTGAGGATGGTGACATGGGTGGAAGGGGTTACTGGCAGCACCCACCAGCCACCAGGGCTTTCCTCCTTACAAAGCGTACCCTAGCTTAACCTAACATAACCTAACCTAACCTAGCCTAACCTAGAAATACGCGTGTATGTAATTTAGTTAAATTAAGACTGACGGGGCTGAAATAACCCATTACTGCTAGGCCGCATGTGGGGCCCCTATTAGCAAATTAGGGGCAGGATGGCATAGCAACATGGCGTGTCCGCAATCTGGACTCCTCCTCATGTATCAAAATCTCATGTTCGCAATTAGGACTGTCTGGAATCAGGAGACCACCATTTCATCAATCCAAACAATTTCTAAGTAAATAAACACACAATACAAGCACTTTAAAGAACAATAAATAAAGCGTTCGTCTCGTTTGTGATTTAATTCATTCATAATCATCTCAATAACAGGGTTGGATAAATATGATAACCTCCTCATTCAAAGATAACACCTCATTTAAAGTCTGATGTTTGTCGGCAGAGCAAATAACAGACGGTGGCTGACTCTTTGGTTTTAACATCGTTAGGAACTGGTTCCAGTTAGGCTGGTTTTCCAGTAGGCCAGCTAGCTAGACATGTTATTGAGTTTTAAAATGATACCGTAATTAGGATAAACGAAGTGGTTCTTTCTCTTTCTTTTTTATAATAATTATGTGTTTGTATGCTGTTGAAATCTTAAACATCAATGTGGGATATTATTACCATGTGTCTAGGAATAATAAACATTGATTTGAAATGAACACGAGGTTGCGATTCCTTTAGGTAATGTAAGTGTTGTTTAAATAGATGATTGAATACATACTAGGATCGTCATATAAAGAGAGTTTTAGGACAGTTAGTAGAATAATTAGTGCAAAGTAACCTACATGGTCAAAAGGTCACTTTATTTTTTCATCTAAATTGACATCATGTCAAAAGTCACAAATGCCTTAACGTCTGAATTTATACAAGTAGATCCAATAACTATTTTTTGTAATTTGGCAATTGGACAAGCTTTGTTTAGTTTTTGTAGTGGTAGTTTTAACGAGTAGAAATAAGGCAATGTTTGGTTCTTAAGAGGGTAGATTTAACGAGTAGAAATAAGGCAATGTTTGGTTCTTAAGAGGGTAGATTTAACGAGAAGAAATAAAACAACGTGAGATTTTTGCGGGGAAGTGGGAAAATTTTAGAAATAAAATAAATCTATATTATTGCAGAGGTGGAGATAGTTTTAGCTACAATAAATAAAACTAAGTTTTAATCTTATTATTATTATTATTAGCACCGCGTCTTACTACCCGTTCGGGTTATACGCACTTACGCTAATGTGTAATGGTAGGGTGATTGTGAGATGAAATGGAGGACCTACAGTTTAACGTGGAATCCGAACCACGGTGGAGGCCTGGCATTCCTCACATTAACAAGATGTCTTGTCAGAGGTGAAGGAAGGGTTTGGTAATCAGATAAATCTTTGCCGTGACCGAGGATCGAACCCTGGCCGCCAGAACAGAAGTCTGACACCTTACCCCTAGACCACCAGGTCACCCAAATTTAATCTTGACGGGGTAGTTTTAACTACAATAAATAAAAAGTTTGATTCTTGAGATGATGATTTTAAAAATTAAAAATTAAACGTGAATAATTGTAGACCTTAATATTTGAGATGAAATAATTTTATTATGAAAGACTTTTATTTTAAGAAGAACGTCAAAGTAACGTTTTTATTTTATAATATAAGATGTATATATCATTGCAAAAGCCTTTGTAGTTTAATGTTTTCATTCTTTACCTGAATGTGGATAGAATAGCTAGTTCTGGTAAATGAAGACTATAAAGACGTGTCACTATTCATCAAAACGGGACAAGTTCTAATTTTCAAAATATTAGTTTAATGGCTTTTGTTAACACATACTCCAATGGGCAAGTCGACAAAGGCGTTAGTCAAGTCTGGTCTGGTATGCCATTAAAGGAGGTATTTTAATTCCATCTTGGTTTAATTAGGTGTTTTTTTACTATATGGTTTATTTATTTCCCCTCACGCGATAGTGAATAAATTTATTTCACCTTTCACTTTTTCCTACTAGGCCTAGTGTCAATATGTTGATAGCATGGACCATATGGAAGAGGCTTTCTTTGCACGTAATGAAAATAAGCTTAACAATGTGTATGATGATGCATAATGGAACAAAATAAACAAATTTACAAAGAAGATGAATCTAGAAATATGCTCATTAAATATTTAATATCTAACAATAATTATTAAATTTCCTATTAAATTTCCTATTTGCACAGTACATTAAATTTAATAAAATCCATTCATGGACTTTACACAAATTGGTGGGCACGTGTATTGAACGTCAGGCTCATTTGCCAAGGATTGGTACATCAGAATAGAGTGATAATTATTTTTCGTTAATGTTTTCCCAATTGCCCTACACGTAAATATAGATACATTTCCTCTAAATTTCACTTCCCTCCTCCCTTACCCATAACTCAATGGCGTCAGCCCGCAATAGAGCCATACTAACAAAATGGCCACAATCTGTTGGCTAAGATATTGCCATTTTCTGTGTATAGAGGGTATCATGTAGTCATCACAACGGAATCTGCGGTCGTTAACCTTTAGTGAGAGTCACTAAAATTTAGCATAGTATAAGATTTTTTATTTGATTTATTCATTTAAATAGTTCATCTAAAACGTTATCAAAAGCTCCCATTGATCCGATTCAGTTGCCGCTTGGCCTTAGGTGCTATTCTCGCAGTATGCTAGACTCTCGATGATGGGGACATCAGGGTTCGAATCTCGATTGGATTTACTGAGAATTGTTTTTTTAATGGCTTTCCACTCTCCCTCCATGCAAATACGGGTACTCTTCCTCTAAATATAACCTTCCTAATGCGTAGAACCATAATTAGCACATAAGCGTATAACCCGTTGACACATAATATACACTCAGCCTACACAATCGTGAACGATATAAACACAAATCCAAATTAGGGAAGTGAAAGGATTAACTCTCTCATAAGGAAAAAATTTATAATTTTTCCTCTTACCATTTTTTAAGCTTTACGTTATCGACTACCCTATTTCTCTTCTTTCCCTTGTCTACCTCGAAAGCAGCAAGGCCAGAGAGAGTCCCAATCGCACGGGAGAGCGCTTAGGAAGACAAACGACTTCCGGTTGACAAGGCTCAACGCTTTCCCTCTGCCTACCGACCGGGAGAGGGCGAAATAAATAAAGAAAGAGAGAACACAAATGAAAAAGAGAGAGCACTTCAATAAAACGTAATTTGAGAGGCAGATTCATTCCCTTGTTTATCTTACCTTGCGTTTGCTTCTCTCGCCTTCTGATTGGTCGAAATTACACAGTATTATCATGGTCTCACTCCACCCCCTAACCCACCGGCATCCTATCTTTCTTTAAGGGTGTAGATAGATACTTGGTAGGTGGTAAAGATGAATTTTATGGAAAAGAAATTTTTTTTTTGTAATTTTATTTCTGTGTAAACACAAGTTTATTATTATAAATGCTTGTTTTAATAACAAATGTCCGCTAAGCCCTTTGATATAATTATATCCCTTCAGTTTCGATGTTGACGAGTTTGGAAGATATATTATATATTTTTGTCGTCGTTTCTCACCACCCACTCGGGTAACACGCATATGTACTAATTACGCTTTGTTAGGGATGAATAAGGTTGAATTTAGAGGAAGTGTGCCTTCATTTCCGTGTAGGTAGAGCAGAAAATTATAAAAAAAAAAAATCCTCAGCACAGCCGATTGGGATTCAAACCAAGATATCTCTGTCATGGGCAGTAAAGTCTTTTGTGAGTGATGCCTTAGACCATTCTAACGCCGAAGTGGCTGTTAAACGTATTGATAAGGGAAAAAAAAACGCTTCGGTGGCCTCATGGTCTAAAGCGCTACTCTCACAGTATACTAGATTGCTGATAATGGGGAAATCAAGTTTCGAATCTCGGTCTGGTGTACTGAGGCTGGTTTATTTAAAAAAAAATTTTTACGCTGCCACCACGCAAATGATGGTATATTTCTTCTAAATATAACCTTCCAAAACCATTAGCGTAATTAGTACATAAGCGTATTGCCCGAACGGATAGTAAAACGTGATGCTATAAAGAAGAGAAAAATTAAAACGCAGTTACTCAACACATTCTACATTATTATGAGGATTGGGTACGAGTAAAATTATTTCCAGTCTCTTTGTGGATATTCAAACGCTACAAACACCTTTTTTGGTTTTATGATTGATTGCAGACAAATCTTCAACTAAGGAAAGTTGTAAAAAGTAACTGGCGCCTCAATTAGACCAAAAATTGTATTTCGAAAAGGTACATGTTTCTAAGAAGTAATTGAACCTTCATGAAAACACAGGTAGATCTCTTTTACCCCTTGGGAACATCCTCCCTGTTGAATGACCTCCACTATCTTTACAAGCCTATTACATTTATAGACGTGTTTCATTACTCGTCGACCTCACAAGATAGCCCGCTTAAATTGAATCTAAGTGAAGAGAGCGTAAACCACCCTACTTTATTCCTAGTATTTTATACTACCCATTAGGCTAGGTGTTTCCAATGGGCACTTACAGACTAATAAAGATACCGACACTGGTTCTGGATCATTCCTAAAGTAATTCATTTCCAATGACGGAGTTTTCGAAGAATAAAGTCAGCTGACTTGAACAAAGGTTCATAACAAAACATCACTATAGTAGGATTGTCAAAGATGCTAAGTATCCGAAATTTATAGAAATTACTAAAGCCAGTTTTATATATTTATAAGTCAAACAACATATTCTGCAACTATTACTTTATCAGGATATAGGGATCCTATTTATCTTGGCGTTTTTGGAGACAACTTCTCTAAAATCACCGCCGATAACATTATTCAGTAGTACATAAATCATATTTCCTATAATCGTGTTAGTGGACTAAATAATTCTTTGGCTTTAAGAAACTCTAACATTAATAGCAACACGCCTGTCATCACTCATACACCCCACCTCAGCCAGATTACTTTGATTATCTTTAATATGTTTGGGATAGCTTTCTCCATCCTCTAGTTTTTCCATCCTTAGGTTCAAATAACTTTTGACAGTACTATTTTCTCAAAAATTCTCAACCTATAGTCTTGGTACGGAGTTAAAAAGCACTCTTCACAACCGTTAAAAACAACGGTTAGGATTATAATAGAAGTTTTGATTGGGTTTAAGGGAGGTATAATTTAAATAAAGGTTACTTGAATTTGCATTAAACTAAATCAAAAACTATTTTACTAAAAAATTACCCTTAATACATACGGCAGGGATTTGAATCCTGACCCTTCCATCATAAACAAACCATATCTAATTAGAAAATAAATAGAATAATAGAAGAAGATACTTACAAGTTTTCTCATAAGATAGGGTTAGTGAAATAGTTAATTATGATTCCCATGATGAAAGGAAAATTAAAAATATGATAAGTGAACGAAAAAGAGAAACAGACGAGTAAAAAAGAGAAAGATGTAATGTGAGTTCATCAACTTGTGAGTGAATCTAATGAGAGCCGTCTTTAAACATGTCGTGTGCTTACAGTATGTGAAGAGACCACATGACATAATATGGAGACAGCTTCACACACATTTATTAAACTTTTATTTACAAGACCACAACATAACACTTTGGTAATATAAGTGTTGATTTTCTTACCTTTTTAATTTGTTTTAAAATATAGTTTGACACAACAAAAACATATATATTAAGACGTGGTTGTATGGGTCGTGAGAAAAGGCCAGTGTTTTTCAAATTTTGATATCGACACTTTTTTGGGTCAAAATATATCAAATAGTTATTCAGTAGGCCTACAAACATTAAGTTTAATTTTCTCCAAATTGTGAGCTCAACAGTTCTTGAATTGTGTCCTCTAAAATGATGAAAACTTTTTCTCTTCATTTACAAAGTTTGTCATTTAATGACGCTATACTTATGAACTATATTCAAGAAGTGTTGATATCCCCATGTTTAGAAATTTAAACTTTGTGTTTGTACTGGAGAAATATTTTATTTATTTTAACCAAAAAAAGGTTTTGCTATAAAAACTGCAAAAAACACTGGTCGTTTCTCATTTTCCCTCATCCCTAACTTTATGTATGTTTCTATGTTATTTTTTATTTTGTTTTAATGATCCACGTCTTGCTATTCACCTATTCACACTAGAGGGTCATTCCTTGTCAAATGATCCAATACTTCAACACTTTTGAACCTCAATCACTTGGATTTTAAAAATTTACATTAAACAACGATAGGATTAGTTTATTTTATAGTAAATATAATAACATTGTTACGTTATTATAATTAGTAAGCTGCCAGACACCTTAGCTCAGTTGGTAACGTGTCTGTCAACTGAGCAAAGGGATTCGGATTTGACTCTTGGAATGTCCAAAAAATTTAAGATAGTTTAAATGTGGGTTGTCCTTTTCACAGTGATGTATTAACCATTAGTCTGTGTGTTGTTTCTGTTCTATATTTAAGTTAAATTTCAAGTTGGGTTCTGATATGATCAGTCGGTTCAGAGAGTGCCTGTTAAATATCTAAAATAAGTGATAATGGAAAATTAGTAAGTTCAATAAAAGTGTTATTAGCATCTTAACCTAAAACGCTAGCTTGGAGAGAATTCTATTGCAATGGACCAGAAAGCATATGTAAAAACTAAGATAAAATAATTTATGGTCTAAAAGGTTAATAACTCTAGTTCATAGAACGATTATTGTGCTATGATATAATCAGTCGGTTTAGAAACTGCATGTAAAATACCTCAAATAAATAAACAATAATAAATAAATAAACAATCAAGATATTTTATTTGTTTGGGCAAAAAAATATATTATTTAAAAATAAATTACAACCATACAGACTTAGTCACGTGGTTAGTTTCGGTTTTTTGCTTGGAAATATAGGTTTGTAATTAGGAGGGCCTTGGTGGCTATATCCCAGTATAAAAATAACGACATCGATACATAAAGCCCCCTAAAACCATTACACATGATCTTAACATTTTATGTTGTGACACTTAATATATTACTTTGATGGCTAGAGGAAAGTTGGATCTATATTATTAATGCTTTACTTTAAAATTTGAAGTGCGAGTTTTTATCTATTTTAGTTTAATAAAATTAAATATAATTGGTTTAATTGATCAGGAACTTTCATACATAATTTGGCGTGAATGAAAAAAAAATTCTTAAATAAAGTGGAATTTATAAACGTCTTAAACGCGTCTCAGTGTTCTCACACGTATTCCCCTTAACTCGCGCTAATCTTTTACCCCACCTTAAACAGACGCTCATATATGAAAGGTATAGGAGAAAAAGGGAAAAGTACAAATTTAACTCTTATTTAGTAAGTGCTTCCATCTGTTAGACAATCATGATACTTTTCTAATGTACTTTATATTATGGTTAATATATGTCACTTTCATATTTAGATTATTAAAAAAAAAAATTATGGGTTCCCTCCGGGGTTTGAGATATAAAATTTTTGTCCATGAAAAATGGTGTAGTGGTACTTCCACTCTTTTTTATCCTGTACCTTTAAGAGCGTTCATCATAGCAGGTCCAATTCAGCTCTCGGTTCGCATCTGCTTTTGGGTGTGTGCGCGTGAGGTGTGGAAATAAAAGGGAAAAGAAAAGACACTACGACAGAAATATGTGATGTGCATCCGTATTTGAATGATTACTCGAAATTTCCCGTGGTGACGATGGGGGACAGAGCGACAAAGCTCCTTGTTAGTAACTACAGTATGTCACTATTAAGATAGAATGAAGACTTGTGCACAATGCTTATCTGTAAAGCCATTCCAAAATGGTCAAAAACGGCCTTTTCAATGCAGTTTGTATCCAAATATCATTTAATGTTTCGAAAATATTCAGTACTAAGAAATTCTATCAACACTTTATCTCCATTAATGTTTTAATCAGAAATTATCCACGTGTAATAGTGTTGGAGTAAATTTACGATTTCTAGCCGACTGTATCACATATTTGATTGGCTTGTGATGCATACAACCTGATCGAAAATTATCGTGTGAACGATATAATGAAAGCACATACTAACGTAACTAATGTATATGATTTATCCCCTAGCGAGTTGAAAGTAAAATTAAGATGTCCGACAAAAACGATATAAATGTTACCTGCCACTCTTGCGATAATAAGCGAACCAACATCGTCAGACACCGTGGGAAAACTCTATTTAATGACAGGCAGTGCAAGTTGGGGTAACATGAAGGGCGCGTATCACTGATATAGTTAACATACATGCGAACTACCTGGCCTACAGCATGATAAGGATAAAGAAGATATGCTCTTAATCTGATACAACCTTCCCTTAGGGGATGTTAGTCACTAGATATTACCCACCTTCACGGTATGAGCGAGGGATCTTTAACGACCGTTGAATCTTTATAAATAGCAACATTACATCTACATACCCAAAACTCTGACAGAAATTATGATCTAATCACAAAACCAGAGGGAATTTCACCCGTCAGATTTTAAACTTCGCCCGACAGTTGATGGACTGCTCTCCACGGACAGAATTTGGCCACCAGATCAATGACATGCTTTATGATCGCAGTCACCGATTGGAGAATATTAAACCGAAATCTAGAAGCTTCAGGGAATGCACTTGATTAGACGTTATGGCAACGTATCAATTAGCTCGATGAACAGATTAAACAAACATGAGTATTTCACAAATATTTTATGGGCCCAAATGCAAGGGAAATGTCAGCCTACTAGAGATGAATATCATATTAAAGGTGATTAGGCATACACGAAATATTAACTTAAAAATTAGAATCGTCGAAACCGCATTGGATTAAGATAAAAACTAAACAAACATTAATTTAAGTTTTCGAGAAAAATTTTATTGGTATAAAACCACATTTTTATATATTTAAATTATTTCTGATAAGGTACTTTTACACCACGTCTTAGAACCCGTTTGGGCTATAGGTATGTACCGGTATTGATTACGATAATGGAATAGAGATGTAGGAAATATAACCTTAAAGAAATGTACCCGCATTTGAGAAAAGGAACGAGTTTGAAACCATTTAGGAAAAAAACCACATTAAGTGTCCTTGACTGGGATTCAAACATATATCTCCATACAATCGAAAATCTAGTCCAACACGAGAGTGACACCTTAAATCATGCGGCCACCAATGTGGGTGACAATTTAAATTGTATGATATTTAATTTTATTCTAAACTATTAACAGAGCATGACCACAACTATAATACATCCATCAATATCCAGTTACTTCGATTTTATTTCAGTAACGTAGCAGATTTATATAAATTCTATGGTTGTGTGATTGGGCAATTTTTAGCTTAAAAGTCGAGTTCAAATCAGGTTTGAATGAAAAAATCGAGATTTTCTAGAGAGTAGATTAGTTTTTGAACTATAAATATCCCAAGTAGAATTTGTTTCATATATCTATGTACAGTAAAAAAACTAAAGACAATTTTTAAGCGTGTCGTTTTTGTGAAAAAATTATGATCACAAAAGTTTAGTTTTTATTAATTTATTATGGTTGTATAAGTTTAAATCGGGCAAAAGGAAATAATGAGGGACCATACTTGCTGTTAAATATTATCTTAGAATTGAATAAAATTAATTAAACTGAGGATTTTTGTGATAAAATCGAAAATTTCGAAGACTCAAAATTTACGAGTTTCGTAAAAATCTTTAAGTCGAGTTTTAAAAGCTATTAAATTTCGACTCAAATTCAAATTTTGGAGTATTTTAGCAACCCTAGTAAGCTTACAGTTAAATTCTAATCCCAACATTTATTGCATTGTTTTATTTAACACCTTACTAATTACAAATCTTAATAAAGCCCAATGTCTACTTCAGCGATAAGTACAAACTTCATTTTCCACGGATGAACAGTTTGTCTTGTAAAAGAAAGTCACCGACAAATATCCCTGTCATGAAACAAATCTAGCGGTTTTAACGAAATTGCAATTTTTTCTAATTTGGGAAGAGAGCCATTATCATAGCTTTAAAGTTAGGTCGTGTGCGCAATGTCGATTAGGGTGATCATCGTATAGGACCGAACGTGATGTTGAGCTTTCGTACATCATGAGGAAAGAAAGTGTGGCTATAAGTTTGTCAATTACTTTTACAAAGAGTTGAAAAACGTACCAAAGGGAATTAACTAAACTGATTTCTCATTTACTATATTTATATAGCCTTTCACACTAACGTATTTATAAATGCATTTGTAAATTGTTTTTGGAAATCTAGGATTAAATGTAATATTTAAATAATTTTTCAAATACGTAACATAATTTGGTATTACTAGTTATTAGCATTTATTTAAACGTGATTTTTTTTTCTTCGTTGAAATGGATTTAGCATAAAAAATAATGATTATTATTCTTATTATCATTATCATATCACCATGTAGCTATGTGAATAAAATGCAAATAGTATTCCTGTATCAAGAAATAATATCCCCTAGATTACTAATAACTAAACTTAATTTTGCATTTCTGGTTTAAGTTGGGGATTTAGGGAACGCAAGCTACGGTCATGTTTTTTGCAGTTTTGAAAGCAAAATCGTTTTTTGACAAAAAAAATTCTCTAATAGAAACATAGAGTTTAATTTTCTTCACACGGTGAAAATATTTCTTGAATACCTGTCATGACCGTAGCAGATTTAGATGACAAACTTTGTTTTAAACTAGGAGAAAAAGGTTGTTTTAAATTCCAATACACCCTTGACCGATATTCAAGATCTGTTGAGGTTACCTTGTTAAGATAACTAAACTCGTTTCTGCTGAAGCAAAACTTGATCTATTTTGGAAAAAT
>CABFVZ010000086.1:134956-145217 GCA_902151445.1 Timema monikensis | reverse complement strand
GGGGGATGGAGGAGCACAACCGAGCGGCTGGGGTAGGAAATTCCAAGCAGGAGTAAAGTCGATCCATGGTTGAAGTGGTAGTAACTGACAGGTAGCAAAAGTTACCAGATCAACTCTCATATGTATATTCACCGAACCATATGATCTACCATGCCATATGCTGAATTGTTTTCAGGAGAGGATCCAGAGGAGAGGGTTGCAGGGGGACGCACCCCCCTTGAGGGTTTTTTAGTTAGTATTGACAGTAATAATTTAAAAAAAATAATAGACTAAATCTACGTTATTGTCACTACTGGTTGTACTGTCACGTAATATTTCACTAATGAGGATACATACGTAATTTAACTAAAAAAACTCGCTTCGGTGGCCGCAAGATTTAATGTGCTACTCTCGTGTTAGACTAAACTGCCAAAGACAGGGATGTTGGGATTCGATCCTGGTTGGGTGCACTGAGGTTTATTTTCCTATAATCGTTTTCCATTCTCCTTCCACGAAAATGTTAGTGCACTTCCTCTATATTTAACTTTCCTAATTCCTAGCATATTAGTATAATTAGTACATAGGCGTATAGCCTATTTTGAAACTACTCTCAGATTTAAAGGATTTTTCCATCAGAATTTCCTGAGGGGTCGCCTCCAAGCCTGGTCCCATGAGAACTACCCCTTTCCCCACAGCAACCATCCCACCCCTCCTCATCTTCACAAACATCCTGGATCCACCCCTGGTGGTTGACACTTTTGGTAGTCAAACAAACAATTTATTTTTCTTTTAACAGTATTCCCATAATTGAAACACAAACAACGTATGGTAGTAACGGTTCTGATGTTCCTTTTTTTGTGGAAGCGGCGTCTGTGGATCACTTGAAAATACTTAACAAACAAGATATTCTATCTAAAATGTTTAATTTTGAATTTAATATTTTGTAAAACTCTTTCTCTAAGTCATGAAAACACAAACATTTATTTTGGTGGCCAGCTATAATAAAATACCAGTGGGAATATTTTATTTTTTATATTATTATTTCATGCAATATAATCCCGGGATAGGCAACCCCGGTGCCAATTGCCACAAGTAACGAATTGGCGATAAAAGTGTGGAAAATTTTAGTTTTCCAGTTTTAACAATAAAATAAACCTTTTCCAGACGTGTTCTGGGTTAACTTGATATTTTCTGGCATATCATTGAAAGCATTCTGTTTTTTGAATGCGTCATTGACGCAATATTGTATGCTATACAATACTCTTCCCCGTCCCCTCTCATGCTCTTTCCTCACACAAAAGTATTGTCAAATTTCGCATTAAATTGTCTTACACTGTCAATTTGAACAGTTTGCATCAATTGCGTCTGGAACAGTTGTAGCTAAGTAGCCAAAGTGTATATGTTTTGAATAAACGCGTACAGTTTTTTTTAACGTTCGATTGAAAAATATAAATTCTAAATTTGTACATATTGTAGCTACATTGAACATTATGTTGCCCACGTTAGCACTGCACTAGCTCTTGTTGGCACAACCACTAAACCAAAAACATGGTTATATTAATATATTTTGTTCTTTAAATAAGTTATGAAAAAACCTATTTTGCAATAATCATTAGTTAAGTATTATTAAGAGCATTTATTAACGCTTTTGTTTGCTAATATACTGTCACTAAGAAATAATAATTATTTCCACGTAGGTTAACGTTAGTGAATTTTATCCAATGTTTGCAGTAAACATATTCTGCTAGAATTCAGGAACCACCACTCCTAAAATGGATCGACTGTATATACACCAAAAACTAGTTTTGGAATTATGTAAGAGGTCAAAGTTAAATCTTTAAACAAAAATACAACAAACCAGTATCCTTTTTATTTTTCTCTCTCGAAAATTTGTTTGTTACACATGGGTTTCTTTGAGTGGTTCCGATTGTGATCAGTTTACACGCTATATATTCTAAAGATGACTAAACCGTACTCTGTAATAGATCGACATTAAGTAGCAGAGTGATGTGACTAAAAGGTACTTACTGTCTGTTGAGGTTACATTATATTCAACTTTTAAGGAATACCATTAAGAAGAACCAATAACTAGCAAGTTGATAAATGAACATCGAGGTGCACTTATAAATGACAACATAATATTTTTTTAAATGCATGTGTCACTAATTAACAAGTATTACCTATTTAATTTACCAATTTCTATGATAATTACTTTGAGAGTAGCTTACAAAAGCAGAAATATCTTATTTTGAATATATCTCCACAATTATTTAGTATACGAAATAACTTATCATTGTAAAGTTATAGTGGGTCCTACTATATAAAATTAAAAAATCTTTTATTTGAAATCTATTTTTATTAAATTTTTATATATTTTTTAAGGAGCTCTTTGAAAGTTTAAATTAATTGTGTGGTGTTCATTTGTGGACAAAAATGTTCCTATTTTTTTTAAATGTTTCTGTAACAGTGTATATTATTTAATTTATTATCTTTGGTGAAATGTTTCTGTGACTATGTAAAGTATTTCGTTTCACAAATCTTAAGAGTTTTTATTAAATGTTTCTATAAAAGAAAGAGAAAGTATGTGCAGTGCACCGAAACATTTATATTTAAATATTATAATTTCCCACCCCAATGTCTATTTCCAAGAAATAACATGAAATATAGATAGTTGACACTTTATGAAGCATGAAGAAATGTTAATTTATTTTGAAATTCGTCGAAATTTTTTACAATTATAAACTAGAAATATAGATTATTAGAGAGAAATAATCGTGCTAATTAGGCATGATTGGCAATATATCTAATTAAAGTCTAAATTAAATGTGTTAAACCAACGTGAAAAATAACCAACTCGTCATGTTTGGTCAAAATCGCTGGAACTACGCACATAAATAGAATAGGTGCTACTTAGCACAATTACCAATAATATACACTACTGCACAATATATGTCATATGAATCAAGTTATATCACTACATTTCTTATAATCATAATTATATACCTCTATCAATCACTATAGTGCATAAAAATTGGTAAAATTTTCGTAAGCATTATACGTCAATATTAATACCATAAAATGGAATATGAGAAAGAAGAATATGCATAGAGGAATATTTGAATATATTGAGTAGCGGAAACATGGTACCCGTGACGTAGTGTCAAGTCAAGATAGGATTTATTATTATTATTATGAATTTTTTAACACTCCTTTTTGTTATCCGTTCGGGCTATACGTCAATGTACTGATTACACTGACGTGCTAAGATTTAGGAAGGTTGCATTTAGAGGAAGTCAACCTGCATTTACGTGGAGGGAAAGTGGAAAACCATGTAGGAAAAACCACCCTCTCTACACCCGACGGGAATCGAACCCTTATCTCCCCGTCTTTGGCAGTCTAGTCTATTGCAAGAAAAAAAAGCGCCTTAAGACCATGAGGGCCACCAAAGCAGGTTATTTCCCAATTTAATGTATTTATGTTTTATTTGGGTCAATTTTGGCTGCCATGATTGAGGTTCTATCTAGCGAGTTTTAACGTTCATTTATACAAATAATTCTAGAAATACTCTTACATTGTTAAAAAAATATTTTTAATTGTCTGTAATAAAGGCTATTTGGTTGTTTTGCGAAAATGGCTTGTAGTAATCTTCCTACAGATTAAATAGAGTATGTGGAAGCGTGTGTCTATATAGAAGAAGAAACAAGATTTTAAAAAAAAAATCAATGCCGACCAGGCTCAAATAGTAGAGCAATTTCTTAAACTCGTCAACGGAAGAGGGGAAGCTCTCATCATTTGGTAAACAAGATACATACCAGGGTGAACTACTACATTTTCTATCTTCTCTTCATACTTCGCACATTTGCATCCGGAATGTGTTACTGCTTATTGAGCTTTGTGTTTCAAGTTGATATACAACCCGCCTCGCAAAATCGCTTGGAATTAACCAAATAAGCTAAATGTTGTTAAAAAAGAACGTAAGCGACCATTGCAGCTGCGAGATATTATTCGACTGTTTCTTCTTGATCGTTGTGCCACTGCGATATGAATACGTTTAGTCACGGTAATTTAAAGAAGAAAAAGTGAAAATGTCGGTATTAGAATTAGTTATGACGATAATTTTTGCCAAAATTTTTGATATCACATAGACACTTGTACAAAGGTGGATTTAGAATACTTTTACTGAATGAGTAACAATCCCACAACTCTATAATTTAAATTAATTCGATTTAATGTTGCTTAAGAATAGCATTATCAATTACAATATAACAAGATATTTTTTTACTTTAGCTATCATAATTGTTTGATTGATACGTTTAAAAGAAGGTTTATTACGTGCAGTACACCCACAGTTGGGCAGGGTGGATTAAGACAAAAACCAGGCTTAGGTGATGAGTGGGAGCTCAAAGTTCGTATGTCGGTTGGGAGTACTAAGGTATATTTTCCCAAATTTATTTCCCACCCTCTCTTTAAGCGATTGCGAGTTAATCTCCCCTAAATTATAACATCTTCATTCCTACCCTATTAATCTAGGCATTATTATAGCCCAGATGGGTAGTAAGATGCACAGCAAATGGGCCTACGTTACTAACGTTTGTACTTTTAAAAAAAAATTGTCAAGGAGGAAAATATATATTTGGATTTCTATATCTTTTTGGAATAAATTTGATGATCCATCACTAATAACAAGATTATAATAATATAAGAAATATGTTAAATTTTACTAAAAAAATGTAAATACTTTTAATTTAAAATACCATAAACTTCAACTTTAACCTCTAGGGGCATGTACAGATATTGAGAAATCCCACTTTAATTAAGAATTGATTTGTAATCTAAAATTTTTGTTTTCCAAAAATAGAAGTTAATTGCATCAAAACGTTCTTTCTTATACGATCAAAAATCTTATATACTTAATTTTATGGTCACTAAAATAATTCACAAAATGGTAAAATAAATTTAATTTTAAAGTCGTTTCACGTGAAATGTCTCAAGTCTGATTTACAGCCTTCTTAAAACAAATAAAGTAAAAATGTGATGGGCTCACAACAGAAAGTTTAAGGATTATTGAGAATAGTTTTAATGATTTTTGAAGCTTTAGAACTGCAATTTATAATAAGAAAAAACTAAATGTGAGGTTGTGTTCTTTCAAGTAGGCGGCACACTTAATATAACTCATCATTTATAAATATAGATTAAAAACTACATAAGCCTGTTTAATTTGAAGAAAGCTACTGTTAATGAAGTGATACGATTGTTTCATCCAGGATAGTAAACATATCTACCTTTCCTCCCTTCTAACCCCTCCAACCCTCAATCGCACCCATTGGAAGTGTGCGTGCTTACGTGAAACATATCACATAGAACTAGATGCCCACATACTTGGTTGTTGCGACCCGAACTGCCATCCAATAGAACCTTTATTAATAATTAACAAAAATAGATTAATTATTTAACGTGTGGAAAGCCACCCGCCCGGACTATTGGGTCGTACACCTCATTGGGTNATATATATATATATATATATATATATATATATATATATATATATATATATATATACCCACACATTACTAGTTGGACCAGAGATCATAGATGGGAACTCAAGCCACATATTCATTACTATTCCTAAGTTTGAAAACTATTATTTCCATCGTGATCCACATCTTTCTGACCTTCGAGGACATGCGTTTTTTTTATACAGGTAAGGTATGAATTAGGAAGGTAGAATTTATAAGACATGTACCAGCATTTTCGTAGAGATTAAGAGAAAAATTGTTTAAGAAAAACATCTTGGTATACCTGTTCCAAATTTGTTCAGTCTAGCACTGTTGAGAACGTAACCACCGATGCGGTTGAAATATAGAAGAATATTTTGAAAACTGCCAGAAGTTAAATAATTTTCTCTGCCATATAAAAAAGAAAAGAAATTATATTTATATAAGAACGATGGTATATAGTATTTTAAAAAAAAGTATACGTATTATCACAAGGCGAGAATGCACTATGCTTAGATTTACTGGTCAGATCATCGGTAGTTAACTACAATGTACAAGAAGTCAGTATTTGCAGTTGATGGAAATTGATATGAAAAATTGTAATTAGTGTTAATAAATTAGGAAAGGGTTTATGGTTTTAGCACGTCTCACTTTGGCTCAAAACTGGTTAATTTTTTTCTTTAATCCCTTGTTTTGTCACAGTTGTTGTGGGAAGCTTAATGAATCTTCATTTCTGATAATTAAATCTGGAGTTACAATGTGTTACGTTTAAATAATAATATATAAACCTTAATAAAGCATCTCAAAGTATTTTCACTCAGAAAAATAAATATTTTTACATATGTACCTGTTACGTTCATTAAGCCCTAGAAGTTGAGTTGATACCGAAAGGATCCATTTGTTGACATATATGAATTCATTTTCTACCTAGGTTAATTTTTCCACTGATTATTTAAGGTGTGATTGTAAAGAAAGGGATAAAAGGCCAGTATTTTTTCAGTTTTTATATCAACACATTTTTCGGTCCAAGGAAATCAAATATTTCTTCATTAGAAACACAGAGTTTAATTTTCTTCACATGGTGATATCAACAGTGCTTGAATACCTGTCAAGGGCTTCTTGGGATTTAATTACAATCTTTTTCCCTGCGTTTAAAAAGTTTGTCATCTAATGCCACTATGATCATGACGGATATTTATTCAAAAACTGTTAATTTTATCATGGGAAGAAAATTTAAACTCTACGTTTCTACCAGAGACATTATTTTTTTTATTTTGGCCAAAAATAATTTGCAAACTCTAAAAACGCTGCCCTTTTCTCGCGTCTCATACAATCACATCTTTAGTAACTTGATCAACACTCCAACCTTAATTTCATTTCACTTCAATTATGATTCAAACTCTAAAAACATTAAAAATAGTAGGCTAGCACTCTGATCATTGTATGTTGATATATTTATCAAATAGTTCCCGTTCCCCATAAGCTTTCATACATGTTAAAACTGCTAGTAGATTTTTATTACTTCCCTCCGTATAGTCTAAAGCTACAATTAATAGCAAGCACTAATGAGTCTATGTAGTGATTATCAAGTCAACAGACAACCGCTAGGATATAAAACCCAATGACGTTAGAACTATAGGGTTGGCAAAAAGTAGACAACATAGAAAGTAATCACCATATCTATCTTGCAACAGTTGTCAAAATTGACATCTTTTGTCTGCAGAACTTATCATTTTTTATATGGAAGTTTTAGATAAGAAGATACCTTTTTAAACTGTCGGAAAAAGTTTATTTTTTATGTCAACCTGTCTATAAATCTCATGTTCCATACAACTCGATAGAATCATGTTAGCAGAACATAGAATTATAACAAACTTTTTTTTATGAGGAAAGATCAATTAATTTGTGATGAATGTAAACAATTGCCATCACTTTACCTGTAATCTAATAAAACATGTCGGAATAGATAAACAAATCGGTTAATAAATCATCATGCTCACGTGGGAATTACCACGAAGTGTCAATATGCTTCCATGAAAAAGGAATATAAAACATATGCAAGTCAGAAACCTATTAGGATTATATATATTTGGGAGTCTTTAATTGCTTAAAAGTTTCATTCTACTCGAAAATTTAATAAATTTTGCCCCTAGTTTTGATTTAATCTCCAATTTTTTGTTAGTAACTTTCCACTAATCACTCCGGGCAAATGTTTCTGTATTTATTAGAAACAACTTTTGAACCAGTATTTTTAGTTTTTTGAGGTTTTGTTGTGCCTGATCAGACAGTAAGGTGTATGGCGTTTTTTTTTATAAATATTTGTTATTATGATCTATATTAAATCATTTAAATTTAAAATAAAAATTAAAAAACTAATTGTATATGTTTATATTCTAGTTAGACTATTAATCATCCATTCTTAAAACTTTCAAAGATGGAGATAGTAGGCTAGCTCCAATGTAAGCATAATCATCATTTATAATTTTAATAACACTTTAGTTTGTCCAAAACCATCTCGGAATTAAAATTCCCCGCCATTTGTAAGGAGCAGCATAGCATAGTGTGTATAAAGTTAAGTGGGGTCAGATTCGTCAAAATAAATGACATCTAACTACATTAGTGAACATTACTTCTCGTGGGAATTAATTAACAAACCACCAAAAACTTCTCTTAATTCAACCTTCCTTTTGGTCTCATCTGAAAACCCTTTTCATTTGTCAGACTGTTGGGGGGCGCTAAGTCATCAAGACAGCTAGCGCTACTGGTGGTGGAAGGAGGGAGTGGGCTTGACTGACGGATTCAATTCACTTGTTTGTGTTTGTGGACACATACACCCATACAGATATATATGTGTGTATATAAATACTCACAAAGAAGACGAGAAAACCAAGACAATGGAAAAGAGAAGAAAATAGACAGAGAGAGACAGACGAACAGAATGATTAGTAGCAGTAAAGTTAGAGCAAAACGCGTTACTAAACCCCTCCTCCCCTTCACTAACCCTTAGTTTTATTTTAACAAAACCAAAAGCTTTCGTGACATGTCACGAGAATGTATTAGTGCCACCTCCTTTTTGTTTTGTTTTCTCTCATAACACTTCTCTTTGTTTCATTTATCTTTATCCCCCTATTTCCCTCCTTTTTATCAATTCCATTTATTCATATTCTTACACCCACTCAATCTTTCTGTTCCGATTTAGTACTGTTGTTTTTGTCTTTTTCTGTGCGTCTTTCAGGGGTTTCTTTTTAGCATGGTAGTACAGTGCGATATCGATTAATCGATCACAGCTCGTAAAAAAAACACTTTTGCGTGTGTACAATATACTCCTCACACGCAGTAACATAAAGTAAGGCCTCTTTCTACTCGCGCGGTCTATAATTTGTGCTTCTAACGCTTTCATCGCTTAGTGGTTAAACTCTAAGTAGGCTGTATGACGACTAACGTTGACGCTATAATTATTAACACTAAAATTTGGGAGGCTTCTTGTTACATCGGAAAATAGTCTATATAAAAGGGGGTGAGGTGCAGAAATAAAGAGTAATCGGTTTGTTTATTGTGTATATCTTCCGTAATCAAATAGATGTGCATATTTAATATGGAATTTTTTTTCTTGTCCATAAAAGAGAAGAAGCTTGGCTTTCATGTTTCTATTTACGATGTCATTTGTTTGCTTTACGTCAGTTAATTTTTTCATATGTAACTTTATTTAATTAGGGTCGTGTTAAGTGGATGTCTGTAAGAATTTATAATGTTAAACATTACATTATTCATTAAGGGGAGTTCAAGACAATTAAAAATAGGAGAGGATTGAAGAAGTACGAAGCTACAAACTTTAAAGTTTGCTTCACCTAGCAGGAACATAAACAATAATTCAAGAAACATAATGCTAACTAATTTGTTTTATTATTATGACACATTTAAATGTTTCGTAATATTGATGTAAGCTTATATGCTATGTGACTGTCCTTAATTATGATGGTTTTTTTTAATGGTTCATGCATGTACAGTACGTGAACCTGTCAATAAATTTTTTTTTTTTTTTTAAATTACATGATCAGCTCTTAATTATATATATATATACATACAGGTATGATTGTATGCATATACTTATTAAATCGTAGTTGAGTGTGGATATTCTCTAAAATGTAGGGCTAAGTATGTTTATGAAAATTGATTGGTATTATAATGTGATGTGACCTGGTGGTCTAGGGGTAAGGTGTCAGACTTCTATGCTGGCGGCTGGGGTTCAATCCTCGGTCCCGGCAAAGATTTATCTGATTGCCAAACCCTTCCTTCACCTCTGACAAGACATCTTGTGAATGTGGGGAATGCCAGGTCACCACCGTGGTTCGGATTCCACGTTAAACTGTAGGTCCTTCATTTCATCTCACAATCACCCTACCATTACACATTAGCGTAAGTGCGTATAACCCGAACGGGTAGTAAGACGCGGTGCTAATAATAATAATACAATATATCTGCATGTTTTTGATCTTGCCTCAATCCTTCGTTCCGTCCCTTTGGTCTAGTGGTTGAAGAGGAAACAGGCCCAGAGGAGCCGGGTTCTAGGCCAGGAGCTGGTATCTTATACAATATTATCTTGTGAGATTGTAGATCATATATATATATATACACACGTTGGCACTGCTTTTACTGCACGTTAGGGTTATATGCTTATCTACTAATTACGCCAATGATTTTAGCGATTAGGAAGGCTATACTTATATAAAGTGGGCCATTTGTTTGGAGGTAAGTGGAAAACCATTTAGGAAAAACCACCCCGGTAC
>CABFVZ010000086.1:117844-128635 GCA_902151445.1 Timema monikensis | reverse complement strand
CCCCCCCCCCTTCCCAATATTATTGGATTGCTACGGCCTTGATGATGATGGACTCAGCCATGATCCTGAGCGTGAATGCATCGTCCACTTCTACTTCTGATATTTCAATTGGGAGAGGCTTGTTCTCACAACATAGCTGGTGTTAATTAGTCTTAACGCTGTGTGATGGCAAGATAAGTGAGATTCCACAAGACAATCGTTAACATTATTAATAAAAATAAATCAATTTGGTGGCCGCATGGTCTAACACGCTACTCTCGCAGTAGACTAAATAGCCTATCAAGGGGAGCTTGAGTTTAGAATCTTAATCGGGTGTACTGAGGGTGGTTTTCCAAAAGGGTTTTCCACTCTCCCCCCACGCAAATATGGATACACTTCCTCTAACTATAACCTTCCTAATCCATAAAACCATTAACGTAATTAATACATAAACGTATAGCCCGAACGGGTAGTAAGATGTGGTGCTAAAATAATAATTATACTAATATAATGATAATAATAATAATATTTTGAAAACCTTTTTGTAAATTTTGATGAGGAGATTATATATTTTAATAATTTGATAAGAAATGAGACATGAAAGATGATACAGTTGTTGCTTTGCAATATACAGCTTAATAATTTTCAAAAGAAGAACCTCATGTGACAGCTAGAAAAGTCACTAGAGCTTCTTTCAGATATTCTTGCGTCAGTTCCTGTGATCTGTATTTGTCACTCTTAATATATATTATCAATATCTACCTATACAATAACAATGATAACATAGAACTATGTTGTGACTATTGACCACAAAAAGAGTTTACAGTTTTTAAAAGGATCTTCCTATGAAAATTGTAGGGCACTAATAAATGTCGAATTAATAAAACTAGTCCTCTTAAGGGTAGTCTATTATTTAAAGACAAACCATGAATTTGAACCTAGGTATTCTAGAGTCTAGAGCTATTCTCAGTGTCTAAGATCCTTTGAACTATGAGAAATACATTACAATTCATGTCTTTCAAAGATACATTGCATAACAATACTACTTACATTCAGGTGGAAGGTGGCCATTTTGAGCACTTCCTATAATGTTAAGCAGCTCCAAATTACTGGAGTATGGACTTTACTATAATTAGGAAACAATATCAAATGAGACACGTGTTTATGAACACTTTTTCATTATTTTTGTTTGTCCTGTCCACCGTTGAAGTGGGTCCCCCATGTTACAGTACAATTTTTTATATATGCATGTACCACGAACGAAGTGACATACGGTGAAAGTAAAATTAATTATTTAAATATTTAAGAATTAACTTTTGTCAGTAGGCTTGAATCTTCATCCAGGGGGCTGGGTTTCAAACCCCTCGCTTCTCTTCATATGCATGCTGATGAATTCATTTAAACACTACTATCCTTTGTCTTAGTTATCCTTGGAGTATTTAGTGTACAATCCTGCCAAATCAGATTCAGCTACTCCATTGGATGGTGAGTCATACTATATTTAATACATTTTAATAATATGATGTGAACTTAAATATTAATATTTGAATAGCAGTTTTAGTTTTGTAATATAGATTTGTCTTCATCGAGCTGTCAAGGTATAGTATTATACTATTAAATTCAAGGATTCCTTAAGGTGGTGATGTAGGAGTCACAAGCTAAGGGCAGTATTTTTGTGGTTTTTATAGTAAAATCTTTTTTGGCCAAAATAGATCAACTGTTGCTCCAGTAGAAACATTAAGTTTAATTTTCTCCACGTGGTGACCTCATCAGTTGTTGAACGTGTGTCAAAGGTAATCTGGAATTTAATGACACATTTCTATCTTAATTTAAAAAGTGTGTTATCTAATGCCACTATGCTCATGATAGATATTCAAGAACTGTTAATATCACTATGTGAGAAAATTAAAAATTTATGTTTCTATTGTTTTATTGCAGCGTATCTTTCCACCCGTCCGGATAATACGCTTATCTACTAATTACGCTAATGATTTTGGGGACTATTAAAGTTATATTTAGAGGAAGTGTGCTCGCATTTGCATGAAAGGACAGTGGAAAATCATGTTGGAAAAACCACCCGACCATAATTTGAACCCAGATCTTCCCGTCATCGGCAGTCTAGTCTACTGAGAGAGTGGCGAGTTAGACCATGCGGCCACCAAAGTGGGCTATGTTTATACTGGAGCAATATTATATTTATCTTGGACAAATACATTTTTTTTTCTATAAACACTTCTAAACCAATGTTTTTTTTTATCGCTTTCCCTACATCCCCACCTAAATTTGGACCAACCAATTTTCAATGTGACAAGCTTTGCAGGTTAAATAAACATTTATAATAAATTTCTTATCAAATTATCTTTAAGCCCTTAGATGCCCTATAAAGTTGAAACACTGCGCACTTATATTATAGACCACGGTACTGAATCTAGCAAAGCAGGATTTAAATTTTTTTTTTTCTTTTCTGAATGAAATTATTTTAAAGACTTTCATGAATGAAAATAACGCAGTGTGGGCTTTGAGTTTTTAAGCTTATACTAAAAAGATAAGTTTCATCCTAATTAGTCAAGTTTCGTTCGCCTGTCACTGACAGACTTATATTATAATGCGTTATCTGATAGCTCGCGATCTTAATAGAATCACACATTTGTACCCGGTGATTTCCGTACGTCCATCATAGACTCTATCTTAAAATATGAGTGAAGAATGACCCTGGACACTGGATCATTCTTGGATAGCTCAGTGGTTAGAGCATTCACGTACTAAGTCAAAAGTCCCAAGTTTGATTCCCGTGTCCAGGTGTCGTTTTTCAATTTTCAGAAAGCATAAATAATAGCTTTGGCTATTTGATTCTTTTATTATACTAGTTAGAATAATAATAACTTAAGTATATTAAGGGTCACCATCTTATAGAATAATAATATTTAGCACCGCGTCTTACTACATGTTCGGGTTGTACGCTTCATCTTATAGAGTAACTTAAACTTATTTGGCAGGCTGGTACACTAAGTACGCTAAGGATACAGACTCAGAGGGCTAACTTTTAAGTAAAACCATCAAAATTAATGATAAGGAGGCAATCACATTGGAGGGATTTGAAACCCAGCCAACTGGATACAGATTCAATCTTGAGCTAATTCTGTCAGTTTTANCTCGTTTAGTATATCCGTACACGCTATATACATATACGTCAAAGCAATAGACCCCCCCCCTAGTGTTTATGGATCGTGAAGGCTGAGCATATATCTAGAAGACTCAGGCTGGCTCTCTTCTAGGTTTTTCCCTTTAAAATATTATATTGTGTGAGGAAGGGCTCACTTTAGTAAAAGGGGTCTACGATAATTATTATACGAGTTATACGTGACAAGGTCGAGTATTTAGTTTAAATGCTTTGCCTTGTTTAAGCTAGTTTGTATGTCACGTGTGGATATATCATAAATTTGGAAAATTCGTAAAACGTTATCACTATTACAACTATTATAAATTTTATCTAGTGCACAATAAAATATTGTCCAATGATATTGTTTATAAGTCTCTATTCGGGAAAATGCTGATACTATTTGTTTAAGTATTTCATACTCATCCTGTTTCCCTATTTTAGATAGTTTTAAGTACTAAAATAAATCTTACGAAAATTAATATCCTATTATACATAATGCACTCCTAAAAATACGCTATTTATCTAATGTTTATTTTGGTATGTTTCCTTTAGAATGTATCTTTATCATTTGTGCGGTTTACATTGATTGATATTCATTAATATGTCATTTCCGTACATTTTGTATAAATTCAAACAACCTGAGAATCTTCACTGAGGATATGGTTACAATTACTATGAAATTAACGTGTTCAGAATAAAAATTATGTAAAATTCAAACCCAAATAATCCTTATTAAATTATTATACAAATTATTTACGTCTAATAGGATTACAGGACGTGAACAATAACTTATATTAACAAAACATGTGCTCTTTAATCAGATTTATGGTGTAGAACTCGAAATGATGTAGATGCCCGAAACACAATGATTCCGACAAAAAATTAACACTCATTAAATAAAAGTGGTAGTTTTATTACATACATTTTCTTAAAGAAGCCAAGTGTAACAACTTCCAAGCTAGATCACAGTGTTTTGAAAAAAACAAAAAACAAAAAACAAAAAATAACAACGTAAAACTGAGCAGACATGGCTGTTCCAAGCGGATGTGATCTTAACTAGATGTTTCAAACCCAGTGTTTATAAAGAAGCGCATCGGATGGTAAAGTCTTTGCTCTCTAATCGACTGCTTGTGATAGTCTGATGTAGTAGTCCTGATAAAAGGGTTGTATTATTTTACTCCTAAATAATGAAAGTATAGTGGTTACACTCTCTTAAGTAGAGTGTAATTTTTTTTTCCTAAACAAGAGTTTTAGTCAGGTAAAAAAAAAACACAAACACAAAATAAAGACTAGTTATGAATGTGCCATGAAGAATCTCGCTGACGGTAGCAGAAATGTTATTTGCATTCAACAAGTGGTTAAGTGACATAAAAGTTCATTTTGTTCATGTTCTTATGTATTTATGACATTTGAACGTGTAATGCGCACATGAGGTGGGATGCATTTAAGTTCGAGTTAAAGTCAGTATTTTTTGTAATTTTTATATTAAAAACTTTGTCCAAAATAAGTTGGTTTTTCTTAAGGGTGTGCCACCGGGGTTTTATCGGCTAGGTATTCCTGGTATTTTATTGGCAGTGGCGAATATAAAACAATATTCTGTGGTTGGGACACCCGTGTATGCGCAGTTACTTCGACCCCGTGAGATGATGTGATGATAATGATTATTATTATGTCATGCCAGTAGAAGTCTTAGTCATAACTTAAGAATAATTATCCAGACCATGAGAATCATAGGAACAATTAATAATAATAGTAATAATAATAATACATAGCACCGCGTCTTACTACCCATTCGGGTTATAAGTTTAAGTACTAATTATTATAATAGGTTAAGAATTTGGAAGTTTGAATATAGAGGAAGTGAACCCGCATTTGCGTAGAGGGAGAGTGGACAACCATTTAGGAGAAACCACCTCCAGTTCACCCTAGCTTGATTCTAGCCTTGATCTCCCCGTTTTCGACAATCTAACTCAACACGAAACTTACTCGTTAGCTAACTACGCCACCGAGGTGGGTCATAGGAAGAATTCTCCTTAGGTAAAAATATCTATGGCATTATTGGAAATAGAACCCGGTACCTTTAGATTAGTGGCCAGAAATGCAGATCACAAGGCTGGCAAAAAAAAAGTTTGCTTCAGTATAGATATTTTGTTTAATTTTATATTCATAGTCATTTCAAAAGTTAACACCATGGTTGGAAACATTCAAACAAGCTTAACTTTAATAGGTCGACAATAGTAATATTAACCTTTGATGTTCGTTTAAAAGTTACTAGTACGAGTAAATGTCCCATAAGTATTCATTTCCCAAATATATCTGGTCACTTTGAAATTTATATTAACTTTCAAAGTTTGCTAGGTGGATGAATGCAGCAAAATTATGTTTACACTAAGTTTTCAACTGTGAGCAGACTCGGATCGGTGGCCGCATGGTCTAGGGCACTACTTTTGCAGTAGACTAGGCTGCCGATGGCGGGGAGATTGAAGTTCGAATCTCACTCGGGTGTACTGAAGGTGGTTTTTTCCAAAATGTATGTCCAATTTCCCTCCACGCAAATCCGGGTACCCTTCCCCTAACTATAACCTTCCTAATGATTAAAAACATTAGCGTAATTAGTACATAAGTGTATAACACAAACAGGTATTTGCGTGGAGAGAAAATTGAAAAATAATTTGGAGAAAAAATATTCTCAGTACACCTGGTGGGGATTCAAACCCCCTACCCATCACTTGAAAACCAGACTAGATAAGCCAACTATGTAGTCTACACGGCCACTAATGCAGGTATCATTGACACTATTTTTTAAAGGTGCTGGTTTTTTTAACCGTCTTAGTATCCGTTCAGATTATACAAGCAATATATTAAATTAAGTTACTGGAATAAGAATGAGGTAGGTAGAGTTGTAGAGGCCATTTATCCGGAGTGGGTTTTCTAAATGGTCTTTTGCTCTTCCCCTTTTTCCTAACTCGTCAGTGTACATATGAGGAAAACACGGACGGGTGGCAAGACATAAAACAAATATATATATATATATACTAAAACCAAATTCTCAATTAACCTTCTTAATAGAAGACAAGACCACACACACACACTGTGAAAAAAAATCATCCTTCAAGGATTCGAGCTCCGACACCCCAGCTCCGGGGTCAAGTACAGTAGCGTACAGGAGCGCACAGTCTGCTTCAGTGGACGAGAGGTCTAAGGCGTCATGATCATGTTAGACAGGCCTGTTGATGACAGGGGGGAGTCGGGTTGTAATCGTGGTTTGATCTACTGAGGGTGGTTTTCCCTAAATAGTTTTCAACCCTCCCTCTATGCAAATGCATGTATATTACTTTTGAAATGGTTTCGTTCCTTATCACTAACCTACCAGACTAATTATCATACATGGATACAACCTGAACAGGTATTAAAACACAGTGATAAAAAAAAAGGTAGTGCACACCTAACCTGCATATTTGCACGCCTCTGGTGTTTACGTGAGGTTGGTTACCGCGTCTAGCTCCAAGGTGTCGGCTGATGGCCGGGCGGTCGCCGGCTAGATTACAGACACCGGTCTCTCGTAGGCAAGGGGACGAGGGAAGGGAATTAGCCACAAGAAACGGTAGCTCTCCGCCCTCCCCCCTCCCCCCTAGGCTCCTCTCAACCTTCGTCATAACACAACCGGCGCGGTGGCTGCATGAAAGTCACACAGTCACACTGGTGGAACGTCCGACCTCGGTGTTACGGAGACAACTTTCAAGGTTGAGGAACTTGGTTCGAGTCAAGACAGTCCATTGAGCAATTTTGTTAATTATTTTTTACAATGGCATTTAACGCGCTCTTAATTAACCAACTGATTGCATCATTGCTTGATTAACTAGCTAGCACCCATTTCAATGACCGTATAGTCTAAGACTGGCCTGCTGATGATGGGGAGATCAAGGTTCGAATCCCGGTTGTGTCTACTTAGGGTGGTTTTTTCTTTTAACCTGCCACGTAAATAGGAGAAGACTACCTCTAAAATGCTTCCGTCCTCATCCCTACCCCATAAGAGTATTTCTCATTAATGCGTTTAACCTGAACAGGTAGTAAGATGCGGTGATAAAAACAAACAAGCTAACATAGCTCAAGAATAAACACACTGAAAAGGGAAATCCTAATTTGGTCAAAGGTAAATACGGTTATACCGGAAGGGAGACATCAAATTTTTATGTTGTTATGCACCATGTCTTGCCACTTATTAGTGCTATCCACATATTTACACAAATTAATTAAGGATGAGTAAATGCACTCGTATTTGTGTGAAGAGAAATTGGGGAACCATTTTGATAAGAAAAAAATCTCATTACAACCGTCCAAGATTTGAACCCTGGCTTCATCGTCACCAGTAAGTCATGACAAAATTAATGAGGATGATACCTTTAGCCACCGTTCCAACTCATATTCGGATAACCGGGACCATTAACTCGGTTGGCAAATGTTCTACCGACTGAACTAAAGCATTTGACGTCGTTTTAGTTTTGGCTCTTATGTTGGACAACATATTATATTATGAGAGCTACCGTAGAATTTTTTTATGAAGTACAGTATCTAAAAGTTATACGTTTCCTGCTTTGGTGGCTGCATATTCTAAAAAAGGCGTAACTCTAATGTTAGACTAGACTGCCAATGACAGGAAGATTGGGGTTGGAGTCCCCGTTGGGTGTATTAAGGGTGGTTTTCAAAATTGGTTTACATTCTCCCTCGACCCAAATGCAGGTAAACTACCTCTAAATTCAACCTTCCTCACCCCAGCTCATTAACGTAGTTAGTGCATAATATGCACTGCATATGCTTATAGCCTGTAACTTACAGATAGTAAAACGCAGTGTTCAAAAGAAGTTATATTATTATCATTATCATTATTTAGCACCGCGTCTTACTACCCGTTCGGGTTATATGCTTTAAGTACTAACTACACTAATGGATTAGGAATTAGGAAGGTTGAATTAGAGGAAGTGAGCCCGTATTTGCGTGAAAGGAGAGTGAAAAACCATTTAGGAATAACCACCCCCAGTTCACCCGACCGAGATTCGAACTTCGATCTCCCCGTCCTCAACAGTCGAGCTAAAAAAGTTATAAAATTTACTAAGATCACTTGAATAATTCGTAGCTCCAGTCATATATATATATATATATATATATATATATATATANTTTTTTATATATATATATATATATATATATATATATAAAACCTATTAATAATATAGTTCCATGTTATCACTGTTGATATAAAAAAAAGGGTGTGTTATTGTCCTTTCTTCTAGTTCTCTACTTCTACTACTTATAACAACCTCGAAAGTTCAACAGGGGTCATATCTTAAAGAAATATAATCTGTAAATGATGGAGTTATATAATATTGCGATTAGAAAGTTTATGGAGAATTTTATATGGATGGAACAATACTTAAACAGTCCGGGAGAAAATACATTATTTCTAAATACGGTACAATAAAACTTTATAAAGATAACCTTTATTGCCAGTTGGAAAACTTACGAGATATAGGCCTACTTTCACGTATTCATAAATCAAGTCATTTTTTTAAAAATAGTATCAATGTTATAAAATAACGTTAAATAACGTTTGCTTCCAGCAAAAAATATATTTATATTTTCTAAAAGATTTCTTCATATCAAAAATTGTATTATAGACCTACCTAAACAATATTTAAAATTTTTTGTTGTAATCCTTTAATGATATTTTAGCCTCGCTCAAATAATTCAACTGATTGAGCGAGTGTTTAATTTATTTTCATACTAATCATGACAAAAATATCAAAAATTTTTGTAATATATAGGCTTATATAATATTAAGAAAGCTATGTATTAGTATAATTTTGTATAACCAGAATACTTTAAAAATAGAATCTACATACAGTTTATGGTGTTTAAAATATATATCAGTTTTAGTAATTTCATTTGCTGACCAAACAAACTAACTTAACATGGATGGTTGGTTTTTTTTAAAAGAGAATAAATAATATTTTGAAACTAGGATGGTCAAACTTTACAATATGTGAAAGATATGCCATGGGGATGAAATGCAAAAAGATTTTGAAATAAAATAAGATCAATAACTAACATTTTGGTAATATTTATTCAAAATTTATTACGGTGCCATGTCTGTTTATTTGATTTAAAGCAAGAAAGTTTAATTAACGTCTGTGACATAAATATCGAAAACAATCTACCCTAAGCTGTTTTAAAAACTGAAATCTTAGTAAAAACAAAACATTTTGTACATCAATGTTTGGTATATTTTGTATAGGTAATTCCTTATTAACTATGTAAAATATGACAAAAGAAATGTATCTTTCAATTTTAAGATAAAAACCATTAAATATCCATCTTAAAATCAGAATGATGTTATTCTATCCATGTAAGGTAGCGCAAGATTTCCATTTCACATTTCATAGAACGTGTGACCTTTAAAACCATTTCCCGGATTCTTGTGGTCTATCTTAGCTAGTTTTTTTCGATCTATTTAATAAGCCTTCATGATAGGTTTTATTTATTACTATTGCTAGTGTTTATAAGCCTACACTGGTCATATCATTCGCATCAGCTCTACCTTCTTTCTCTATCATTCTAGTTATTTAAATCGCTTCCTTTTTCTTTTCTGCATCATTTTTATCTGCGTACATATTGTGTTCGTACATATTCAAGGTTGAGAAGGAAAAACAAAAGCATTCCACTTCTTAGAAATAATTTACAGCCTTTATTATGTTCGATAACAACATCACTCATACGATTTGAGTACAAACTATATCCATTTCTACTTAGACATCCACCGGTTTTTCAAGTATTAAACAGTTTATTTAATTTATTTACCATAGGGGAATAAGAAAAAGATTGTTATTCATTCATATTAATTATTGTACAAGATAAATAAATGTTAATAACAAATGAAGACCTTATACTCATGTCTGCACTCTTAGTTTTTTACCTACTAATAATTACTATTACTCTTCCGAGCCATTCATATTTTAAATAAGCTCATGGAGTAGTGGAGAGGAATGTATAATTTAAATTAAATGCATACACTTTTGCATGGAGGTGAAGTAAGGGACCATTTAAGGTCAATCATGGATTCACCAATTTTTATAGTAAGAACCTTATCCAAAAGCTATAAAATTTAATGGACACACTTTCATATATTCATACGTTAAGTCATGTGATCTTCAACTCTAAATTTTGTTTGTTATTAGCTTTACCTATAAAATAATACTAATAATATAATAAAATGTTTTCAATGAATAGCACAAAAAGATATGTTTGAATTTTTTTAATGTTTCATCTCATCAAAATCCTACTTTACTACACCAAAGTGTAAACTAACATTCTTTACAACTAAAATATATCCTTAAGGCCCTGCCTACCCATAAATGCACGGTTCTAAACAAAAGAATTTAGAACAAAATATATTTAATAATTCAACCTTGTTGTTTTTTATTTATTTTAGTAACATATCTGGGCATATTTCATAATTCTTATGGAATTTTCAAACCATGCCAAAAATAGTTATTGAAATATTTTCATTAAAATGTTTCCATTTCAATGCATTTTAAATGGGAAAACAAAAATTATTAATGGATTTATTTATTTTCTTTGTACAATTAAGCTAGAGT
>CABFVZ010000086.1:0-113904 GCA_902151445.1 Timema monikensis | reverse complement strand
GGGTACGGGTACAAAATGGTACAAAACTAGTACTAAACTTTGGCATCAAAAGGTTCTAAATTCAAAAGTGGTACTACAGGTTAATGGACGTCTAGCTGACTGGAATGAATAAGCTAATTTTTCTGCTCGAGAGTGTGATTGTATCTTGACGTTATGTCTCCCCACGTTTAGTCAAACTTGGTCGCCTACACACTTTACGGTCCGGCACTACACTTCTTATCTCTCTCAATTCTTGGAAAAAAGTTTGCTTGCTGCCTTTACTGATTACCGGTCGTGGTCGCCAGTCTCCTAGTTGTTTAAACAAACCAGTAGTTCTGCCAACCTGATGGCTGGAATCCACCAGTTTGTATAACGTTAGCAACGCCATCTATTTTAGAGCTGAAAGCTCAACACGCCGCCAGGGAGGGTAGGCAGGGCCTTAACTTCAAGCTAACTCACCATCCAACATCTTACCTCATTCATCAGTGCTTGATGATGGTTGTTGAGTTTTTGCCAGAGTTAAGTAAGCTTGTAAGTCCTGTACTGATAAAATCATGTGGCTTTGAAACTAAAGAGTAAATACCCATTATAATAACGACTTAGCTAATATACCTACTTGACATTATGATTTACTTTATTGTTGCAAAAAATAGATTAAAAAATGTATCAACTATCCTATAGAGAAACTAATGTTAATGCATCAAGTATGATTTTTTTTTAAATACTCGTGTGGAGGAAGTAAAATTATCACGTCACCCAAGACATTATAATGAGTACGTTCGATGTTGACACTAATTTTAAGTTTAAAGTTACATTGGTTTCAGTCCAATTTTCATAGGAAGGGCCTTATTTCACCGCTAGAAAAACTTTCAAATCTACTTTTACCTAATCATAAGTAAAGACTGAGACTCTAAATTTTATATATATTATCAATACCCATAGAAAATACTAGTCTCATATATAATTTGACAAGCCCGTTTCTGGTATTAGAAATTACAAGGAAACGGTTGAACAGATTTTGACAAACGATCTTTATTTTAAAGGTTAGGTACCTGGGATGTCGGTAAAAATAGTAATTTCCAACGAAAATTTGATTTTAACTAAGAATTTTTCGCTTTTAATTCTTTGTTTATATCACCATGGAAACCCTGAGTTGAGCATGAGTGTATTCAATATGTAGATAAAATATTTCTATCTGTTTACAAATAATATCAACTCAACTCTTACTTTAGAGTTATGGTACAACAAATAGAAAGAGTACAGAAATTATTTGTCGATTTACTAAACACACCTATGATACTAGGTTAAAAATATATAGCCGTAAAAAAATTCTCCTTGGTTAAAAATAATAACTCATTCTTCAAATAAAATATATCTCTTTAGATACAAATATTAAATCGTTCTTCAAATAAAATATGTATCTGTGATTAAAAACAATAAATCATTTTTCAAATAAGATATTTCCCTTTGGTTAAAAATAATAGCTTACTCTTCAAATAAAATATTTCCCCATGGTTAAAAATAAAAGCTCACTCTTCAAATAAAATATTTCCTTTTAGTTAAAAATAATAACTCATTCTTCAAATAAAATAATTCCCTTTTGTTAAAAATAATATATTATTCTTCGAATGAAATATTTCTCCTTGGTTAAAAATAATAACTTATTTTTCAAATAAAATATTTCTCTTTGGCTAAAAATAATAAATCACTCTTCAAATAAAATAATTATTTCCCTTTGGTTAAAAATAATAATTCATTCTTCAAATAAAATATTTCCCTTTAGTTAAAAATAATAACCTTTTCTTCAAGTAAAATATTTCTCTTTGCTTAAAAATAAAATGTCACTCTTCAAATAAAATATTTTCCTTTAGTAAAAAATAATAACTCATTCTTAAAATAAAATATTTCCTCTCTGTTAGATATAATATCTTATTCTTCGAATGAAATATTTCTTCTTGGTTAAAAATAATAACTTACTTTTCAAATAAAGTTTTTCTCTTTGGTTAAAAATAATAACTCAAATCTTACTCAAGTTGTACAGTGCAGAAAATATAAAAAAAAAATGGCAAAATTGTATATATACTAAACAAACTAATGGTAGTAGGTAATAAATATATAATTTAGTTTGCATTGAAACTTTTCCTGCTTTATTTTTTAATATCTACCTCTGATCACAAAATGGCCGTTATAATAGCTGGTCCTAGCACAACTTTGACCTGCATTCTTTGATTGAAGAATTAATTATAGTTTTGATTGTTGGTGAAGAGGATGTCAAGGTTCGAGTCTTGAACAGGATCAATGTGGGTGAATTTTGAAATATGATTTGTAACTTTATCGAAAACTACCATCTTCATCCTATTCCTTAATTAATCTTTACTAACCACTGTGTCATACTGATAAAAAAAAAACCAACAAGAAGACACCTCAATTAAAATAGAGGATTTGATTATCTACAACCAACTTAAAACTCTCTCTAAGACAACAGTATAATATAATTATACTGAATAAATGCAGCCATATATATATATATATATATATATATGTTCTATTAGTGATTAATCCTAGCACAATTATCTGACTAACCCATTAACCAGGACTGAGAACGTTAATTGTTGCTCTCTCTAGATTACTAATGGACCTTTTTAGTTGTAGGCCTACGTTAAACACTTAGCAGGATATGCACATACATTAGTGTAGAGATAAGGTGGGAAAACCAAATCAAATATGATATATTCTGCTCCTCCCCACTTTTCCTGGGTTCAAACCCTGTTCATCCCTTCAACTATAGACAAAGGAATTGAGAGTCTAGCAACATAAAAGACTCGGTTACGTTCTCGAGTTTAGACTAGCTTTTAAAATTGTGTATCCAAATCGTGAATTAAAATTAAAATTTGAGATTACTTAATTGAATTTAACCGACAGCATTATTTACTTTATATGAGGAAAAGGGTATTTCTTTACATAGTTTGGTGGTTGAATCTTATCACGAGAGCTGATATCTTTACTAAACTTGATTTAACAAAGAAACATATTCGTTTGTGTGTGTGTGTGTGTGGCAACAAAGTTCGAGTTTCTTCAGGATGTGGGTCTTGAGGCTTCCTGTGCCAGCCCCCTAGAAACAAAACCGTAAACCTTTATGGAATATCCTCACAGGAAAGGGTGCCTCGCACGAGTAGGCCACCACCTCTTTCTTTGCGGCCACTACTTGGCTTTTCCAGACGTCCTTGCACGTCATTTGAATTTTTTCATTCAATACCGAGGTCAGTGACAGTTAAATCCAAGAAGTAGGAATGTGTGAGATTATTTTAAAGGAAGTGCATCAGCATTAGCATAAAGAAGCAACGGAGAAAACCAAATGACAAATAATATACGGGAAACCAAAGACAATACCGCTGGTCAGGATTCGAACAACTACCTCCCCACCACAATTTATTATATCTCTTGGGAGTTGGAAGGGAAAGGCCTTTTACCCTCATCGATGGACACACACACACTAGTTGTTAAGCTAATCTAATCTGGTTTTCTGGTGAAGAGGATATTGGTGTTGGAGTCCCTCACAAGTACGGATGTACTGAGTGTGCTTTAACTAAATGATTTCCCAATCTCCGCCAAAATGAGAGTATATTTCCTAAAGATTATACCATTCTCCTCAACACCCAATAGAGTAATTAAAATACATATATCCTAGATGAATACTAGGACGTTGTGAAAATAAATAAATAAGGCCTGAGACTACATAGCCCTTCCTATTTCAGGAACATTTAAATCTCAAAATGACAAATAAACAACCATCCTATCTCAGGAACATTTATAGCCCAAAATGACAAACAAACAACTATCCTACCTCAGGAACATGTAGCCTATAACTCAAAATGACAATCTAACCACCATCCTACCTCAGGAACACTTTGAACTCAATGACAATCTAACAGCTAACATATATCATTAACCTTTATAGCTCAAAATGACAATCTAACAACTATCCTACTTAAAAAATATTTAAAGCTCAAAATTACAAACTAACAACTATCCTATCTCAGGAACATTTTTAGCCAAAAATAACCAACTAACAACTATTCTATCTTAGAGACATTTATAGCTTAAAATTAGACAAACAAGTCTCCACAAAGATTGGAACTATGAAATTATTATATTTCCTATATCAGGGTTAATACTTCTTTCATGCACTTAGACTAGTTGTTTAATTCCACAGCATAAATAATTGGTTGTTGAAGGGTTTTAGTTAAATCTAATCAAAAGTATTTTACCATTTTTTTTCACCGTTTTCATCTCGTTTAAACTTACCCGTTTACACTTTTTACCCATTTTGCCCTTTTTGCACTTTTTGCACTCTTTAAACCCTCTGAGCATTCTAACCTTTTTAAACTATAGTAATAAATATTTGCTCTTTTTTCCCTTGTTGCTCTATTTTATCTTTGTAGCACTCCTACACTTTTTTCACTCTTTACCTTTTTTACCCTATTTATGCCAACTAACTCGTTAATCTTCTTAGACCTTTTTTCTTTTTGGCCCTTTTACCTCGTTTTAATTCTTTAACATTAATATTTCTTATAACGCTTTTATTTTTTATAGACTTTTTATTTTTATTAGGTTTACTTTTTGCTCTTTTTAACATTCTTACCCTTTGGGCCTAATGAAATATTTTTTCTCAATGGTACCCTTTTTGGAATTTTATGACAGTTTGGTCCATTTTAAATATTTCTGCAATAATTGTCTTTTGGCCTTATTGCCCTTTTTTTATTAGTTTTTATTTTCACCCTATTTACCATATGTGGCATTTTTTATTTTAACACTTTTTACACCTTTTTACATGCCAGCTTATCCCTAGAAAAATACTAAAGGATAAAAAAGGGTAAAATGTTTAAACAGGTGTAAAACGTACGAAAAGATTATGAGGCTTAAAAAGAATAAAGAGTAAATCTAATTTGTTTATTTTAAAAAGATGTATAGAAAGGGTAAGTAAATATGAAATGGGCTAAAGGGGCAAATTGAAATTTTAAGATTCTGTCTTCCAGATTCACATGTTTTTGCATAGGGGCTACCATCAGCCACATTTCACAACAATATAAAATGTTATAGTAAATCTTCCTACATTTTTTCGATTATTAATACATTTAAAAATATCTTATCAAAATTTTAAAATTCTGACTTTGAGGTGCACATGTTTGTGCCCAGGGGCTACTAATATTTAAATTGCAGACTTCTGCGTGTGATAAATTTCACGCAACGTTCATGACAGACAGATAGACAGGTAAACAAAATCTTCCTTTTTATAATATAGATTCATTTAATTGTTATTTTAACGTGTATTCACAAAGAGTAACGAAGGACCTATGTTAAGGTATCCCAAGAAAACAAACAAGTAAAATAATTAAATCGAATTATAAATACAACAAATAATATTAATAAATAACTTTTATTAAAAAAGTGGTTTTAATAAATGTTATATATAGTACCAGATACTAAATTCCTCATTTTAAAACGTAGCACAGCTGAACGAATTAGAAAATAGATTAAATCATTATATTACTACTGTATCATGTCACACGATGTTATAAATTGGAAAATTGAATACATAATTACTTTTAACTAAATCCGAATAGCTTATGTCTTTAATCAAAGTATACTTATTTATAACACTTAACTTACAATCTGGTTGTCATCAAATGCATCTTAGGTATTTAAGAAGGATTAAATGTACAATTAAATATTGGCCTAAAGTATAGTAAGCATATAGACTTTTATTTTACTTCGTAAAGATTCCCAAGCAGTCTAACTCGCTAGGCTCGTAATACATTGAGTAACTCAAATTCTGGTCTAGTGCACTGGTAGTTGTTTTTCACTTGTAGTTTTTTCAACGAAAATGTTGGTGTATCTTCTCTTATCTTTCCTCCTCATACCTGCCCTTAAATATACGTAGTTAATAACTATTATATTAAACGTTGGACCACGAAATATAAATAATTATTTGTTTTAATTTCACTATCTCGGTAGCTGAAAGCTTGGTCAATGACTTATAAGATTTACTTAACGACTGTGGTCATTTCACCACAATAACCACAGCCTTCCAATTATGAAGGCCTAAACTCATTTCAGATTAAGCAGTATCCCAGTATTTATGTATGGTTTAATAAAAAGTTTGTTAGAACGAATAATTGAGAATCAAATAGCAAAAGCTATTATTTATGCTGTTTAGTGATGATTACTTCATCAAGATATCATTTTCTGAAAATTGAAAAATGACACCTGCGTTATCTGATAGCTCGCGATCTTAATAAAATCACACATTTGTAACACGTCCATCATAGACTCTGCCTTAAAATATGAGTGAGGAATGACCCTGGTGCACGGGACAATTCCTGGATAGCTCAATGGTTAGAATATTGGCGTAATAAACCAATGGTCCCGGGTTCGATTCTCGTGTCCAGGTGTCATTTTTCAATTTAAAGAATAGAATAAATATTGTTAGGGTCATATTTTCAACGCTATCAGGAATGTTCGATGTGCTATGTGCTTTACTTTAGGTTCTGACCAACCTTCGAGAGAATTTAGCTCACATCTCCGGTGGGCTTGAATATTTTGTTTTCTCGTACGGCAAAAACTAATGAAATACTGATTATTTGAAGAATTGGCCCCAATGAGAGTTTACTGACGCTATTAGCATCAGTCGAATTAAACGCCTGTAAAACATCGATAAAAATCTATCTTTTAAAGGTAATGATGCTCTCATAAAAATGTAGACTATACTACCCTTTTTTTATAGTATTATAAAATATAAAGCGGACAAGTATGAAAAGAGCAAATAAATTAAAAACCTGTTTAGATGATGAAAAAAGAAAGTCATCATTATTTACAAATATTATTCATGGTAGTCTTTGTACAGCTAACTTAGTAAAAAGGGCTTAAAATTGCCTTTTACTTTTATTTATATAGTTTTGTTTTTGATTAAATATTGCTTATATATCTTACTGCCCGTTTTTACTATTTGCATAAATATACTAGGGGTTGAGGGATGAGAAAGGTATCCGTGTGATCAACGTGTGTGGCAATTTTTGTATTATTTTGTCTTTACGATAAAAATTTAATTTTTCAAATTTTTAAATTGCATTACGGTGAAATCTCCCTTAACGAATACCTCTGAATCACAGATTTTTCTTTATAGTGGACAGTTTAAATTTACCCTGTAAAATACATGGTCTTTTACGGTGAGTAATACAACCTCTTAATAACGGACTTACTCAACAATGGATACGGACACTGTTATAGAGGCATATTTATATAGAGAAATCACCAAATAATGGACGAAAATTGAAAAACACCAGATCATATAGACTACTGTAGTTTACTGTAGGAATGTCAGGAATGCAATTGTATCTCGAGAAAGATGAGCATTTCCGCCGTCCCCATCTAGTGAAAGTTTATAAAATAGCCTACGTAGTAATGATTACGACACTTCAAGGTTGTACTTCCCACCCCTTACGATCCATCCGCGTAGGGTTTTTCCAGCAGTCTAGTCTGTGCTCGTGCTCACATCTCCATTACAGAAGGTCTACTGTTCATATTTCGTTTTATTTACGTATATTCATGTGTTTTATACGATCTGTACAGTAAGCTACGAACCATATTTATTCATTGGTCATTAGGTTTATATAGATTAAACTTTGTCCAAGCAATATGATTTTCTAAACTATTTTTTTCAAATAATGGACACTTTTTAGAAACGGACATATTTATGATCCCAGAAGGTGTCCGCTATTAAGGTGTGGCCGAAGGGAGCGCGAGTAATTTTACAGTTTTTACAGCATTACAGCATTGTTTGACCAAAATAAATCTAATATTTCCCCAGTAGCAATATAGAGTTTAGTTTTATGCACATGCTAATATCAACAGATCTTGAATATCGGTCAAGGGTATCCTGGAATTTTGTCAAAACTTTTTAAATGAAGAGAAAAAGTTTTGACAAAATTCCAGAATACCCTTGACAGATATTCAAGATCTGTTGATATTAGCATGTGCATAAAACTAAACTCTATATTGCTACTGGAGAGATATTTGATTTACTTTGGCCAAAAAAATTCGATTCTATAAAAACTGTAAAAATACTTGCACTCCCTTTGGCCGTACCCTAAGAGATTTTACTGTGTAAATATAATTTACAAATATTTCTCATCATATCAGATTAGGTAGGATACATACATGGTTAATGTCTCCAGATGAATACAAAATCAGGTCTACTGGTCTCTGCAAAAACACAAAATTTTATAGTAGAAACTTTTTTTTAATTGAAATTCTCGGAAAACGCGACATTATTAAAGTCATGGTTTCTCTCATTCCTTCAGTTAAAATTAGTAGCCAATTATAAAAAATATTTCTTCAACACACTAAATCTCCGAACAAAACGCATTTAATAAAGCAATACAAATAATTATTTGCATAGTGAAATAGTTAAAATAAATTAACGCATCCAATAGCGTCATCAATTTAAACTATTGTCTACATGATAAAATATGATAGATTAATGTAACATTTTATTAATAAATACTAAAATTTGTTTTAAATTATTGGAGTCTCCCCTTCACAGTATAGTGGCCTTTCAGAACTGTTTTTCAATTAATTTTTATTGTAAGACACAAAATAGTTTTGTTGAGACACTTTATTATAAAATAGATAAATAATGCACGTTTTGTAATATAATATTTGTTTAGGGGCTAGAAACAGGATATTCAAAATTACTTCGAGGACAAACACAACTATTAAACCACTGAAACTATTGCATTTTAGGTCACTTTTTGAATTAATTTTATTATTGGAAATGTATTTTTACATCATATTTAACTACCTGTTTAAGCTGTACAGACATATAGTAGCTATTCTATGTGGTAGGGACAAGGAAAGTGTAATTTAAAGGACTTACTCCCGAGTTTTCGTGGAGAGAAATTATGAAATCATTTAGAAAATCCATTATTATTAAACCCAACTGGGAATCAAAACCCGATCTCCCCATTACTGGAAAACCCAGACTTAACACTTCGACCACGTGCTTATTGATGTGGCCTTTTGAAGAATCCAACGTACACTCCTTAAACCGTCTTACTATATCATAACATAGCTTACAAACTAGCTTAACCTAGGAGTACACTTCTAATAGTGTATGTAAGAAATGTAAACATGTGATTGTGTAAAAATTTCATCTCACTAGTTCTCACGTGTTCTAAAGCGTCAGGAACACAATATACTGTGAGAAAGTTAGTGTAGTGGTCATCATTCGAATCTCAACCGGAGGCACTGGGGAGTGGTTTCCCTCATGTTATATATCGTCGCGATTTTCCCATCCTCTATCCACGCTATTTCGTGTGATTTCGCTGAACAATATACCTCATCCCTACTCCATAACTTTATTGTTATTTTAGCACCACGTCTTACTACTCATTCGGGTAACACGTTTATGTACTAAACATACTAATAATTTTAGTGATTGGTAAGTTTATAATAATAGGAAGTGTACCCACATTTTCTGGAGAGAGGAAAAATACCCTCAGTACACCCATCCAAGATTCGAACCCCGATATCTCCGTCATTGGTAATATAGTCTACTGCGATAGTAGTGCGTTAGACCATGCGCTCACAGAAGTGGATAACCTTAGTGTTTATTAATATTAGCACTGCGTCTTACTACCCGTTCGGATAATTAAATTAAATATATCCCATCATTTTTATTTCCTGAAATCTGTGCAACTTGGATATGTTTATCCGGGTCTTCCACTCTCCTCTGTTACATTATCAACCATTCTTCCGAGTCACGTTCACAAGTAAACCGCAAAGCATGGTTGAGAAATGATTGTGGGGATTAATTTCACCAAGTTTCCTTTGTTTTGTTTTCAATTTTACACCCAGACCGCCTTTTTTGTTGATTTATACGCACGCTCTAATCAACCTAGGACATGAATAACTAAGGGTGTAGAAAGCTGAATTATCCTATAAAGGGGGCCTCTAGAAAATGAACGTTATATGCCAATATCATATGTATATAAATATTTTAGAGAGGATGCTCGAATCCTCGATGATATTCGAGAGATTCGATATTTGTGAAAATCTCATCGTCAAAAGATCTCGAATACAATAATCATGAATATCTTGATTTCAAGTAGCAATTTTAAGCTATTGATTGGAGGATTTTTTTATAGGCTTGTGTAGCTGAGAAAATAACATTTATTTTCATTTATTTTAGGTATTCAACGTGTGCTTTAGGGACCGACTGATTATATCAGGTGAGGGAAACCCTACATTTCACCACGCCACGCCAAGAATTGAACCAGTGACCCTTAGCTCATTTGACAGACATGCTACCGACTGTTGGCTGAGAAAATAACAAAATCACAAAAAAAAGGCCAAAATTGGGTAGTATAGTTAAATTACTAAAAAGTTCATGTTCGCTTTGTTGTTTATAGCGTAATAAATACTACAGACCAAATGTTGTCAGTGGCTCCAAGAATTAAACAACTTTTTGTTTTTTAGTAAATTTTCAAATAATTTCAATTCAACTAAAATGTACATTTCTAAAGGTTCAAGCATTATAATTTGGATTTGAGATAAAATTAAAAATTCTGATTCGATAATATAAGATTTGACACGTCTCTAATAAATATATGCATAGGGGTGGTAGGGGAATGTGTTTGTATGTGAGTGTGTGGCTGGATGAGTGTGTTAAATATGAATATGTAAATGTACCAAATTAAACGTGGCAATTGAATATAAAAAATAATCAGGTTTAATATAGTTTTATATTATTAATATGTTACATCCTTTAGTCTATAATTTTTATTAACATGTCTTAGCACATGTTCAGTTTATACGTGAGATAAATAATCTAATGAAGTAAGGATGAGGAAGGCAATATTTTAGAAAATAGCTACTCGCTTATGCGTATAAGGAGACTGGGAAGCTATTTAGGAAAAAACACCCTCAGTAGACCCGACCGGGATTCAAACCCCGATATTCCCCGTCATCAGCAAGCCAATTTAACATGAGAGTGACGCCAAAGACCATTAGGCCATTAAAATGGTTTGTCTAATTTCAAACCGAAGTTTGGTGTTTTTAATATTAAATAATATAGCTTTCTAAGAATATTAATAAATAGGGTGCATCACATGCCAATCAACTCTGTGATATATTCGGCTATAAATTGTAGAGCTACATGAACACTATTGAAAATGGATAATTTCTGATTGAACATTAATAGAGATAAAACGTTAGTATACATTCTCAATACTTAACATTGTTGACACATTACATGGTATTTGGCTAAAAACATCATTGAAAAGGCCGTTTTTGAGCATTTTAGAATGGCTTCAAAAATAGGCACTGTGCACATATCTTTATTATCTCATAATAGGGAAATACTGTAGTTATTAACATGAAATGTTGTCGCTTTGTCCCCCATAGTCCCAGCGGAAAATTTCGAGTAATCATTCAAATAGAAATGCACTGCACATATTTCGGTCGTATCGTAGGTCTTTTCTTTTTTTCTTTTACTCCCATACCACTCGTGTACACACACAAACGTAGATACAAGCTGGGAGCTGAGCTGGGCCTGCTATGATGAATGCTCTTAAGTGGTTATGCGTAGCCTGTAATGTGGAACCAACACGTTGAACAGTCCAGCCAAGGGGTCCAACAATTTACAGGGAGAGGGGAGGTGTTCCTACCCCCTACCCATACCATTATACCCCCATATTATTAGGCAGTAATCGATGCTTTCCTTTTCAGGAATAAGTTTGTAATCAATATTTTAACCTCCCTCAGCATTATTATATTTGACACTTACATTCTCTAAGCCACTGTTCAATGTAGTCTACTGCTGCGATTCTTCCTTCTGCTAAGTAAAAGAGTTGGTAAGGTTTGACTACTCTCGTGGTAAATATAATTATTTAATAAACAAATACTCTTTACCCATATCGGTGGGCACTCAGACTAAATGATAAGTTCTCCTAGTTTGGTATATCAGTGACAGGAATTTCGGGGCCTAGAACCAGGTCGAGTGTACTGAAGGTATATTTTTTTACCAAATGGTTGCTCGCTCACTTTCCTTGCAAATGCAGGCTCATTCCTTATCAATTGTATCACCATAATCATCCATACACTAATAGTGTAATTAAACGTGGATAGACCAAACGGATTGTTAGATTCGAAGCAAAAACTCAATTTTTTCCCCATATTTTTAAAGCTTATGTGAAATTTGAAATATTAAATAATTTTCAAGTCTCCATAATTTTACTGGAATATTCATATTTAATGTCAATAATTTAGGAAAGATATGTATATGTAACAGTTAATTCTATAAATTAGGTTAATATACATAACCACCGGATGTTATGTATAGTAACCAACATTTCTGGTGAATGTGATACATTTTTCATGTTGTAGTCAAATGATTCACAACAACATGCAATTATGAATAATAGCCAGTACCCTCTGGGTAAAGTGATAAATCTCATCATCTTCCATTGAGTGCAGACGTGAGGTGTTATCTTGATATGGAATCTGTCTAACCTAACTTAACCTAACCTAAACAAATGATTTTCAGAATATAATAATTTTTCACTTCAGCCAAACAGGTTTTGTTGTTATGTAAAATAACCTGTTAAAATAATAAATTTCAATCATTTAATCACATTAACCACTAATATCGGATACTTTGGAAAATAACCGCTCCTAATGCACAGTAACTAATCTATTACTATAACGGTAACCTATGATGGGCAAGTTTTTTTTTAGCCAACTGCCTTTAATACCCCCACAACCACCATCGCATTTCATTCAAATACTAATGTCAACTAATAAAGGCAGGTAGAACGTAATCTAATAAGTTACAAACCAGTAAAGTTTAGGCTGTTTATCTCTAATTGTTTTGAAAATATTTTTAAGTAATGGAACACCTCACGTCCTACAAATAAACCTTCGAAATCGAATAGCGTCAATTTACTTTTGGTGAATACTGCATTTAAATATCTGTATTAATAATTCTATAAAAATTGCTAGATGTTATTTAAGGGAAATTTACCCCTCTTTATTTTTAGGAGATTTGAGTTATTTGTACCTGTATCGGTTTTGTACCAATCTCGTGTTAGACTGGATTTCTGGTGAGCAAGTATATCAGTGATGGAATCCTAGTTGGGTATAATTACAATGGTTTTTCCTAAATGGTTCCCCATTCTTTCTTCACGAAATGTTGAGTAAATTTAATAGAAAATTTTATTTAAATAATCTCTATTCCACTTTCGTAATTAATATATAAGTATAAGCTGAAATGATGCGGTGAAAAAGAAAGATTATTTTGCATTTTAAAGTGCATGAATTTTTAATAGCACACGCAACAGTTTCATTCTTTAGTTCTATTAAATATAGCTATCTTACGTATTTTTGTAATATTTAAAAATAGATCGTCCAAATTAGAATCGTTGTTCTTCTGGTGATAGTAAACCATCTCTGGAATATTTAAACACGTGTAGCATGTCACTTAATTAAAATGACATCTACAAACTATAATCTGCACCAAATGCTAAAATAATATAAAGGAATCTGAAGAAGAGAAGACGTGAGTTTCAACAGACGTCTAACCCCTTGAACTCAACATTGAAGAAAGAGCTGCATATCGCTGGTCTGATGCTGCGAGATACGAACACTACTCCCCTATCGGAATTCCTTGGCACCTTCTTTCTCCTCTGCTCCAAACCCCCTTGCCAACTCTTTTTTCCTTGTTTACATTCCCCATTTGCTAGTCAGAAAAAGAGTATATAATGGGCGATCCCTAGGTTCACAAATTGTAGTTCATCTTTGGATATCCTCGAAGGAGGAAACTGTGCTCCAGAATCTGAAGAAGATACTTCTGACCGTGATGGTTGGGACGTGGGTGTCACCGCCTCGACGCCGAGGGAATATTCTTTATTGATCCAAGTATTCATTAAATTTCCAAGTCCTTCAGACTTGTTTAGTTAGTCCATATGACTACGTTAGCTTAGGAGCTTACTTTAAGCTTCCTATCCTACATGAGTTCTTTATTTCGTTTTAAGTCCTCATGACTTCACTATATGTCATTGCGCCGTGAACGTCATGTTCACCTGTTCAAATTTTGTATGACTGTAGGCAGGCTGTCTAATGACTTTATTTGAGTACCTAGCTAGGTCAGTATTTCTCAGCATTCTTGTTGCGATCCCATTTTCTGTGTTACTATTTTGGGTGCGCAAAGTGCGGAACACGGCTAAGTTTGTATGGTGGGCCGCACAGATAATAATTTCTTTCGCCCCTTGGTTGGCGCTTCCTTTGACTATATTCTTAATGTTGGTGTGTACTAGATTGGACGAATACCCCTGGAAGTGGGTAATAGCATAAAAGTACTATTGAGTGCTCTGGCAGTACTCACTGGGAAAGGACTAGCCATAGTACAATTTTGTATGGACACCTGTTTGTTAGTAATCAACTAGTGTAACCAAACTACGGTCATCTTATCGTTTATTATTTTGGATGTTGTTCCTTTGTCCAGTCAAGCTAGGTAGCTTGTCCGACTTGTAAATTGGTAACTCTAAAACTATAGGATTAGTGGGTTTGGTTTATATGTTGCTAACTCTCCATGTTCTCTATTTAGACCTTTCTGGTGGAAGTCTGGCGCTAGCCCGGTTGTCTTGCAATCCTATACCCTCTATCAACTTAACTTTACATTTTACTGTTGTCGTGTCGCCTTGGACACGTTCTTTTACCGTACTACGAGTAGTTCCTATGTCTTTGGTGTTGTTAAGTCCTATCATTAATTTTTGTAACACCATATAACAATTTTTGTTATTTGTATAATACATCTATATTTGTTATCTATTCAATTCTTTTACACATATGAAATATGATCCCCTACCTACCTACCTACATATATAGATAGATAGATGTATAGATATATAGATATGAAGGTGGTAGACATGGTGATGTTTAAAATTTTGTTTTAACTTGTTATTGATGCTGGAGAGACATTGATAGTTTAGAGTACCGAAATAAATTAACCATATTGTGTAAAGTATCTTTTAAAACTATAAAACAAATGACAAAACCTTTTTTAATTGTTTTATCAAACGTTCTACACTCATGTATATGCCGAACAAATGATCGCGTCACGTCATCTACATAACCAAGATACTAGTGTATCCAGTTTAAATCGCGTAGCACGCGATAATTAGTCATAAGATAATTAGCAATGATAATGTTAATTAGGCATGCTCATTAATAGAAACTATTCTAACCTAAGCTTTGCGTGTCTTTTGAGTGTCGTATAGCTAGAAGCCTGTCAAAAGCCTATACAAAGTTGTTTAATTGTTTTGTGATAACGAATCCTTCTGTTGATAACGAACTGTTGAAAGATTGTTACGGGAATGGGCATGACTTGCTAACGTAACAATTTTAAATTGTATGATTTTATTTTTCTTTAAGAAAACACCTTTACTTATTTACTCAATTACACCAGTGCCAAGTCTGAATTGTGATTTTCTGTTCTTCGAGAAATACTAACTCCTGTTTCTTTATTGGCTCTCCTCAGTCTATATCATGGGCGTACCTATATTTCCAACTTTAGGAGGCATAGACATTATTATTAATCTAACCTTCATTATTCACTAATTTTAATACAATACAAATGGTAATAATCTAATATTGACTATTAAAAGCTTAGCTTCATAGTCAAAATACTTTGTTTCAGCTGAACACTAAATTAATTAAAGATTTCATCTCCCCTAAAATTCAAATTGATCAACAATTTTTTTCAATGGTAATATACCTCTTTAAAAGAGTTATATTAATTAAATAATAAAGACTTAATTTAAGTGAATATTGACTTCATAACATATTTTTTCTTTCATTAAATGTATTTATAAATTCTTCTAGATAATATAATAACATCTTATCTCTTACAAAGCATATTTAGGCTACATGCGTGACACAACTGGGTGATTCATTGTATTTGATACATACTCTTTCTCAAGTAAGGTGTTTTAAGGGGGCATGGATAACAAAAGAATGTGCCCACCTTGCGATATGAGCTTGCACTTGCTGCGCTACTGTCCATATAAATATAGCAAAGTCCAATCTGTTTATTAAGGACATCCAATGAATGTGAGTAAATAAATTAAATATGGCAAGCAAATTAGTCACTTGTAACTGTACCATATCCTCACCTACACTTTTATGTGTATAGAAGGGAATGATACTTATTACAAGATAAATGTATTACAGGGTAGAGACGGGGAAATATTTCATAAGTGTAAATGAATTGAATATTTAACAAAAATATATTTATTATACAAATAACATAAAAAGGTGATATGGGTTTACAATTGTTATGATAGGGTTTTTAACAACTCCAAAAATATACTACCCGTAGCACGGGAGAATAACGTGTTCCAGACGACACTGTAGCAGTCAAATGGAAGTTTAAGTAGATAGAGAATAAAGGATTGCAAAACAACCCGGCTAGCGCCAGACTTTCACCAAAAGGGTCTAAAAAGAAAACATGGAGAGTTAGTAACTTGTAAAGATATAACAGCAAATACTATAGTTTTAGAGCTACTAAGTTAAATGTCTGCCAAGCTACCTAGCTTGAAAAAAGTAACGACATCCTAGATAATAAACGGTAAGATGACCGTAGGTCAATTACATTAGCAGATGGCTAACAATCAAGTGTCAACACAATATCGTACTATGGCCGGTCCTTTCCCAGTGGGTACTGCCAGAGCACTCAATAGTACATTTATACCATTACCCACTCCTTGGGGTATACATCAAATCTAGTGCACATTAACTTTAAATACTTGGACCAATGAGGTGCCAACAAGGGGCAAATGAAAATACTATATGTGCGGGCCACTATACAACACGTGTTCCGCACTTCGCGCACCCAAAATAGTAACAAAGAAAATGGGGTGGCAACAAGAATTCTGTGAGATACTGACCTAACTAGGTCCTCAAATAAAGGTGTTAGACAACCTGCTTGTAGCCATACATAATTTGAACAATTGAGCTTGACGTCCACGGCATCATGAGATATTGCGAAGTCATAAGAACTTAAAACGGAATAATAAACCCATGGAGGAAAGGAATCTTAAGGTAAGCTCCTAAGGCCATAGAAAGAAAACATAGTCATATGGACTAAATCAGCAAGTCTGAAGGACTTGGAAACATAATTGTTGCTTCGACTAACTAAACTAAATCCGAAGGACATAGAAAGAGAACACAGTTATATTGACTAAATCAACAAGTCTGAAGGACTTGGAAACATAATGAATACTTGTATCGTCAAACAAGATTCCCTCGGCGTCGAGGCAATGAGCCCCACGACCAAACCGTCACGGCCAGCATTATCATCTTCAGGTGCTGGAGCAGAGGTTCTTCCTTCGAGGATAACCAATGATGAATAAATGATAAATGAACCTAGGGGTCACCCATTATATACTCCCTTATCTGACTCTAAACAGGACCAAATATGGGCATGTAAGTAAGAAAAACGAAGAAGGGGTGGGTGGAGGGTACGGTTGGAACAGTGGAGTAAGATTTGGCCAGGAAGTCCGCTAGGGGAGCAACACTCGGGTTCGCGACATTGAACCATCGAAAGTCAGGCCTTTCTTCAACTTGGAGTTCAAGGGTTTAGACGTCTGTTTGAAACTGCCACGCCGTCGCTTCCGCCATGCTGGCAGCATACTGTATTGAAGCATGGTGATTGTATCCGGGAACATCCACTTAGTGTAAGTAGAATACAAATAATATTTTTGCAAAATATATCAGTTTTACTTCTCTTCTTTAGATTCCGTTATGTCAGTTTAGTATTTTGTGCAGACTACGGCTTTTAGATGTCATATCACTTGGTTGACATGCTACAAATTTTATTTAGGTAACGTTCTAATAAAATCAACAATATTAGGGGGAGGGGTTATCTCCTCCAACCCTCGTAGCAAGCATACCCATGATCTAGATCACTGTAAAATTATGTCTTTCAAAAGATAATATGGATTTTTCTTAAAAAGATACTTACATTTCCTGTTTTTATTATATATTCATCTCCATAATTTGATAAATTATTGTACTACTAATACGTTCTATCTTTTTCTATCAATTTATTTTCCTTCCCTTGTTTGTTTATTTGTTTTCTCTTTTTAAGAACGAAAATGTTACTGTATATAGGGTCGAACGTCTTATTTACTTGGCTACATCTGTTATTAGGCTACTGATCTTAAGATTTCCGTATTCGCCTTTATCGGCAGGGCTAAAAATGTATAAAAGATGTTATACATATTATGTAATAGTATACACATTTAAGGCGTGACGAACCAAGGCTTTTGATTAAATTTACATCCAAATGACAGTAAAAGTACCGTTATTTTTTAAGCGCAACTGAAATGGATTCACTTATAAGTATGAGTTATTTCCCATCCACTGATCTGCAGCCTATAGAAGTGTGAAACAAATCAATAATTTATCAAACAACTGGCAATTTTTTTTAAAGAGCTTATAGATTAATATTTATTAAAGTTAAATGATTGTGAATATAGTTTTGACCGAGAGAAATGTCTCTTTGTTTTATCTTGGCAATTTGGCTTTTCTTGTCTATATCCAGATATATTTTTCGTGAATACTGCCAACTGCGTTGACCAATTTTTACAAAGTTTGGCAGAAACATTCTTTAAACCTAGGCAGAACAACGTAAATATGTTTGTAATATGCATGGTTTTTAAACATGGCTATACGATTCAATATGGCGGCTGCTCAAAAGATTTTACGTTTAATAGCTCATCTCAAGTAATTGGAATTTAAAATTCTAAGAGTTTGATTGAGTTCCCAGAGTGCATTAAATATGTCTATATCTTTAACATACTTTGTAAGACTGACGTGAAGCCACGTGAACAATGATTATTCTCAATTAATATAATGCACTTTTGATTATTGTATAGAATTAATTTGTTTTATATATAACTTGATTACCAAGGTAGAATTATTAACTTCCAATTCAAGGACCAATTATGGGATGTATTTAAATTTAAAATCCAAATAAAAATCTTAATACTTTAGTAAAGCTAAGTGCATGCATGATATTATTCTTAACACGATGTACTTGTTATTTTATGAATTTATGGAGCGAAGTCTACTGTTCGAAGAATTACTTGTTTAGTCATAGTTCACCCTTTCTTTTAGGTGTGGGATTATAATGGCTTACTACGGGTTTAGAGAGACTCGCTTTAATAAATTGTAGGGCCTAAAAGGACTTAGAAGTATTGGAAGTAATTATCCTAATTCATTTTAGCTCTACCCAAAAGCAAAATATCGGGCGGGCTTCAAAGCAGTTGCTTAACGATTCATTTAATGCTCTCTTATGTTAAAACAACTTTATGTTTAGGGAATGTAGCCTATGTAGGTTAATATAAATGATATATTTTTTAAATGGTACAGTTAAAAAAAAGATGACAATTTTTTAAATATCTAACAATAATATAGTTCTCAAGAACGTAAGACTAAAGATGGCACGTTCGTTTTTAATTAGTATCCAGTTAATTTATATTTTCCTGTCTAACGCTTCCTACTATGTTCTTGAAGTTACTTCAAAAGCTTTTTACATCACAAGAAAACTCTACAGCTAGAAGTCATCGTTTCAATTATGAAACTAGTGCCGACAAAGCTATCACGACCGATCTGTGAAGTAGATATTATCTCAAGACAGATCTCAATAAGACGTTCAAGTCAAAAGGTAATGAACGAATATCTTTATCTTCTAAGTACAATTCTTAAAACTGCTTGATCCTTAATTATTTAAAAGCAAATTCGCAAAGCATTTTATGAAAAATATAATATATTAAATAGATAAACATTTTGTGGTAATCTTAACTAAACCGTAGCTGGGGGGAAGAAAATATTTAACAAGGATACAACTATTTTTTAAATACATAATTTCTTCTGTTTTATAGATCGTCTAGAAATAATTCAAATAATTTACTTGTTAGGCCTAACATTATCAACTCATTTAACCCTATCTTTAATAGGCCTATTTGATATAAATTTGTTTACATAAAAATACATCAAGCTACTTTTGAATATAACATCTAAGTTTTTACTTATATTATTTATATTATATACAGAAGTAGTGAAGAATAATGAAATTCAATTTTCCATCAAATTGACTCTGCTGAAATCATGTTATTGGTGTTTAAATCAGGGCTACATTACCTTGATGGGAACATTTATGCAGTTAAACATGTGTTTGAAACAGCGTGATTAGTTTTTAGATAAGTTTTTTCTTCCACAAAAAGCCGACTATTTTAAGCTTGCACTTAAATATCTTGAATTCACAAATTCTCCAATTTTTTTTTTTGTAATTTCCTGTATTTTCCCTTCTCTCCCAGTTTTCCAACTCTGTCATAAAAGTCCATGACATTACGCCAAAATATGAATACATTTATTTATAAGATTTATCTAACAAAAAGTTAAGATTGTTAAAATCTAGAACTACGTAATGTACCCCATTTAATCCTTCGCAACCCTTAGTGGCAGGCATACTACACTTTGGGAAATAATGGAGTAGAGGAAGTGCACCTGCATTAGCACAACAAGAGGATTATATATATATATATTGTATATATAATACAATAAGTGTGGAAAAACAAAGACAATGCACTTGGCTGTAATATACATCTTGATCTTTCCAACAATATCAGCCAAGTGCAAGTGAAAATCTTGTACTAATCGACCCCCGTTGCGGGTAACAATAATTGAAAATTAAACCCCTCTCAAGAAAATGTAGGGGGTTCCTACATCGATTTAGTTAATGAGATCCTGAACTCATAATAGCATGTATACTGGTGGTCACACCATCTAAAGCGTCGGACTCTCAGTGAACTGAAACACCGTTACAAGGAGTTTGAGGTTAGAATTTCAACAGAGTGGATTGGATACGGTTGACCACATAAGATGTATCGCTTTGGCTCCCCCATCCTCTTTAACGATAATGTGAATGCACTTCCTCTTAACTAGCTTTAATGATCTTACATCTTGGGTTAAAACGTTGATAGTTAAGCGGTGATAAACACTTTGATTTAAAAACACTCTTCAAACGTCTTGAAACTTCATCGAAATAAGAAGAAGTTTTATCCGCTGTATCACAAACATAACTATGATACATTATGTTTGTTAGTCTAAAGTGTAGACTTAACTGCTTAGATTTATTTGTTGTTTAACCAAAAAAATAATAAGCTAAGTAGATAGCATTTAATAACTCAAATTCCACCAATTAATATAATATCTTATAATTTTTTTCCACCACTTGGTGCTAATTGCGGGCAGACTAACACTTCATTACGACTATGAGAACGTTTATTATCTTTTTTTTTAATTTTTGTTACGTCATATGCATGTGAATTATAGAACGAGTCGGTAAAACTTATAGTGAGCTTTGCGTGTTGCGAGATTATGCTCAGTAGTTTTGTCTATAGTATACAGTAGCCTACTCTTTCGTGTCGTTCTCATGGATTCATGGTTAGGAACCGACTAACAAGACATGTTACGCCGTGTGTGACGTCACGAGAAACCTGGTCGACTTACAGGACAGAATTAACCATCCAGCAGCATGAGGCGCAAGTGAAGGAACTTTGTTTAAGGAGCTTGTTACAGTATGTGGACTTGATTTTCATATCTCTTCATACATTCAAGGTCTATATAACATGTGGTACCCACTTCAGTGGTGGATAGGAAACACAATAAAATATATATGGAAAAAAAAGTTAATATAAACATTTGTCCCTACTCCATTAATGTTAAGCTGCTTAAAATCATAGGAAGTGCTCAAAATGACCATATTTGACATGAACGAACTCCTTTAGTCGTCGTGTCGTAGAATACTACACTCTTTCAAAATACATACATTGCTTTGAAATGCTTTCATTCAGGTGGATGGTGGCCATTTTGAGCATTTCCTATAGTGTTTAGCAGCTCCATATTACTGTATTACAAACAAGGTCGAATGGAACATTTTTTTTATAAAATATACATTTTTCATTGTTTGTATGTATCTTGTCCATCTCTGAAGTGGGTCCAACAAGTTACCATACATACATCCGGTATAATTTTACAATACCATTTCCGATTATTGAATCTACGAGAAAAAGGCTAGACCAATTTTGATAAATGAACGCTAATTTTAAAGGCTGTGAGTGGGTCCTGGGTGTCGTAAAATGTGGTTGATTCCGATGAAAACCTTATTTTCCTAGCGATTTTTCACATTTTCTGCTGTATTCACAGTAGCTTATTTGTACTGTATCATCATTTTTTTTTGCCTTCATCACCATGGGAAACCTGATTGTCTATGATTGTACTATTGGTAGATAAAATATTTATCTGGTGTTAAAAAAAAATTACAACTCAATGATATGGTGCAACAAACATGTAAAGAGTTGGAAGAGGGGTAATTTTAAAGTTATCATCTTGATGTGAAGGTGAAAGACAAATGTTTCGTTTTGAATTAAGCACCGATCAATCAAAGTCCATGGAAAGTTGATAGCCTCTGGCGAGTAGGACATTTTACTGGAAAGTGTAGTGATGCTTCATTTTATATAACTTTTCCCTAGAAAACATTTTGACTACATTTTATAAAGATAACCTGCAGCCATAGATGGAAATGCAACAATCCACATGTTTACTTATAAATTAATTATGAGCGGATTCTAAAAACTGACAACGTACGGTACATCAATTAAATCCTTTACTATTTATGTAATAACGATGATTTATTTTTATTTATTACTGCGTATTACTATGCATTCGGGCTGTAGAACCTATACACTTAAGTTATATTAACTACACCAATGTTGTAAGGACGAAGAAGGTAAAGTTTAGAGAAAATTTACCCGAATTTTCGTGAGTTAAGAATGGGAAGCCATTTAGGAAATGTGACTCTTACTACCCCCGACTGGTATCCGAACCCCGATATGCCCATCTTTAGCGAACCAGCCTATTGCGAGAAGAATGCCTTAAAGTTTGCTCAAATTATCCGTATCGCATCAGCTCATATCGCTCAGCACCGGCTCGGAAAGTATTCTCGATTCCAGTTTTTCCTTGCTTTATTCAATTTTCATTCAAAATAAAGTAGTTAAAAGAGTCACACGAGGACTTAAATTATTGATATTTTTAAAGGCGAATGCATTGGTTAAAGTTTAAATGAGATAACTTTATAAATATATAATTTTTACAAATTCCGAAAAATTAAATCCTAAAGGACAACACACACTTTGCATAATCGGCTCGCTACGGCCTGCATCGGATGGCATCGGATTTCCTGGAGAGAATAATTTTTGCTGCGATGCAATGCGTACCGATACGAGCAGGTCAAATGTGCGCAACCTTCCGGCTCGAATCGCACCGACTGCTGGACTTAGTTTGTATTCAGGTATGTCTGATAGCCCTTGACCACCCACACATGTTGGTTAGTCTTATCACAAACACAATGGCTGGTAAATGTCAGAAAATGGACATAGAAATAGAGAAATTATATTAAATAATAATTTAAAAACTAAAAATAGATAAATAACCAAGCAAATAGAGGTGTGGACATTTTCTTGTACTAAGAGATAAATAAAATCATTTTGTATCTCTTCTCAGATGTTTTTCCAACATAAAATTGCTATGAGCTTATTGATATTAAATTCAAAATTGAAATAAAATAATCCCGTATAGATCTTATAGACTCTTCTCATTTGAAGAAGAATTGATAAATTAATTATACTATGTTTCTGATAATATGAGATAGTAAATAATATATAATATTTCTTAGCACCACGTCTCACTACTCGTTGTATAGTACACTTGTGTACTAATTAAGCAAGAGGTTTTATGGATGAGGAAGGCTATATTATAGGAAGTGTATCCGCATATATGTAGAGGGAGAGTCTAAAAGTATTTTGGTAAAACCACCCTCAGGATCAAGGTTTGAACCTAGATCTCCACGTTATTGGTGGTCTAGTATACCTAATTTTTTATAACGAAAATCAATAAGTAATTTGAAAGAATATAGCATGTTAGATTTAACTAGCTAGCTAGGTTTCTTTACCTAGCCTAACCTAACCTAACCTCATGTTTTATCGACAAATGTAATGCCTTTTATAATTATTAAAGTGTACAGTAAACATAATCTAATTCCTTGGTTTATTTTTCCATTCTGCAGTTGAGTGTAAGATTAGGACCCAAAACTTGAACTGGAATTTGTATTCGCCAGTTAGGGTAGAGGATTACAGAGCACGTACTATGCAATTAGTGTGAACTGTCAGTTGGTCTTTAAGTTAGGTTGGGTCTCCCAAGCAGATGTTTTCAAACACAGCCGACCAAGCTGAAACTATTTCAACTGAAGGAAAGCAGTTCACGTTTAGTAGAGCACTCATTGGTCAACTATCAATGGGAATACATTACTGTGTGAAGCATGTCTAGTAAATAAGAGCTTATTTGTGATTGGTTAAAGGGTAGACTGAATGTGTGCGGAAATATAATAGGTACAGTCATAACAAGCTCTGATTAGCCCGTGAACACCTTACGCCACGCCCCTGAGCTGAGCTCTTTGGGTTAGCTTAGAGCTCTTCAGCTGATTTTCGGTGAACGTGTAAATCTACAGTAAACTTGTGAGTCAAACAGTTTAGGAACAAGGTCCGGACGCGGCCTTCGGGCTGCCTTTTGAGAACCATTGACTCCACACGGCAGACAAGTAGGAACCACTTTCCCAGCTGAAAATAATAAACAGGTAGCCAGCTAATGTCCGGAAGCCCGCGTTATATGCACATTATTTAATCTATTTGGTTGTTGTATATTATTTATACGTACACATACTATGTTAGGAGGTAGGGAAAAAATGTTGCCATCTCTTTGTCTTTTGTAAGGAATTTAAAATTGTTTAAAATAAAATAAAAAATAAGTCACGGTGATGGAAACACGTTATTAAATAAAGCAACACAAAAATATTTTAATGTCAGCTGGATTTACAACATTGGTGGAGTAAATAAACTTATTGTGAGCACTGATGAAAGAATAAGAACAAGGTTCTTTAAAAGTTAAATACGTGAAATTTTTAAATAAAAAATATCGTTCACATCAATAGTAAGCTAGAAAGCATTTTCTGAGTGATAGCGAATTGCATACATTTACCTATAGCTGAATACTTAAATTATATTTGTCATAAATTCCATACACTAAAGAAAATAGGCCTTAAGTTTTCTGGAGTGAAATTAATAATTATTATACATCTTAACGCTAGAATAGGGTGAAGTGACCTAACACAGGTGGGATGAATTAGAACAGGAGTGGTTAAGATAGAACAGAGAGGAATTACCTACCTAGAACAGAATGGGGTGACTTGGAACAGGAATGGTTGACCTAGAAGGGGATGTTTGATCAAGAACAGGAATTGTTCAGCCAGAACAGTGTGTTTGACCTAGAACAGTAATGGTTGAACTAGTACCCTACAGGGTGTTTGACCTAGAACAGTAATGGTTGAACTAGTACCCTACAGGGTGTTTGACCTAGAACAGGAATGGTTGAACTAGTACCCTACAGGGTGTTTGACCTAGAACAGGAATGGTTGATCTAGAACCAGAATATTAGACCTAGAATAGGGACGGCTAAACTAGAACATGGTGCATAGCCTAGAATAAGGTGTTTTGACTTGGAACCAATTTTGACCAAAGACAAGCTCTTTGGGCTAAAACCAGGATGGTGTTTCACCTAGAATAGGGTGTTTGGACTAGAACAAAAAGGGGTGCTCTAGACAAGGTGCTTAAGATAGAAAAGGAAGAGGCTAGCAAATTGTTATATTATGCCTGAATTTGACTCAAAAAGGCCTGGTTGAATTGTGACTTACTTAAACTATGAGGCCTACGTTTACGCAAGATGTCTCTTGATGATGTAATCCATGAAATAGGTAGTTAACTTAGAGGTAATCCGTGGAAAGCGGAATGGAAAAACCACAGAAATAAATTACACCTGGAAATATGAAATACAAAACAAACACAATTGAGCCTGCTCTAAGATCATTTACATCCAAATAGGTTTAAAATATCGTAGTAGAATATTATCATCTTTTTCTTGAGGGTAGTGGTTTGAAAATAGATTTGGCTGTCCAGAAATATTAGTTTGTTCGCAACTGTTTGTAGATATTGATTCCAAGATGGTGTCACATCGTTCGTTATAAGAATACCACTCTCCAGATTTTTGAGGGAAGGGTATTTAATTGTATTTAAAATGGAGAAGAGCCTTAATAGATCCCTATATCCCCTAAGTCAAATTACGGTGAGCTCCAATCTACGTCTGGGAAATATATTAAAAATTAGATTTATTCTATTTTGATTTTGAATATTCTATTTTTGTGTAAGATATTACTTAAGTTCCATTCTTGATTTAGCCACGTATATAGTTATTTGTATTACTATTCACATAGAAAGAAGATAGATTTTTTTTAAATAGTGAGATTAGCACAAGAGTTATTAGCAGCGTAATATAAATAAGTTAGTCTATGAGAAAATGTACCCGCAAAAGCATGAAAAGAATATGGAAAATATCTGGTGAAAATCACACTAGGGGAAACTTGCACATCCGGCCCTCCACATCATTGGCAATTCTGTTGATTGCGATTCTGGCGATTCTTGCGTTACCACTAGCATGGGCGAGTGTTTATTTAGCCAATGTTAATGCGTATTGTTATGCATTCGTCGAATGCTGGAAGTTTATGAGGTTAAGGAGAGTGGTAATGTCAAATCATGACGTGGGACTCACCTCTTATATCACGTACTAGTCCAGAGGATGACGCCAACGAGCATCGAAACTAGTTGACATTAGCGGGCAACATAGGCCTAAGCAACCATTGGGATCTTAGATCAGATAAGGAACATAATTCTCTTTAATCTTCAACAAATTTATTACCACTCTCTCTAAAATTATAAACTTTCATTCAATTTTAACTGGCATGTCATTCAATATTGTGTGCATCGATTTTTATAAAAAAAATATATCTGACTGTTACATCGAACATTAAAATAAGAAATTATTTGTATACGTTTTATCTAAGTTAGTGTTAAATGTTTCCCTAATTTTATATTTATTGTAAGGTAATCGACCTTATATATTATTTCTTGTTTTAGTATATTTTTTATAACAAATATCAATGAGTCACTGATTTATATATTGTACACAAATTACCTACCCAATTCTTTTAAATTATATAACAATTTTCACTTAATTTATTATGAATTATATTATCTTAAATATTCATATAGAACGGTCCTCATTACACCATCAAAATGTTTTATAAAAATTATTATACTAGCTAATAGGGACAACATGTTTGTCAAATGTTCTCAAATTAATATTGTAGGCACTTTTATAAATTTTCCTCCAAAATATGTCCGTGCAAAGTTTGTATCACCTCTCGTCAGGGTAGGCTAGGCCTTATCTCACTGAAATCACACCAAATATTTTATCATTTTACTGAAGTTACGGAAAAGAATACTACAATACATCTTTAGTGAGTTTTTGACGCAGCCACATAATTTGAATAGTATACAATGGTAGGTATCTAACAGTCGCAAAAATTACCGATTTACGTTTATATTATTCATGTGTCAACTTAAATTTATTAGATGATCTGCCGTGGTCACATTTTTAAGTTAGCATCGATCACGATATAATAATAGACCTTTAGATTAATGTTGCCAATGTTGATATAAAAATAAATTGGTTCTGTTTTTTGCCTATCAACGCTCCTTGTAGTATATTTCTAATCAACGTTGTTGTTATGCTAAGTTCCGACGCAGAAGCAAGCGTCTAGAAGTTTAAAACGCGGGGAGCGCGCTACCACCCAAGTACCGGCGGGTGACGGCCCGTCGCCCGGTCAACACCCTTCATGAGCATTCGGTCCGAAACCTCCTACCAAGAAACATCTGACTTCAAGGTACAATGAATGAAGGTGCAAGAGAGAAAATTATATGATGTTCTTGGGAGAGTAAGAGGGAGGGGGCGGGTTGAGATAAGAGAAGGACAAGCGATATCAAGGAAAAAGGAAGCCACGTCATGGCCGCTTATAAAGGATAGAGTTATTAAAGATACTCTTTGGTAAAGCTACAGGGAGGTATCCACTAAGCAAAAGCCCCGCCAAAAAGGCGGCATTTTTTTCCCTCCCAACTAGGTAAAATGGAGGGGGATTCCCCCTACACTCTATCAAACTCCTTAACCCCCTCTTTCCCCTTCAATAGCACGCCCCATCTTCTTATTGCAGTGGAAGTGAGGCTTCCAATTAGCACCGGCCCGGGCCCTTAGGCGCTACGCGGCATCCTTTGATCTTTGAACATCGCCCCCACCACCAGCTCCCCCTTCCCTTAAAACTTGTCTTCTCATGTCTACCCTCTATACCAGTTTTTTTCCCTCCACCTCTTCCTGTACATCTTCTTAGAGCAATACGTCTTTGCCTAGATGGTGTTTCTTTTGAATAATCGTAGTTTTCTACCTCCCACACAGTTTGATGAAGTCACTTTGCCCTTCTCGTTCCACAAACTGGAAGTAAATATTATGGAAACTATGTCGTAGAAGGGGTGCGGGTTGGGAATGTTAGGAAGAATGGGATTGAAAATAGAGGAAGGGTTGGAAAATGTTTATAAACTTTTCCTCCCCTTCTGTTAAAAAAAAAGAGCCATAATACTTGTCTATACAGCTTATATATATATATATATATATATATTTGCTAACCGTTTTCAAGTATTTATTTATTTTACTTCTTAACAAGAGGATGTCGAGGAAGCTTAAAAATCTATTTTGCAGTTGGTTTTCGAGTGGTAAGTCCATCTAAGGACTATCAGTCGATCTGAGCTCTTTAAAAGATATTCCGACGCATATATTTTCGTTGTGCTGTAGGAATAATCCTATCTTTCAGTTCTAAGAGATCATTAGAGATACTTCAATATATTAATATTGGTAAGCCATGTGTTATGGAGATATCATTTTTAGAAGGTTTTAACATTGACAGTTGTAAGGTAAATCAGTTGCATATCGTCAATATTGACTTTTTTGAATTCCCTTTGTCTGCGTTATTAATTATTCCAATTATGATTTGATTATAATACTCCCTCCAACACTAAATACAACTTTATGTTTATAAACGCCTTACTGCTAATGTTAGCCAGATAGTTACAAAACAAACTCTAGGTGCATTTGTAAAAATTGACAGTAGCTGTCAAAAGCCACCAAGCATGACGCACTATTAATTTAAAATAGAACAGTAACGTTGACAAATGTTTAAAGAAATGTGCACAAAATTGTAATACAAAGGCTGCCAAAACTTTCATGACTCGTGAGAGAGTCTGCTAAGACCAGCTAGCATATCGGTATTCAAGAAAAAAAAAGATTATAATAAATAACAGGTAACAATTTTAATTTTTTAACCATGTAGGTCTACTATGAACCAGTTTATAAGTACCTTAAAATAGTATTAGGGACTGTTATAATAAATGATAAAAAACTGAGATAATTTTTGCTCCGCAAGATTTTTGAAAATGCAGATCGGGATTTCGTGTTTATCTATCATTTATTAAAACAAAAGTAGATGCTGGTAGACCAAAATAAAACAGGTCACGCGCCACATTTTGTATAAAACTAGACTATTAGAACAGTCGGATTTTGGTAGGAAGACTTTTTTTAATGTTGTCAGCAATTATGAGCTTTTTCTATATTATTAATGTTATTTTATTGTTATTGATAATATATATCTAAAAGTGACAGTTGCAGATCACATGACTTGACGTATGAATACGTGAAAGTGTATCTAATAGCATTTTAAACTTTTAAATAAGGTTGATCCTATGAAAATTGGCCTTGGGCTGTAATATTTTAATATTCAGTTGGAAATTTTGGGACTTTATCATGTCGTACGATGGTGAGAAATGGCCCATTTTACAGATCTGAAGATATGGGGACCTGGGTAAAATTAAGTTTTCCTTTAACTTGCACTCAACTACCCAAAATGCTCCTCTAAGTTCGCACTTGCATAAATCATGAAGTTAGGGCCACATCTTGGCCAATATAACTTATGCCTGGTCTTAGAAAAATGTGTTCAATAAAAGTCTTCGGATTAATTCTATCATGATAAATAATTGCAACCAACTCCACAACAATCCACTAGTAGGCCTATTATTAAATCCTATATTAAGTAGTAAAGCATTATTTCTCATAGATTATTAAAATAATTTTGTCTTGTTGTCAGGTAATGTGCAGTTTTTGGTATTAATCATATTTTGTTGGGGTATTTTACTTGACTTTCTAAATACACTGATTACATCAGCCTATGAGCTACAAACTAAACTAATTTAAGGATATATGAGTAAAACTACAAGCCCAGCCTAGGGCCTAGATATTTTTAAATTAGATAGCAGGGCTGTAAAAAAGTGTATTATATCTCTCCACAAACACCACCCGGAATCAAACCATGGATACCTAGAATTGTGGTCAACATATTTAACGACTAAACCACGGGGACCAGATGCTACTTTTATGGGCACAGTAACTAAGGCTTACAACAAATTCTACAAGATATTTTTGGGGTAATTTTTTTAGTTTAGAACTCAGCAAAAATTTAAAAATCAATATTTGAGTTAGAAATGTAAATAATTTAACAGTAAAAATAAAAAGAACATAGAGTCAAATTTGAATCTTTTTGATAGTGGACTTTCAAATAAATTAAAAAATAGTACGCTAGTAGTAATAGAGCAAAATTGTTATGTATTTTATGCTTAATTTTTTTAAAACTTTCAGTCAAACTTAACATTATAATTTCTTAATTGCCTATAGGTGGTTACGCAGATAGATAAGCATATTTACGTGATCATATTTTATGAACTCTTTATGCTGTTTAATCCTACATATTATATATTGTGTATCAATAATGAAACTCGGCCATTAAATAAAAAAAGATTAACATTAGATCCAAAACCTATCTACGAAATCATGTTTGGGTCTATAAAATCCCTAGCATGATTAAAGTGTTTATATTTTATTCACAACATCGCGTGATTACGTGATATCTAGCTTATTAAAACGAAAATATAATATTATTCAATTAAATATAGTCGTAGAAAAAAATAAATCTGCAGAAAGGTAAGATAGGATAAGTAGGGCGAATTTCAAATATTCACACGCCGAGACATGGGATCATCAGCTGTAAATTTTTGCAGCTATAACATTAATAATATAAAATTAGTAACATTTTATCAATGTGGACTGCAGAAATACGCGTTTCTAATTTGCAAAATTTCATTCAGCCAGAAAACTAGGCCTACCATAAAAACAACATTTAAAATAAATCCTACCCTACAATCGTACAAATTTTCAAATATCATTCTTCAAAGAACATTTTCAAAAATAGGCTTTAAGTAAACTACCACTAAAAGATAGGTTGTTACGAGCTAGCAATATATCTTTTTCATCATTAAAATAATGGTTTTATTTAGTGCGGACGTCAACGATCATTAATTTGATCACAACTAATTAAAAAAACATTTAAAATAAAACGTCTTTTACCTTATGTGTGATTGCATGGATATATGTTTGTACAGGAAAAGTTGATTATTTATTTAATAGGCATTGATTTTCTATGGCAGTGAATACTTACCATACAACAAAAATATTAAGCTAATCGGTCTTCAATAAACTACGGATCTTACAGATTGAGACTTTTTTTTTACACTGCGTCTTAATACCAATCGGGATGGTTCGCCGTGATTAGAACCCAAACATCCATGCTATCGGCAAATCAGACCAGATGAGGCTGAAGCCTCTGCCTCCATGACCACCAATGTAGGGTCACGGCCTTAATATTTTTAGGAGTTTGTTAGATAGAAATATACTAATAGAAACATATTTTTACACGGTAAATATAGATAGCATTTTACCATATTATCAGTATTATTTTACCTGACTGTACATCAAGTATGGTAAGGGGATTGTGATAGTAGAGGTACAACTGAATGGGTTTTTACTGAACTACTCAGCTTCAAAAAATTTTGTTTGGTATTTTGGTTCACGTCATACAATTAAAAATATAAAAAACATCTATAACAGCTGTATACAGAAATATTAAAAAATTACTAGATAAAATATTGATCAATAAATTACTAATCAACTCTGTTCAGTGTTGATACAAACTCTTTAAACCTTAACGAAACTGTTTTATTACCAATATACTGTACCATATTAAACATAAATTTGGTTTGACTTTTTAAAATTGAAAATATATAGAATTATAACAGCCCTATAAAAATAAATTAAACAAATTGCATTTTCCAATTTTGACAAATAAATTAAAATCAACTCTGATCGATGTTGATACCAACTTTTGAAACCTTAACAAAGCTATTTCAGTAGCAACGTAGCATTTATGGTATATACTGATATAGTTTGCTATCTAAAAAAATCTATGCCTAATTCTTTAGAATAATGATTTTGGTAAAAAGAAGATAGTTAATCAAATTAACTGCAATAGTGAAGCTCATCAACTGAAGAGAGCCTTTAAATAAGTCGGGAGTGGAATGTTTTTTTTGCCATTGAAAGTTTAACGTCCCATTTATTTGTTTATGATCATTTCTAAGTAGGGATAAACATAAACGAGACAAGTTCTTGGAAAACAGGTAAAGAGGGCATTACAATCAGTCCGTTTCCTGTTCTTTTAAAAATATGTATTTGCAGGTACTGTGTGTATTTCCCAGACAATTTTCAAAGCAGATCACAGGTAAGAAGGTGAATTAACCAATAAAATAACTCAATCAAGAAATGAGTAGTTTATTCATTTGCAAATATTCTGATATTAATTTCACCATTGAATTTTGTTAATACCAAATGTAGCTATAGTAACACATACATATATATGTAGTATCACTGTAAGAGTTTTGATAGGAAACCAGTATTTGCCAGAAATAAAATGTACTAAATAAATGTTACTAATTCATACATCAAATAATGTGAACCAGTGCTTTCAATTTTGATGCTTTTTTTTTAGCACCGCGTCTTACTGCCCGTTAAGACTATACGCTTATGTATTTATTACGCCAATGGTTTTAGGGATTAAGAAGGTTATAATTATTGAAAGTGTACTCGCATTTGCGTGAAGAGAAAGTGAATAACCATTTTGGAAAAAACATGCTCAGTAGACCCTCACCTCTTTGGAACATTTTAAAAGAAGAAGAAAATCTCAAAATATTATTAACAGATTGGAAATAAATTGTTAAATATAAAATATTTAAATATATATAGTGGCTTAATTATAGCATGATTTTGGTAGGAAGAACACTAGAAGTTAGTTACCAAGGTTACTAAAAACATTTTAATAATGCATAAAGTTATGTTGTTTGCAGCTATCACTTTTGATAGATATTATCAATATCTATAGAATGACCAAAATAATAAAGTGAAACATTATTAATGTTGGCCGCAAAGAAATGTGTTTGAATTTTTTCTATTGTTTTTCCAACCAAAATCAAGGCATAAATTGTAGGCGGAGATAAATTCAGATTTGTCAGCATAAAATAATTGAGTGTTTTTTTCCCTTTATCTTTTTAATTACCTGGATGCACTTAATGGATAGATTACAAACTAAACTTAGTTTTTTTTTAGTATATGCTACTAGGGTTTGTCGGCTAGACATTCCTGGTCTTCTATTGGCAGTGACGAATATGTAACCGTCCTCTGAGATTGGGGTACTGTGGAGATTCAGCTACTTCAGCCTGATGGGATGATGTGATTATAATTATTATGATTATATTGTGATTTTAGAAGTATTACATCTAACTTAAGCTTAATTAATCAGACTATATCAACCACAGGACCTCTAGAATAGTAACCAGGCGCGCTGACCAAGAGACCAAAAGGAAGGCCAAAAGAAGTGTTATGTATCAATAAAGAAAACATATTCAACATTAGTTTTGCTTTGCATGTTTCAAGTCTCACTTCGAGTTCGCATTTAAAATATGACCTTCACACAACCCTAATATGTTTTCAATGCTTTTTTTTTACCACTGCGTTTTACTACTTGTTTGGGTTATACGTATATATACTAATTACGTTAATGTTTTAGGGATTAGGAAAGCTATATTTGGAGGAAGTGTACTCACATTTGCGTTGAGAGTGGGTGGAAAACCATTTTGGTAAAACCACCCTCAGTACACCCAACAAAGATTCGAACCTCAGTCTCTACATCATTGGCAGTCTAGTCTAATGCGAGAGTACACCTTATATCACGACGCCACGGTGTTCTCAATGTTGACACTAAAAATGTATGTTTCTATTTTTTTTAAGAGTTTTTCCAACCAGAATCCTAAATTTCAAATCAAAGGCGACCCAAAACTAAACATGCAAACATAGTGGCAATTGTTGTAATAAAATCTGGCTTGCTACGTGGCTAAATCCGCTCATAAATAACAAATTATCTTAACACTTTTTGAAATTGAACAATCCTAAATCTTTTTTGACAGTTTATGTTTGGTATCTCTACAAGCATTCAACTACGAGTATGAGCTGTTCAACTATTTACTACACTCATCGGTGGCTCCATGGTCTAAGGCGCTACTCTCGTAATGAACTAGACTACCGATTAAGGGGTGTTCGTGTTTCAATTATGGTTGTGTGTACTGAGGGTGGTATCTCCTAAATGGTTTCCCAATCTCTATCCACACAAATGGAGGTACACTTCCTCTATATTCAGCCTTCCTCACAACTAACCCATTAGCTTAGTTTTTACATAGGGTACAGCCCAAACGGGTAGTAAGACGATGTGCTTAGAAAAATATGAAAAAACGATTAAAAATGTTACGGATTTTCTACAACCCCATTTTCATAGGAAGGGACCTTATCTCACAGCTAGAAAAGTTATTATATCCACTTTAACGTATCCATACGTGAAGCAATGTGATATGCAGCTATCACTCTTGATATATATTTTCAGTACCTATTAAATAATAATACAGTAAAATGCTATCAACGTTTACCGTAAACATGTTGTATTTTGTGAAAGTTTCTTTCCTACAAGAATCCTTATACTCCATCTAGAGTCGGATCGTCATATAAATGAACCTTTATAATATATTAAAAAATGTAGAGTAGTGAGCTAGACATCACAAGTGAAAAGTGAAAGCTGCCGAACATTTGATTTGTTTTGTGAATATACATTAAAAAAAAATTTTTAGAGGAAGTTATTATTAGTTTATTTATATATGTTTAGTAATAATATATGCATATAAAGTGTATTTATATAAATCAAAGAAACACTGAGCTAGATTAAAATATAATTTCGCAGAATACGTCAATCACCATGCCGAAAAGTCATCACATCCATAAAAAATTAAATAGATTTTTTTATTTATTAAAAAACAAAATTTAGATACAAGCATTTTTTTGTAATCATAAGAGGATAATCAAATAGCGTATTTACCCACATCTCCAAACTAATTTTTTTCTGCTATGATCTCACAAGCAACAATTTTCAAAGTCTACATATATATAGTGTAGCATCATCTTGAAATCATCAAAAGGAACCTCTAGAGAGAGGGAGAAAGACAGAGAGAGATCGAGCAATCCGCAGTATTGTGTGTAAAAACTGGCCTCATCCGTAGCGCGGCGGTCAAGATCAAAGGACCGCTTCACACCGTGCAACAGAATTAGTGACCCCTTTCTACCCCTTCACCCCTCTTCCTTACCTTTCCCAGCTTGCGGCATGCCTTCTTATCCTCCTCCCTCCTCTCTCATATTATCCCCGCACCCCCTTGTCTCTGAAAGCTTTATGAAGCCGAGAATTCTCGATCTTACCTGGGGCCCGGCGCGTCTAGGATTGTTATAGGAGGCTACTGAAGTAGTTTTAAGCTCTAAGCGTTGCCTTTTCGTGAAAATCTCTTACTCCTTTAGGTCCTAAGATTAGGTTCAACATTTTTTGGACTATATCTTGTGGAATTTTATAGGTTTTTTGTTTATGCGTTTTGTGATTTGGAAAGGTGTCTAGAACTTGAAAATATATTTCACATTGAAGGCCTTTAGTACCATGTGACTAGGGATGGCAATTTTTCATAATATATAGATGTATTTATTATTTGATATATCGTAAGGTATAGAGCGAAAGCTACTATATATCGATCAAATTATATCGATATAGGCCTATCGGTTGTATCCGATATATTGAATTGAATTGGTCTGGGCGAACTGGCACGGTGGTATTAAGATGGCTGCGGTTCTGTTATGCTATTATTTGTGACTTATCACTTTTTAATCTTTTATTTATATGTTGCAAATAGTAAAGTTTAGTAATAGCAGTGAAAAAATTTACCTAGTTAATAAAATTAGAGAAAAAGTCGTAAAATTTATTTTGATTCACAGACCTAAAGCGTAGTACGATGTTTTTAATACATCAATAAACTGATCGACTACTACTACTACTACTACTACTACTACTACTATTACTACCACTACTACTAATACTACTACTACTAATACTACTACTACTACTACTAAAATATCGATATAAATATACCAATGTTTTTGTTATCATATCGATATATCGTTGCCCTCCTTAAACACGACTCTAAATATTGCATTACCCGCCTCTGTGGCGTAGTTGGCTAACGCGCTTGTCGTGTTGAGCCCGACTGCTGGGGACGGGGAGATAGAGGTTCGAATCTCGGTCGGGTGAACTGGGGGTGGTTTTTCCTAAATGGTTTTCCACTCTCCCTCCACGCAAATGCGGGTTCACTTCCTTTAATTCAACCTTTCCAATTCCTAATCCATTAGTGTAATTAGTACTTAAGCGTATAACCCGAACGGGTAGTAAGACGCGGTGCTAAATAAATAAAAATATTGCATTAACAATCGAAAGAAGTAGAAAATAGTTTCATACGGCGCAAGGATGAGCATAAAAGAACTTGAAAATTGGGGATTTGAAGAGAAATATATTGACTAAATCTATTATTTTTTAATTCTTTAGATTGAAAATTATACCTAGACTCAGGAGTCAAGCCCAGGACCTTTGGATTGCTAGGCCAATGGTCTACCACGGAGCTATCCATTAGTCGTCCCGAGTCCAGGACTAATATTCACTCATATTTTAAGGCAGAGTCTGTCATGGACGTGCGTAACTTTGCCAGTGTGGGATAAATTAAAATCATGACCTATCAGATAACGCAGCCATCTTCGACTCGGGATGGGAAATGTCTTTACGACAGCGAATATTCAGATGGAATATGATATTTAGATGTAGTTATAACCGTAGTTAACAAATATAATAGCTCGGCTATTTAATCCATCTTATTATTTTTGTGATTTTTCTATTGGGAAGCGTAGGAGTACTTTTAATGAGTGTAGCACTAGCCCACACCCTTAAAATATCAAGTCATTAGTCTGACAGTCTTATATTTAGTATAGAATCTTTACATTATACAGTAGCCCCATGGCTTCTTTGGTGCTGATTGACAGCTCACAGCTGACTTCTGACAGTCAAAATTTAGGTATATACCTAAATTTTGACTGTCAGAAGTGACAGCTGCTAGACACATGTTTTTGAAGATCATCTGGTTTGACGTAGGGATACATAATAACTTTTCAAAGCCGTCAGCTGTGAGCTGTTAGTCAGCACCAAAGAATAAACGTCTCGGTCAAAAAGGCAACCTGTAAAAAATAGTCATTGGTTTATGGAGCCTTTTAATAGTCCGTAAAACTTGGTACGCCTAAAGTACGGCGCTGTACTAAATACAAGACGACACCTAAATATTCCTGTTTATTTTAGGAATGATTGTCTGAAAGGCCTCTTTCCCTACCAGAATTCTACAATATAATGGGATTTTGGTAGTAAAAACAACCTTTCAGGCCTTGGCAGGAATGATCGTTTGAAAGGCCTTTTCCTCTACCAGAATTCAACTATATATTGGGATTTTAATAGTAAAAAAGACCTTTCAGGCCTTTCTTCCTACCAATGATGGGATATGTGAAACTGGCTCATTCCATTCTAGTATAGGTAAAGTCCATTCACCGTAGGAATTGTTTTCTGAAAGGCCTTTTTTCCTACCAGAAATATATTATATAGTAGGATATTGGTAGGAAAAAAAGACCTTCCAGAGAGTAATTCCTACCGTGAATGTCGTATAGATGAGATGGTATCCTATGTTTAGGATTGCACCACCCTTGAAATGTACTAAGTCTGACTATGAAAATGTATCAGGATTGGGTTGAAGGGAGAGCTTACTTTCTGTTGACCATAAGCTTAAGTTCCTCAAGGTTAGAGAGTCTACCTTTGTGGTTTTGGGGTTGGGTGCTAGTCTCAGGACCCAATGTAGATGTGTTCAAACCCAGCCGGGGTCGACGAATTTTTTTAAAGCAATAAACATGCGTAACACAAATTACTTCGGTGAGGGAGTAAAGCCTTTTGTCCCCAGGTAAATTGTGGCATATAAAAGAACCCTTGAAGGTATGTGAAAATAACCTTCCCGGCATAAATTGGTAGGTTCTTTCGTTCTCGCTCATAAAAAATCAGTGTGGAAGGCAACGGGCAACGACCACACTTCTTGAACTTCCCTAAAACATGGGATTTCTACCAGATGATGCAGGCAGCATTAGCCAGAGGAAGGGTTGAATGCATGCTCATCTCCGAATGGATTGAAATCACTTAAAACCAACCTTCAGATTGTTGACTTAGGCAGAAGAAGAAAAGTCAAAGAGTTCGTTAGTTTCAGGTGATAAAGAAAATTTTTTTTTAAATAATTTGCCCTTATCCTTGTCCTTAATCCTCTACAAATAGAAAAGTATCTCAATGAATTTTAATACAATTTGAAGGATCCAAAACATAAGTTAAAATAATTATTTGACACATTTTTTCTTATACATAGCCACTGGTGCCAACGCCAGCGAAGAAACTGGTTGGTTCTTTGAAAGAAACATATATTGCCAAGTTTTCATTATTAATTATAGTTTTAGTTTTCAGATTTAAATATTTGCGTTTAGGTCTTTACCGCACCTGCTCTAGACCCTACTCGTTAAACAGCTAACATAAGGACAGGGAACTGATCCCAACACATTTAAGGGTAATGGTTATATTTTATACCCTGGCACAAGGTTTCAGATTTGTAACATTTGTTGAGGCTCAGACAAGCATTGGAAATAACTTAATATTATGTTATAAGTATTGCCATTACCTATCAAATGTCAAAGCTGCAGATCACATGACTTGACGTATGAATAATTGATATAAGTTTTAGTAAATGTTGTAACTATCAGAGACTGTTCCCTCTTCCACCCTCAGACTCTAAATTTAGGGCCGGTCTCATGATTACCGCATGAATATTGCTTTTGGGATGTTAAAGTTAGCGACCAGATAAAGGTTATTAGCCAGTTTAATATTTTAAGCGTATTATGAATTTAATTTATCTGCCAGATAGTTATCTGTAGTATAAATATATTTTTATGCATAAAATGCAAGGTTTGTACTGTTTTTACTTGTTTGCGCATGCGTACAACCTGGCTAATAGTTACAACGCTCTACACTTTGTTAAATAATGGCGGCTAAACAAGTGCGAGGAAACAGATGTATTGCAACTACTAATTTTGGTGTCTGCCAAAATGTGGTCAATAGTTGGGTACAACGTTTACAAAATTTCATTTATTTTATTTACATTTTGATAATTTGTTCTTAAATAACTATAACTCTACAAATATCTTATCAGTTTATATAAAAGTGGGAATTAAATGTTCTAACTTTATAAATAGTTAGATCCTGGGCCTGTGCCTACTAAACACGTGAACCAAGATTTTAACCTAAAAACATATTCTGATAGGTGAAACCTCATGAAAAACAACGCGTCACTATGGCAACAACCATTTTAACTTTCAGATAAAAGTCATCAGTTACTTAAACCTCCAGATAAAAATGTGATGGATAAATACATTTTATCTGGCAGATAAATGCTATCTAGCAGTCATAAGACGCACTTTTAACTTATCGACCAGATAGAAATATTTATCTGCCAGATTAATATTTATCCAGGAGTCATAATACCAGTGCTTAATAGCATAACAACAAGTTGCCAGACTGATATTCCTTCCTCTTCTGTCCACAACAATTTGTCAAACCTCTATAGAACAACTAGCCAAAGCACGATCCTTCCTGTAAATTTTGATTTATCATAAGGATGAAGTACTTTAGTAAAAAGCTACTGCATGTTTGACCTTAAGATTGTTGTGGATTTTTACACTTAAAGTGCCCCCGAACTCAAAAAGATAGTTTCTCAACATGTACCCGAGACTACAGCCGAAACTATTTGAATAATATCATTTAGACTTGATATTTGGATTTTTTTTGGTCAAGTTCCGAGGCCTACTTGTTTTTAAAAAAAAAACTAGTTCAATAACAATATTTTTTTTTTAAATATTTCAAACAATAAATTATAAGATAAAGTACCTATGTTGGCCTAACGATGGGGCCATATAGTTTATTTATTTTATTCAGTTGTAGAACTTATTTGATGCGAACTTATAGACTATGAAAGAAGGAAAGTACAATTTCACATGATTAATTTTCCTCCCTCCTTGTCAGGAATTTAACTGAGGATAGCTACCAATTTATCGTAAGTGTTTGATGTCTCCTCACTGCTCCACTTGGTTAGGTTCGGGTTTATTCAAGGTCAATATAGTATTATTCAGGTCCACTCAGAAAACAAAACTACTACGTTTGTTGATATTTTGCTCCGAGGTTATTAAATTACTCTTCTAGTCCACTCAGAGAGCAAATCTGTAAGATAACTTTTTAACGAAGCTGTTAAATACAGTATTTGTTGATATCCCCCTTCTCCTCCCCAGTACCCTCCGTACCTCTCCCAATGAAAAATTGCTTAAATTAAGCTTCAAACACTTCTGAACAGAACTGTTACATCCTCTGTTAAAATTTTGCTCTAAATATGGCCGTAGATGAAGAAGTGACTTGTCTATTGTTTACTATGTATTTCTATAATAAGGCTAGGAACTCAGTACTGTCATATAATTCCTTGTTATTTCCAGGTTTTAAAGCAGAGAAAAATTAAGTTCTGTTATCATTATAATGGACCAATGTTAAGTCACCCAATTTGTGTTTAAAATATGATGATTTACGGTATATGGGAGTCGGCACTTAATCCAATGTTTCAAGGGGAGGACAGAAAAGTAACGTTTTCGAATCAAAGGACTTAGTTCTTCAGTTCGATTTCTCCTCTATACAAATGTAATTATTATATTTTGCAGTTGAATATCACAAGTTCAAAAATCTCGAGTATTTGTATTAGTTGTAGAGAAATTTCCTATGTTTTTCCAGTTTTTTCCAAGTTTCCTCTAGTTTTTTAGTCACTCTGGGAGCTATCCACACAAACTCAACCAGGACACGCAAGCTAACAAGAATTACTTTTAAAATAAGTTTTTCTGTTATCACAGCGACGACTCAAAGTATGCTACTCAGAATTTGGAAAAATATTTCTTAAGCTGGGATGGAATGGTATGCGAGAAAAGGCCAGTGTTTTTGCAGTTTTTATAGCAAAACATATTTTGACCAAAACAAATAAAATATTGCTCCAATACAAACAGAGAATTTAATATTCTTCACATGATAGCCTCAAAACTTCTTGAATATTTGTCATGGGGGTTCTGGAATTTAATGACAATTTTTTTCTCTTCATTTAAAAAGTTTGCTAGCTAATGTCACCATGTTCATAACAAATATTCAGGAACTGTTGATATAAACATGTGAAGAAAACTAAACTTTATGTTAGTACTCAAGCAATATTTTAATATTTTAAGCAAACAAATGTTTTGCCATAAAAACTGCAAAACCACTTCCCTTTTCTTGCGTCCCCCTGCATTCCACCTTAAATTTTGAAACATCCATAGCTATTTTTGTGGTCTTTAACATAAATATACGGTGTAATTTAGGGTAACAATATCAGATGGCTGCATTTTCGGCAAAGTGCTTACAGCCCATGTATAAAAGGTTCAAATTTATCATTATTAACTTGTTTTGCTCAACCCTTCAGATTACTTTACGTATTTCCTGATCACATATACTATGTTTCTGTATGTTACGTTACCATTAAGTTAACGTAACTTTATGGTAGCCTTAATTAGATCGTGATCCGAGAACGTTTATAATTTTAGTAATATTTCTGGTCAGTATAATACAGTCGTATCAAACTTGTTTGGTCATAAGGGCCATATTAAATATTAAGATTACTGAGGGATCCACACAAAAAAATTGTCATTTTAAGTACATGATTACTAATTTAGTATTTTATTATTACAAAAATTGAAGGGGTGGACCTCTATGTATGTATAACAGTAGGACTAAAACTATATTTATAACAAAATTTGTAGACTTTTTTTTAACAATGTTGTTGTTGGGCTCTAATACTTATGCCAAAGTAATTTTTATTATTGTTGACAAACATGCCGAAATCTCCCGAGTGTTTGGTTTCATTTCATGTTATAAAACAACTCTTAGCACACTTGACTTAAAAAGTGTGGCCAGACATTGCACAAAGCTTATTTGGTTCACAAATCCAACAGTTTTTGGGAATTGAGCCACAAAGAATAAAAAGTACACACGAACCTCACATGCCAGGACTCTCCAAGTTACATCCAATTCCCAAATATTCCATCCCAAAATCTTGTATTTCCTAGACGTTTATAAAAAGAAAACTAGGGTAGCATATCATGATGGTTCATAATAATGTCTTCGGGCCGCAAATTTGACATTCCAGATCTGATATATTGAACAAGAAGGGAGGCTTTACAAGCAAGCTGTGCCTCACCTGAAAGTGCCCCCTGGGTTATTGAAGACTGTTTATGCCTTGTATTGCCTTGGTTAGTTTCAAATTCAAGCACAAACAAGCCGGTCTCACTCGGACCCTAAGGCACCAGCTGCATGGGGGTATGCATGACAGGTGTTTTTCCTTTAGTCAAATTATAAACTCACGCCTACTTATGTATTTATTAATGTAAATCCATATAAAGCTGAGATCTACGAATTATCTGTAGGCCTAAGTGTGATCTTATACAGTAGGGGTTCTTAGACTGGGATCAGACCCTAAAAGGATCTGTGGATTGGTTTCAGAAGATCACTGAGTTTGTGGGCGTGTTATTTAAAAAAATTAACCTAATCTCGTTCCTATTTTAAATAAATTGTCTTGTTTTTTAATGATTTGATAAAAAAGCACGTTAACTATTTTACTGCAAATTAGATTTTTTACTTTTTCATATCAAGAGAAAGTATTGTTATCATGAAAATTCGATCTCGTTTTATCTGAACCTAAAAAGATTGATTTTACTAAATTCTGTCCGTCTCCCTTTCCTTGGCCAAAGATAAAAAAGAATTGTTAGATGGATTTGGTCTAACATAATATTTAGATCTTAAAGGGATATACATCGTGAATTTTTATTAATACCCTAGCCCTCAAATTAAGGGTGATTAGCTAATGAATGCTTTTATTTAAGGTGATTGGCCCCCTTTTCATTTAGCGTGGAAATGCAGAGCCATGGGAACAAACGGTTATCTTCAAGAATTTTTATTATTTTGCAATTTTCTTTTCAGAAACAGCTTGTTCAAGAATCTAAACATGTTGATTAAGTTATAATTTTTATATACACACCTCCTATATTATTTTAACAATGATCAAATATCGATAATATAGACATTTTTCAATAGAAATCTGCCAGCTTCATAACAAAAAATCAGAAAATGTAACAATTAATAAACATCGATACTTTATATTAGAAGGGGTCTTGAAAATATAGACATAAAAATTTCACTCGTTCTCAAGAAAAGTGATATTTCCAAATGTATGATTTTCCCGCAAGACCTGTCCGGTAGCTAGTGAAATCTACGGTTTCCATGATCCATCTGTTCTTGTTGGCACGGAAAGATACTTTGGTCGGTTCTGAAACCACGCCACGCCTTTCAACCTTCCGCCCACCAACCCACAAAATAAGTTTTAGACTTACACTTGACAGGGCTAAGTGCCTTAATTCTAAATATTTTGAAAATGACAAACCTTTCGAATTAAAATGGTCTAGGATTTGTTTGACATGAAAAATAGCACTATATAGGCCTAATTGGTTTTTGGGAAAGAATTCGTTGAATGGTAGTTTACTAATGTGAAAATTTTGAAAATTGCTTTAACGATTTTGTTTAAAATATGTATCTGGGGACTGTGTGATGTGACATACTTTATTTGTGGATAAAATTTGTCTGTGTATTTTTATTGATGATTGATTTTTCAAATACTTGAAATATTTAGGAAATGGCTCTAACGATTTAGCTCAAATGGGTATTTTGGAGGTTATACATAACAAATTGTTTTGTATAATTTATCTATTTTTTATGTTTCTATCTGGTACTTTAAGCCGCTACATTATTCATGTTTTTTGACAAGGCCTATTCTTAATAACATTTAAAACTCACAAAAACACAGTTATAATTCACTTAAAAAAATTTATTGATTAATTTCACCAAATATTTATCAATTTTTTTAGGTTTAAATAATAATATTGATCAAAAATTGGAGCTTCAGCTTACTTACATTATTTAACGTATGAACGTGTGAGCGTTATTAACTCCCGCGTCTAACTACTCGTACGGGTTGTAAGCATTATACATATTTTGAATGCTCTAACGAGGTGGGAAAGAGGAAGGTATAACAAAGAGGAAGTTTATCAGCATTTGCGTGGATAGAAAGGGAGAAACCATTTATGAAAAAAATACCCTCAGCACACACTACTCTGGTTTAAACCCCGATATCACTTTCATCAGCAATCCAACCTATTGCGAGAATGACGCCTTAGACCATGATATCATCAGAACGAGTTACGTGAAAGTAGCCTATATCTAGTAAATTTGTAGGCTGTCGACTGTGAACATTGGATTATAAATTTATGTTTGAGCTATTATTTTAAATCATTGTTTTATTAGACTTAAAGAATGTGGGGAATGCCAGGCCTCCACCGTGGTTCGGATTCCACGTTAAAATGTAGGTCCTCCATTTCATCTCACAATCACCCTACCATTACACAATAGCGTAAGTGCGTACAACCCGAACGGGTAGTAAGACGCGGTGCTAATAATAATAATAATAATATTAGACTTAAATAGTTTCTAATTCAGGATATGAAATATTCAGTTGGTAAAAAAAAGCAGTTTTGAACCTACAATTTAAAAATAAAGTATATAACCAACGTAGTACTTTATTTTATTTTCAAAAGTAGAAGACGCGTGTTAAAATGATGAAGCATGTCTTCTAACAAGACGTAATATTTCCCCCTTTCCTTGTTTACCTTCTTTATATACCTAACGTCGTCTCTGTCGCTCTCTCCGGAGAGCTACGCAAAGGCTTGTTGGCAGAAGCACAAAGACTAAACAGGCCTGACAGCAGTCCGATTCGTTTGCAGGCTCACAAGTTAAATAGTTGATTAGCACCTAACACTCGTGTGATAGTCCTTATTACGTCCCGTGCCAACTGCTTTGGTTTCCAGGACACGAGCATAGGAGGCATTGTCTACAGGGTCACCATTTATATATAGGCCTACAAACAAATATATATAAGCTTAGCCACAATGGCTCACCAGATACACAGCCGAATGAGCCCTACGCTTATTCTAAATTATCATCATCTCTTGGCAAATAAAAACGTGGGGTCTTTCCATCTGTAGTAGTTGAACAAAAAATGTGACTGTCTACCCGTCATGCATCATAATTATGTCTTTATATTACAAGATTTTTGACATAAGTTATAAATGAAATAAGTTACAAAGAAATTGAGAAATGAAAGCATAATATCCGCTTTAGTGGGCGAATGGACTAAGCCCTAACGCTGGGTGGTCCAACATTTTTTCATCCCAAGGGACAGAACTGATGATCAGTTTGCACTGTGTGCCGAAGATATATTATTAGTTCCATCAAATTAATATAGGCCTATAAACAAAACTTAATAAACAATTACTTTCAATACATATATAGTCTATAAATTGTATTTTTGGTGTGTAGACTATTTCAAATTTTACTGGCAAAAGTAGGGAATCTCCCAAAAATGTATCATGAAATATACACACACGCACACTTTCATAATACAACTTAGCATTATAAATATAGACCTATAGGATTTATAAATATTTTTATTAATCAAATAACTGAATAATAAAATGCAACCATGGCCTTTTTATATATGTAATTTATTTGAATCTCTAGCTATTTCATACCGAAGCCAAGAGTTTCCCTTTAAATTTACTCCAGGATACTTGGAGGGCCACATTTTCAATGAGCGTAGGACGCATATGGCTCACGTGCTGCCAGTTGAACCACACTGCCCTAAGGCATCACTACTGCAGTTGACTGAACTGATAATGAGCTTTGGGCTCGAATCTTGTTTGGGTGCACTGAGGGTAGTTTTTGCTAAATGGTTTTCCACTCTAGTTTTCCACGTAATTACGGCTACACTTCCCCAGAGTTCAACTGTGTATTTTTTACATGAACTTAAATACATAAACAACATTAAAGATATTTTACCGAAAGCAACAAACACAATATATTTAATGCATATTTGATTAATACTTTGATGTCTTTTGACACGTCTTATTGGGAAATAATTGAAGAAAAAGTACCCTCAGTACACACGACCGGGATTCGAACCCCAACCGTAACCCCACTGACAAATCATACTGAATGAACATGACATTTAAATCACCTGCCCATTCATCTGAGTAAGAACTAGATTTAATATATTTTATTCATAGGTAATTTTGTAGGCCTATCTATACTAGTCTATATCGAAAGAATCTCGTCTTCTATTACGTCATAATCTAGCCAAGAATGAAAAACACTCAGCCAACCTTAATAATTTATTAAAATAGATTACAAGTACACTTTTAAAGATAAAAGAAAACATATCTATTTAACAAAACTAGAGGAAGTTTGGTTCAAAGCTTATCAATACTGGGTAAGAATATATGACATTAGTCTAACAGATTTTATTCAGAAGTTAATTAATTTAGAGAATTGTGTGAGGTATTATTGTTAGTGAGTCCATTTTATAATAAAAAAATAACTATGACTCAATATATTAGTTTGTACAGTGGAGTTTCAATAGAAATGGCATTTTATAGTAGCCTATACAAAAATATTTCCTTGGGGCCTAAGTGATTATATTTTACTATCATTTTTGTGTTATTTTATTATTAATGATAATACCATCTCCATATCTCATGATAAACTAATTTTACTTCCTGCATAACTTACCTTAATTTACCTTTGTTCAAAATTCATGCAATAAATAACGTACAACTAGTATTTATGTGTCAGGGTCTATCACTAACACGATTTCAAAAATAAATCCAGAGAATATAACTCTTGGAGCAGGGGGTCGGCAACCTTTGGCACGCTTACCAACAGAGACACGCGAGAAGTATTCGATCATCATGAATCAAATATCCTTACTTGAGTTTATTGTAACAGTCACTTATGCACCAAATCTTGGATATGGAATTCAGCCAGAAGTTTAAAAACAATCAATATAATCTGTCGATCCTTGATTTAGAATTTTAAATATAAATCCTTTATCAAAAAGGTTAAGTTATTTATAGGAACTATCATATTACCTTGCCTTTAAAACATTAAGTTAACCCTCATAGGTCATCAGTCACAGCATCAGGTATAAGATTTGATACATTTTTCTCGTTCAGGTTTTCATGTCAGTCTATCCACTACCATACACTTCTAATTAATAATTGTTAAAATTATTTATACAATTTTAATAGGGATGTCAAACTCTATTCTTCGATACCACAATATCCTCGATTCTTACTAGCATCGAAAGAATCGAGAATCGATCTTAATATTACGATTAAATTCAGAACAAGTAGTAATCGAATATCTCTGATATTAGTTTTTATTTTATAAATTTTGTAAAATATGCTTTAATACTTGGTAAACGGATCTTTTTCTTTATTAAATAATTAACTTTTGTATCATTTACATTTTTTGTTTCTTTGCTTTTTTATAAAGTTGAATAAATATGTTTTTAAATTAGGTTGTATGCCTGGAAAAATAATTAAATAGTAAATGTTCAAGAATCACAGAATCGAGGTTGGAATTAACTATCGGAATCAAGAAAAGAAGGTATCGTGACATCTCTAAATTTTAAACATCCCCACTATGTGCTATGTTTGTACTAAGTTGGAGAAATCAAGAAACGCCAGAGCGACAAACTAGCTATAGCAAAATTACAGTCATGAATTATGAAAACTATTTAGGTGAGATTTATTGCTATCAAATGATATAATTATTATTCATGACATCACGAATTTGTCGGTAGGTAGGCCATCTGAATCTAGGTTTGACTAGTTTTAAAATAGATTAAACCTGAGTTCTTAGATTAATAGTTACATCTAATTAAATTGTAAATTTTAAAAGTTTTCTATGTTTTGAAATCAATAGTTACATCTAACAAAATTATAAAGTTTACAAACCTCCTAAGTTCTGAAATGAATAGTTATATCTAAAAAAAAAATTACAAATTTAACCAACTTCCTGTGTTCTGAAATTAATAGTTGTATCTAAAAAAAATTATAAATTTTACAAGCTTAAATTTATCAAATTATTTGTATATGCACCACGTTTTATTTCCCGTCTGAACTATCATCATATTTATACTAAGGGATAGGAATCAAAAAGGCAGAGTTTTTGAGTAAAATTAAACATGTGATGTGCTAAAATTTTAATGGGGAGAGAAGGTAAAACCCTAGTTTTGTATCTAAAATATGTATTATTTGAGTATGGTCTTTGGTTTGTCCTCTCACTCACAATTGTAAGTTGAGTATCTTATCCTAGAAATATTAAGTTTGTTAGTTGTGTGCTGACATTATTTATATCTAAAAGAGCTACTGTAGCTACTGTTATGTACTGCATGTAATGTTATTTTTAACATATAATAAATTATGGAAAAAGTCAAACATGTATAAAATGAACTACAACTTGAAAGTGAAGTGGTCAATATGATATATTAGTCATATAACTATCCTAAGATTGATTTTAATAACACTGTGTGGTATAGCCTAATATTACAACTGCCACAGTGAAGTTGAAATGATTATGCTTAGTAATTGTTTGTAATTTATCATGTAATATTTGTATTTTGCTCTCGAGAGAAACTATGTTAAAATAACAAAGAATTTAATGAAATGAAACTTTAAGAATTATATATTTTTCGTATTTGTTGTTAAAATTGTTGTATATTTAATTAGCATCTTTAGAATTATTTTGATTGTTTATTTTACATAATTAATGTTTTAAATTTTATTATAAATCTATTGTGCTATATCGAAAATAAATAAATCAGGATTCCGCTTATTAGTAAAAATATGTAGCTACTTAAATGACCCTAAATTGGTACTTACACTGTACTGTTTTATGATAAATAAAAATATTACTACTTACATAATCTATGACATAAGGAACTCTAAGGCTCATTGCTACCATTAAAAAAGTAGACCACATATCCCTATCTTGAGCTAATTCTATCCAGTCCACCTCATTACTCTCTCTCTAAATATCTAGGACCTAATTTACCAAACTAAATAAAGAAGTAAATTAGTAAAATGTGTCCAACGAGACGTGTAGTGTTAGGATGATCATTTTTAAAGAAGATTAACAATATATCTTTGCAAATGTTAACCATATCATGCAGTGGCGCACCCAAAAATTTACCTTAGGATTGGTAAACTATTAAGGGCGTAGCTATTATTAAATTTATAAGTAAAGGAAAATTTAGGGTGTACTGCCCCCTAAATGATGGAATCCAAAAAATTCATGAATATTTAATTCTGCTAGAAATTATTATGAGCTATTTTTGCATTGAGGATTGACAAATACGTTCAGTACAAAATCTAAGTTCTGTTAAAAAAAAAAGCTTATAGTTGGTAACTAATTAGAAAAAAGTCAGATTTCTAAAATCTATACACTTTTCTTGAATTAATGAATAATGGCTGAATAAAATTTATAGAATATTTAATTCAAACTTTAAAACTATTTTTTTAAGATTTGTTCTTTAAATTTTATCTAAATAAGGATTTTCTCATTTTCAAATAATCTAAAACTTGCACGATTTTTTTGCTATCCCTTTAATAGATATGATTCATGATTGTTTGAACTAAATTTTAATTCCCTATCGGCTCCATGTTGTTGTCAATACATTTAAAGCAAAATAGGGCTCAGTGCGTTTACTAACCAGCTCTAGTAGCTTAACCAGTTCGAATCTTAGTCAGGTTGAGGCTACTTATTCTTAACTTTAATAGAAATTTAGTGTGGTACTAGGGATTAAGTAGAGACTATAGGGGTGGTCCCAGTTGCAAATAAACCTTAGTTTGTGTTGAGATACTTACTTACCAAAATGTACAGTACTTCGAGGACATAAAAATGGCTAATTGTCGTAGATATTTTCATGTAACTTTATTTCGTTATTGTTTGAAGAGAAATTAAAACAATGTAAATTTTAATTTTATCTGACTTTAACTTTATATTCAATGTCTCAAAGATAATATGTTTGATCATTATTTAATGGGAATTTTAAGTGCACTTTTAATGTGCTGACTGTACAACTTCAGAATATTAAGTCATAAACTTGGTCTGAAAATGTACCTTATGTATTCTACTCCTCTTCAATGCCCTTTATTTTAGTTCTAATTGATATCATTTTAATTTTTATTAAATTTTTTTGGAGTCTTGGGGTTAAGGAAGGGGTGAGGGGAGTAAATACCCCCAATTCCCCTGCTTTGGGTGTGGCCCAGATCACATATATTCACTTCAGTTATCGAGTAGCAATGGCATCATTCTCACAATAAACAATTATTATCGGTGACGTGGAGGTTGACGTTGGAATCCTGGTTGGATGATTTTTCCTAAATAGTCTCCCACTCTTTCTATCTCTCTATATTCAAATGAGTGAACATTTCCTCTAAATTCTACTTTCCTAATCCCTACCTCATAAGTGTACCTATACAGATAGCCCAGTGAGATGAGTGTGTGGGGATAACATAATTTTTTTCAAAGTATAATGAAACGCATTGCTAAGACTTTCTCATAACTTATCAATGCTTCTTTTTGAACAAGGATACTTATTAATAAACTCTAATAATTTTGCCTTTCTGCTTGGTCAAATTTAACGTTATTAATTATTTTTAATTTTCAAAATAACAATTTTAACTACAGTCACCCACTCCAGTGGCCGCATGGTCTAAGGCGCTACTCTCGCAGTAGACTAGATTTTAAATGACGGGGAGATTAAGGTTTGAATCTCAGTCAGGTGTAATGAAGAGGTTTTTCTAAAATGATTATCCACTTTCCCTCCACGCAAATTTGGTTATACTTCTTACAAATACCTCCATAATACAAAAATCCTTAACGTAACTAGTACATAAGCGTACAACCCGAACGGTTAGTAAGACTGGGTGCTATAAAAATCCAACTAAAGGCCATATAGGTCTACACACGATTCATGCTTTAGTCTCATATTTTCTTAAGAATATTTAATTTTAAATCCTCTTTCATTTCTCCTAGCATTTAAGAAAGTGTGTGATAAAACGATTGTTTATCAATAATGTGAAATTATGTCATATTTGTTTGTCGTGCAAACAACTGCACCTAACTTGCCTAACATATTATAACCTATATTTGAAATTAGGTATTGTTAGGTCTTAGGTTAAGCATTATACGCTTTCGTGAAATGATAGTGGGGTTGTGCGATTACGCTATATTCTTATATGAAAAACATTATGTCAATAATATTTAATTACATTAATAGTATTTAATAAAGCATCCAGCTACCTTAATTGAGCCTATTTGTCAACATGAAAAAGTGTCACATTTATCACTCTAGTTTAGTACTAACGATGTAAATGTGTACGTTTGTTTATCTTACCTATATAATCAATAAATGTGTTTTATTTATCAAGAGAAAGTTTGTCAGGCGAAATGAGGTAGACTTGACAGTGATTCAATAACAATGACTAGCTTGTTAATTTAAAAGAGCAGGAAACATAGAAAAAAACACTAGAAATATTTCTTATAAACTATTATTCATTGAAGGGAACGACAATTAACTATAGGTTAGCCCCGAATTTTATATCAAACAATTTGTTTACTTAAAAATATGTAGTTAAGTATACTTTGTTGGAAGGTTAACAGATGTAAAACTACAGTCAAATTTTCATTGACAGAGCCTTTTAGAAAATACAAACATATATTGTTTTGCTACCCAAAAATCTAATTATTTTACTATTTTATTAATTTAATTTTAGATATTGATAATATCCATCAAAAGTGACAACTGCAGAACACATGATTGACTTATAAATACGTAAAAGAATATCTATTCATTAATGTTGCTATAATTTTAAAATTGTAATGTAATTAAAGTTGTGCCAGTACTTGACTTAAAACGTCTTTTTTCTTTTTCTTGACAGCTTGGAGAGTGAAGTAGTGAGATCGTAAATATATATAAGGATTTTCATAGACTAGACGTTTCATGACATCCTGACACCGAAAAAGGGGTTTTCGCGATGCCGTCTTTCTGTGTATGTAGCCCGACCTAGATATGAAACCCTTTTGCCAATCAGGCTAAAATTTGGTATTAAGGTTTTTTTAAGGTCCATCTGAAAGGTTTTAAGAAATTAGATATCCAACCCTAAAATTAAGGGTAGTTTATTGAAGGTTGAAAAGAGAAAAAAGAAATTTTCTCAAATTTTGCTCTAACGAGTTTGATTAAATTTTATATCTAGATATTGTTTAAAATTACAAATAAAATTGCAACCCTCCTTTTTCCATGAAAATTACATTAAAGGTACTTTACACATATCACATAAATTGGAGCTAATACTACTAGTTTACAATGAATTTTGAAAATTGTTTTTAAAATGTCTAAAAAAAATCCTGTGGCTTTTTAAAATGTTCTGACTTCTCTTTGCATAGCAAAATTCCCTCATGTTCCTTGTTTTTCTTATTTTCGATGTTCGTATCACCTTTGTCCATTCACACTATATTAGCTCTATCTATAAATTACATTAATATAGGTCCATTTACCACAATTAAAAGGTACACACGCACTTTTTCACCAACTCTTACAGGTTTTCTTGTCATTTTACGTGATCATGTCCGCACAGTTCCTAAAAGTTAAGAAAATTACCGTGTTACACATATTACTACCCATCCGGGCTAACCGCATATTTACACTTTGGTCAGGGTTAAACAGGTAAATAGTAAAGGTAGTGTGTCCACCTTTGGCTTATTTAAGAAATATTAATATTAGCTATCAAAAGAAACGTGTTACCTACTACACGAATTTACGTATAAATAGGATATTGTTTTAGCAAATTTATTCTTGTCAAAAAAGTTAATACCGATTTAAATTGGACTGTTTGAATTCTAATCTAGTATCTATTGAAAGGGAATCATCCCTGGGTTAAAATAATAAGATAAATATGCCGTGTCACTCTATGTTGCAAGGAATGGTTATTAAAAATGAAATGCATATTTTATTTATCACACACCCTACATCAGTTCTACTAAAAAATAAAATAAACTCTTAAAAACGGTGTTATTTCATTTGAATGGTTCACACATATAGTGGAATATAGTTAGTTTGTTAATACAATACACACACGCAAGTACAGTAATTAACTAACTATATTAATATACCTATGAAACTAATTTTCAATATTTTAACGTATAGCCTAAGTATTGTCCAATTTTCATAAGAAGATCCATTTGAAAGCTATCAATAATACTAAATAGATCTACTTTCACACATTAATAGGTCAAGTCATGTTATCTGCAGCTGTCAATATTGAGATATATATATATATTATAAATTAAATAACATTGGTATAGTAATACGCTATCAATTTTGACCACAATAATAAAATATCTTTCCTAAAGTTAATAGATTTACTTGCACGTATTCTACCTCAATTTATGTGATCTGAAACTGTAGCCTTTGACAGTGCCGGATTAAGATAGTTTGGGGCCTGTAGCATTATATTATAAAGGGGACCCGAATTTATGAAAATGTATATAAATATTAAAATGTAAGTAATTTACATGAACAGTAAAGTAATCCAATATTTTCTTGCTATTCAGCTAACTAAACGTCAGTAAAGTACATTATTCAGATGTGGTTCTTTTCACCAGACAAATTTTCAATTTACTTATATAAGTTTTTAGTTATGTTGGGGTCCCTCGAAAACACGAGTCCTGGTTAAGCGCGGGGCCCATAGCATATGCTAATTTTGTAACTGTGTTAATCCGGCACTGGCCTTCGATGATATATTGGTAAAATTAACTTTGGATTTATGTTTACTATTTAACAATCTAAAAGTGTAGGACTATTAATATCGTGTTGAATGGTTCCATAATTTAGATACATCCTAAGCATATGAGAATAAATATCTACAGTATGCATATTATAAGGGCACTTTAACTAAGACTTGAAACAAAAAGGATATTTTCTTGGGGTACGTTTTTACTTATTTTTGTTACAATCCGTTCATCAAATGAAGAGTGAAACCAATCTAATACTAAAAACTACCAATACATCAATACATTTATTAAAAGTAAAGATATTATTTCCATTACTATTTTTCTTTCCTGATTTGCGTACTCCTCTAGCATATATAGAATGTTGTTTTTTTTGTTTGTCCAGTTTGTTATATTTTCATAATATATATATTTACTATTTATAAATGTTTATATTACAAACTGAAGTGTTATGAATATTCACGCATTATCTTAAAATATATTACTTCAAAGAACCTACTTTAACTTTTTAATACAATATTTTAATAAACGACTATTGTAGAAAATTGTGTTTATGATCTTCTAATCTTTATTATGAAGCTTAATAAGAAATAATGTATTGGTTTAAATTACTAAAAAAATAAAGAAATCTGAATCTCACAACAACAACAAATTCACGGGAAATACATTAAAATATTAAAGAGTGCTATTGACTTATTACTCATAATAATTAACTATATTAAGTACCTGGCATTGACTTGGAGGTTTTTAATTAAGTTTAAGAAATCTAAAATCCCGGCACAGATTTATCTGATTACCAAACCCTTCCTTCACCTCTGACAAGACATCTTGTGAATGTGAGGAATGCCAGGCCTCCACCGTGGTTCGGATTCCACGTTAAACTGTAGGTCTTCCATTTCATCTCTCAATCACCCTACCATTACACATTAGCGTAAGTGCGTATAACCCGAATGGGTAGTAAGACGCTGTGCTAATAATAATAAGAAGAAGAAGAAGAAATCTAATCAAAATGTTATTATTCCACTTCCAAGGTGCACACATTCGTACATAGGGAAGGTGACCTGGTGGTCTAGGGGTAAGGTGTTGGACATCTGTGCTGGGGGTCCGGAGTTCAATCCTCAGTCCCGGCACAGATTTATCTAATTATCAAACCCTTCCTTCACCTCTGACAAGACGTGTATTAATCACAACTTGTGAATGTGGAGAATGTCAGACCCCCACCGTGGTTCGGATTCCACGTTAAACTGTAGGTCCTTCATTTCATCTCACAATCACCCTACGTGTAAGTGCGTACAACCAGAGCGGGTAGTAAGACGCGATGCTAGTAATAATAATAATAATAATAATAATAATAATAATAATCGTAGAGAGGGGCGACTAATTATTGAAATTTCAGATCTTTGAGTTCAGTAGATATTTCGCAATGCTCATGACATACAAAACAACTCTTCATTTTATTAATATGGAAGAGAACTAATTGGCTCTAACCTAAATAAAAGACACAAGGAAAAATTCAATAGCATAAAATTTAAGAGTAAGTAATTAAAACGTCAAAATATACAATACTATTTAGTTACCCAGCAAAAAATGTATACCAACTCTACTACTGTTCGTGCTATAGTAATATAATTACACTATACAGTTAGGCATAGTTAAAATATAATTTTGAAGAAATGTATCCTTAATTTAGTATAAAGAGATCGAGAAAAACATTTAGGATACGGCATTATCGATAAACCCAGATAGGATTAAAACTTTGACCTTCCCATCACTAGTACTAAGTGAGGCTGAAATCTAATCATCACACTCATCATCTGTGTGGGTACACTGGGTCGTAGATTTTTTTTATTATTTTTTAGCTGTTTTAGCATGTTTTAATGTGTACAGCGGAATAACTTATAGACGTATGTAAAGATTGGTGCAGTCTAATTTACATAGCTTTTTTAAAAAATATGCTTTTACATAAAGCTTACTCTCTACAGATATAAACAGGACACTGCTACATTTAAAAACAATTTAATCTTTGAATCAATAATAGTAGTAATTTCTATTCCCCTCATTTTCAAGCAAGTCTGATTGCATAGACGAGGGTGGCCAAACATTTTTCATTCCAAGGGCCAAATCCATCAATTTGCACCTTGAGCTAACGATGTATTACTATCACTGTATTATTATTATTAGTATTACTAACACAGTGACTTACAACCCGTTCGGGTTATATGCACTTACTCTAATGTGTATTGGTAGGGTGATTGTGGGATGAAATTGAGGACTTACAGTTGAGCGAGGAATCCGAACCACGGTGTAGGCCTGGCATTCCCCACATTCACAAGCTGTGATTAATACACGTCTTGTCAGAGGTGAAGGAAGGGTTTAGTAATCAGATAAAACTGTGCCGGGACCGAGGATTGAACCCCGGACCTCAGCACAGATGTCTGACACCTTACCCTTATACCACCAGGTCACCTACTGTATTGTTAAGCCAACAAAAATACTTAATAAACGAGTGTGACTTTCAATACTTATAGTATGAATTATTGTATTTTTGATTGAAAGATTCTTTTAAATTATATATATATATATAATTTAATATATATACAATTATATATATTATATTATATATTATTATACAATATTATATATTATACAATATTATATATTATATTATATATTATTATACAATATTATTATATTATTATATTATTATACAATATATATACAATTTTAGGAGATTAATGTATATATATATATATATATATATACATTAATCTCCTAAAATTGTATTATGAAATACGCACACACACATATATAAATATTCACAAAACAATTTTGTATTATAAATAAACTATGTATTTATACATATTTTTAATGATCAAATAAATGTAAAATAAAATACATTAATGACCTTTTTAAATAAATAGTTTTATTTGAATAACTAGCTAGTTCACATCTCCCACCAGGGGTTTCCCTTTAAATTTCCCCAGTATTTTATGAGGGACACATTTTAAGTGAGTGCGGGCTGGAGTTGGACCGTGATCCGCCAGTTGGAACCACACTGCCATTTATTATTGAGAAATAAGTTCTGCCTACATTTGTGGCCTAGCAGTCTAGGCTATACATATAAGCCGTTAACAACAAAGTTGGACTTCGAATCCCAGCAGAATGCACTGGGGGTAGTTTTATCTAAGTGATTTATCACTTGGTCCTTGTATCCATCGTCTCTTAACGCTAATGCGGACGCATTTCCTTTTAATTACCCTCATCCTTTAAAATAATGCTCTATTGCCAATACTTTCTTCTCGCCCTTATCGGTGGACACGGGGGACTAAACGTCAAGCTCGTCTAATCTGGTTTGCTCGTGACGGAGAGGTCACGGTTTGAATCCCAGCCGAGTGTACTCGTGGGGTGTTTTTCTACTAAATGGTTTACCACTATCTCTGCTCAAAAATGCAGGTACGTTTTATATAAATTATACCACTCTCATTTCTACATTATCAGTGTTGTTGAATGCAGAAAGCCAATTGGATATTAAGGCGTGATACAAAAACGAAAACATTCTTTTGAAATACAATCTTCATGCGGCAGTAAGAAAAACTTGTGTGTTCTATGGAATTCGTAATACATATTAATATCTACATTGCTAGTCAAATGGGGGTGTATGTGGCCTTGTGAATAATAAATCAGTAATTGGGCTGGTAGCCAATAATTTTATTGACCATATTGCTCAAAATGAACCTTAAGCTATACGTAAGATAGTATATATTAGACGAGTTTTCAAACGTTTGTTCAAGAAACGGATGAGGAAAAAATAGTTCTTACCATAGAGTTTGTTTTCCCAAAACTGAGCATCTATTTTTATTAATTTACGAGATGTCTCGGACACCTTATTTTAATTTCCAATATATCTACTTTTGATAACAAAGGACTGATAGACAACAAGTGAAAGTGTCTTTGAAACCTTCTAAGTAAATAAGAATATGAATTAGGCGATGCTAATTAATTTTATTAACAACACATTCTCAGAGAAATATTCTTGGGTACCCTAGTGAAAATTTCAATAGTTTTATGTCACTTCAGATCACTGCCTTTTCAATTGGGAGCACAAAATTCATCTTAATAAATACAAATAATAGCTATTTTTTATAGAGACAAGATACAATTTTTAGGAATGAACATACATATTTGCTGTGTCTAATTTAATCAACTCCTAAACTTATGATCTTATATGTTTCTTATAGTGAATTAGTCCCTACGGACCGATAATTATTATTGATGACTGAATGGCAAAATGACTATCTCTACAAGATGTATAGTATGTATTGCTATAAACAATAATTGGAAATAATTTCAGATCTTTTTAAACTGTTATTCTTTTATTTAGTTGATGTATCTTGTTGACACATGGTCGCAAAAAACATATCAAAGTAAGAACTTGAGTTTGCAGGTATTCTTACACATTTTTATATTAATTAGAGATAATATCTAGAAAATAGTTTACTTTAATTACTTAGATGTTCACAGAGTGCAAATGATTATGAATAAGTTGACTAGACTAGAATAGGAAAAACTGAAATAAACTTGCCTGATACAGATTCTCCATTCAACTCTTCAAAGGTCTTGCTCGTCATCTGGAAGAGAGCGTCCAGGGGTGAGGTGTTTGCACCACCTTTTCCCCCGACGGAAACGCCCGCAGACGACTTTGCCCCCGACCTGCCACCCCCAGATGACGGGAAGTGCCTATGGTGTTGTTGGGGGTGGTGCCTTGACTGTGACGTCGTCGGGCTGCTGATGGTGCAGTTTATGATGTCCGGACTGGTGCAGCAATCGCTTGCCGTGCTCGACCTTCCACTGCTGCAAGTGGAGCTAAGGGTCTCACTCGTGTAACATAAGTCTGCGGACTTTGGCCGATGGTGACGGTTAGGGTGGTGATGGTGAGGGTGGTATCTGTCCATGAGTAGTGGAGAAGAACCGTTTTCCCCTGTCCCTAAGTCCCATGGCCTCACAATCCTGACTGAAGTCGCGTTCGGTTCACTCACAGCCCTCTCTAGAACGTTGCCTTGATGAGTTCTAGACGGCCTGTGGTTTAGAATATCCTGTATGGAAAACGATTTGACGCCACTGTTATTGTTTGAGTGCCTGATGGTAGTGTGGGACACGACGAGTGGCTGTCTATGCTGAGCAGCTATGGCTATAGGTTTGTTGATCTGCATCATCTTTAGTTTCTTCAGTGGCTTGAAGTAATCATCATCCTCGTCGTCAAGGGTTGTTTCACTGATACCTCTAGAACTATCCTCGTACTCGTCGCTGTTTTCCCCTGGCATCGTTGTCCTCACGCTGTTGTTGCTAGAGGAATGGTTCGGGGATCCCCGACACTCAGTGAAACCCTTTCCTGTGTGAGGTGACAACGCTGGGGAAGGACAGCCCACGCTGATATCACAGTCGTCCTCGTCTTCTTCTAAGGGTGTACCATTGCTGAGGGTCATCGTGGAGGAGGCAGCGTTGTCCTCGCAAAGTGGTGGAGGGCTATTGCAGCAGGAGGGTGGCGACGACAATGGACTGTCGTGGTGAGAACTGCTCGAAGACGCCGCGCTGCAGTTCGCCGGGGGTGGGTGGAGGACAGTCTTAGGACACTGCACCACTTCGGTACCATCCATTATTAAGTTACTACACATGTGGGGAGGTTGGGTTTTCACAGTTACAACTAGTTTTTCAAAGCTCAATAAAGAAACTTAGTGCGACTCGTAACTATTCGCGAGTATGTCATAAGCATTTTAGATTTTCGCGCACGAATATTTAGTCTATGAATGAAGTATTAATTATTTCATACCGTTGTGTAATTACCTTTGACGAGAATCAAAATTTTGTTAGAAGAATTATACACACTTTGACAATATGAAAAATGACTAGAACATAAAATTGTTTCGTAAACTTTTGAAATGGCCTAACTTACGTGCGTTTTTATTTATATCACTGATTGGTTAATTCATTACTTGATGATTAATTAACTAAACGATAGGCCTACTTTGTTCGTTCTTTATTTTTACGATTAATACTCTTCTTAATAAATGTATGCACAAAAGTAGGCCCTAGCAAAAATTAAATACTACATCTCATGCAATGAATTAAATTTATTCACTCCAGTGGTTTCCAGTTTAATTATTTGCTGGTACACATTTTTAACGTAGGTTAGGTTTATACCAACCTTTCAGCCCTTTTAAATTTCTATGATGTTTATTATTTTTCCCTCTATGCAGCACGATTGTCACCCTTACATTACTAAACAGTGATTTCTGTCCGTTAAAATGTTTACTTTCGCACACTCCACACGAAAGATTCCCCAACTTCACACATCAAGTTTCAGCGTAGCACTGATATTCTTGTGAGCCACTTCCTTCACACATGTCACACATATATCATTGTTAGAACAATGTCAACACTTATCATTAGTTATGTCATTTCACAGTAGGCTGTTAAAAAAAACTTGAAAAACACTAAACATTTTTATAACCTTCTTTACACAACACCCCTCCACTTTTCTTCAAGCTTTTCTAAAAAAAAACCTTTGTAAATGTTCCTCGATTTTACAAGTCCAACGTTTTGAATTCAACTAGGCGTGACTCTTCCAGCATTTAAGATAAAAACATGGTTTATTATTATTATTGTCATTTGAGTCTCGTCGTGCTAGGAGAAGTATTTAGACGGCGAGGCGGTGTGTTCGCCTGTCACATACTGCTACATCAGCGTCAATAAATTACAGGAGGCGATTTTTGTGCTTCCTTCTTCTCTCTTCGTGTCTTTTCACCGCTAAACGTGCCGAGAAGGGGCGTGGAAAAACATGACTGGTTTGTGGAAGGGGGGAGAACAGAGGGGAGGGTATGCCAGTAGCAGAGGAGGAGAACGTGTACGGATTTAGAAATCCCCTCTACTCCCCCCAAAAGTATTTTGTTTTTGTTTTTTTTACCGTGATAAACAATAGTAATAGAAGTCTAATCACGTTAATCAATTTTCAAAAACGTGATGATTAGTTTGTGATGAGTTGAATTGAATATTGATTGAGATACAAATGAGTAGTCGAATACTATTCATAGATATCAGAAGAAATTGGATTGATTTTTATGACTACTTCTGTTTGTGTGCTTGAAAAATTTAATGTAAAACCGTTCTTCTTTCCAAGAATTTTTAGAAATATTTTACGTAATTTTAGTTTCTAAAAGGTTTCCAACTATATTTATAGTTTAGAATTTAGATCGAGGTATTTTTCTACAATAGCTAAGGTTAAAATATTTATATATTTTGTATCAAATTAAAATACATAATTTTAAAAACTATATGTAACTAATAAACTTTTTTACTCACCTAACTTCAAATTAATAAACAAAATAGTTATGTTTACAAACCGAGGTATTGTAGATTCACATGCATATCCCACTTCAGAACGCACCGTAACCCTTTCCCCCTCCGACAATCTAACTCCCCTAGAAACTCAGTTGAAGCCCCACCCACCGGTACTCCAAGCGCTTCATTCCCATTGGCCAGAGACCACCATTTTACCCCGCCCACACTGGTATTTCTATTTGGAAAGTCATCCAACCGCGAAACGTGGACTCAAGCGTGAGAAACGAGAGTAACTCTTAGAACGATTTTTTTCCCCTTCCCCCTCGTTTTTGTTTTGGGTTACTAATTATGTTGGCAGCGGTGCTAATGGCACGAGGGGGTTGAGGGTAAAATAAAGGGGTTGAGAAAAGGGTGGGGAGCAACGTGATGTAGGTGGCAATAGAGCGACGGCGGCCAAACATTCGTTCGTTTTCATTCCTTCTCCAATCCACCGCCACCCCCTTTTTTTTTCTCACCCCATTTGACCGTCATCTAACAGTATCCCTTTTGTGTCACTAAATAATAGCTGCCCCTATTTGGTTTAGTTTGGCAAATATTTGAAGGAATTATTTGTTCTGGGTCTCAACACATCAAGCTCCCCATTTAAAAATAAACAAATGATTCGATTTTTCACAAGCTATAAGAAGGTTATGTCACTGTCCTGATAAAGATAATATCTAATTTATTCAGTAAAAGTTATAACTAGACTAATTTTTTTTAGGTGGGTATTAAACTTTGGAGTAGGTCCCTTATTAACAGTCAGATATCTGAGATATAATTATTCTAAGAGATAGACCCCTACTCGCACGTCCAATTATAATCACCTGTGTCTTTTTATAATCACGTTTTTTTACAAGGCCTGTAGAGAGATTAAAAAATCGTCTGAAATATTTAGTAATAGGGATGAACTCAAGATTTTTATTTTTATTTTCGCCGTTGTTGTGAGAAGGAATGGGCCCCAAAGCAATTAAAAAAAAGTTTAATTGGGTGAAATGTGTTCCTTTTAACACATTACAATTTTGAGTTAAGCGAGTGCAGCCTAAGTAGGCCTACACCAAATTTTGAGAGTGTTTCAACAGATGAGTTATAGTTTCATATTTAATTAGAGATGTATTTTAAAAACTGTCACCGCACATTACTGTAATTGGGTCTATACATTCCTAATACTTTTCACTAAATTCCTTAAAATATCAAATAACTGAGTCTTACTTCTTAAAAAAAATTGTAAGTTACACCATATTTTGCTTTATTTTTAATTTAAACTTATGCTCTTTATTTATTGCTATCACTATTCCTAACTTAACGCTTCTGAGTAATTAATTTACCTTATTTAACTTTAACAAACAATAGTTATAACTATTGGGAATAGCTTGAATTGAAGAACTGACAAAAGCATATTATTTGAATTAGCATGATGATAAGACAAAATTTCACTAACGATTAAAAAACAAAGGGGCGGGGGCTTACAATAACGCATAAGACACCTTTTATTTCGTGACTCGCATCTTAGTCCTTCCAGGATCTCAGCATAACAAACATTATTTGAGCTTATACTAAATAAAATAGTGGAAGAGTGGAAAAACATTTAGAAAAATCACTTCAATGCCCCAAGCTGAGATTCGAACCTCTACCTACCCATCATCGACAAACTAGACTAAAATGACGTGTGCCAACTGATGCCGAGTCGGTAGAGCGTCAACTCATTTGACTTTAAAGCCTGATTCACACGTTTGCCGAAGATTTAGAGCAGAGTCTGATTGAGTGGCTCAGCAATTTACGCGCTATCTGAAACGTATGTTGACTAATATTATTATTAGCACCGCGTCTTACTAACCGTTCGGGTTATACGCACTTACGCTAATGTGTAATGGTAGGGTGAGTGTGAGATGAAATGGAGGACCTACAGTTTAGCGTGGGATCCGAACCACGGTGGAGGCCTGGCATTCCCCACATTCACAAGATGTCTTGTCAGAGGTGAAGGAAGGGTTTGGTAATCAGATAAATCTGTGCCGGGACCGAAGATTGAACCCCGGCCGCCAGCACAGAAGTCTGACACCTTACCCCTAGACCACCAGGTCACCGTTGACTAATAAATAGACACTACAATGATGTATTAAATAGCTAAGTCACTATAGTGGCTGGCTATAGTTATAGCCTCATTTAAATATCATATTCATTAAATTGAAAAAATTACACCTAGACACAAGCTTCAAAGCCGGGAACTTTGGCATAGTATGCCAATGCTCCATCCACTGAGCTATCCAGGAATAATCCCTTGCTCCGAGCCAGTCTTCATTTATTTTTAGGGCAAAGTTTGCTATGGACGTGCAGAAATAGTCGGACACAAATGTGTGATCTTAATTAACTCAATAATTAGTGTAAGCCTATAGAATACACAAGCTTTAAGTTTCTTCGCGTTTGAATTGTTATATTATTAATTTATCTCGACACCTTGGAGAGAGAAGTATTGTGATAGCTTAAAAAAATTGAACCTGAGATTTTGTTAAATGTAGACGTTTCATGACCTCCTGAAACCAGAAAAATTGTTTTCACAATGTCGTCTGTAACTCGGGCTAGAGCCAAAACTATTTTCCCGATTGGGCAAAAACTTCGTATCTAGGGTTTTCATAAGGTTTCCCCGAGGATTTTTAGAATTTTATATCAAACCATTAATTTAAGGGTAAGTTACATACTTTACTGAAGGTCAAATGAGAAAAAAATCGATTTTCTAGAAATTCACTACAATAATTTTGATTGCATTTTATATTCAGACGCTGTTTATCATTATAAACAAGATGGAAATTCTCATATTCTCATGAAAATGACTGTGAGGTTACCAACTCCTTACATAGGGGAGATTTTCTAACTTTGATTATTTCTCCGCAACTATTTGAGATAAGAAATAACTTATGGTTGTAAGGTTGTATCACCATCAGTAGTAGTATTCTGGACCTATGGGAACAGTTCTGTATAAGGTTTCAATTTAATCACGTGACCTCACCCCTCAATCTCTGGCTGTTGGTTTTCACCCACCCCTCCCCTTCCACTGGCCACCTTTCCAGTGTTCCAAACTTGCTTCTTCTTGTCTCTTTTTTTATTTGTGCTCATTAGTTATTCATTCATTGGTTTTTATATGTCTGGGTAGGATTGGGACGAGGCGTTGGAGTTTTTTATTTATTTATTGGCATGCAGTCCACGGCACCAGGCGATCCTTCCACTGAATTGCTAGTGAGCGCTGGGAGCATCTCCACGGTGATTGTGATATCAGTGATAGGAGATACTCCATACTCACATCAGATAGCAAAAGTTACTCGAGCTAAGGAGCTATTATTGCTTTTTCTAGACACTCGAGTAAATACTTGCCTCACGGCCCTTGTTATTATTTTATATTATACTTTCTACAAGCTAATTAAGAATCGACCTTATTGACTGGCATGTCTTACGTATTATTTCTATATAAAACACTTGATCTCGAGGAGATCATTTTTCAAAAACGGTATCATATTACTACGCAAAAATGACTTTGGTGGTTTTAATGTTTCATTCACATGCGTTCACAATACAAAATATTTGTTGTTAAGAACAAAATCGAAAAGCTTTCTTACTAAGCAAATAACATTTTGAATTCTTTTTAAAAGTAGGTCACGGAAAAAAACAATTTATTCTTTTTTCGATGATCCTATCCCCAAAATCGCTAATAATAAATTAAAATAATTAAAAAATAGAAAATATATAAATAAACCCTAAAATGGAATATGCGTTATTGATTCTAATCATCTTATAGTTTAAACTAAAGTTTATTTGCTTCTAATATATATATATATATATATATATATATATAGTTAATTTAATACTATGTGTACGGTATTTAAAATGAAATACCACTACAATTATATAATATATGACCTGTATTACAAACAGCGTTTTCTAAACCAATCGCCATTATATTGGGTTCATTTTTATGTCACATAAATTTTAACTGTAGTAAAACCGATCACTAAATAGATTACACAATTACACGATATTCTCCTAGTACGTCAAATAAGTTTTAATATTGGTATTTAAGTTTAACATAATGTTTGTTGGACAACCAATTTTGCCCAAATTACATAACATTTCACTATAAAATTTTAAATAACATATTTTGCTTTCTACTTTTATCAACTATATGAAAAATCTTAAAAGGCATAATTTTTATTGACTGTACATTTGTCAGGCAACATGAAACCCAGATTAAACCTGAAGATTAGGTAGCTGCATGTCGATTGTCAATGTCAATGCCAACAGGAAAAGTTTATGTTAGCCCTTTAAGTATCGAATTCCATTGAAAGCCCCCAAACACCCTACTGTCTTGCACTCGACTACCAGTGGGAAGTCGCTGTCGCCGAATTACAATATCCATGTTCTTTCACCACCGTACCCGAGGGCCAAAATATTGTATGGTCCAACTGGGTGGACGCTATCTGCGTGTAACAAATATTCAAGGATCACATCCTTCCTGGAAACTATAGCATTATCCATGAATTTATCAAAGCCCTAAATGAAGAAGAGGCGTTTAAAGATGATTCCGTATTCAAGTACACAAACCCCAACAAAAAGTGGACGTTGTTTCTTCTTCACAGACATACAGCTGCTGACTCTATCAAGTAAACTAAGTGTACAGACCGGTTTCAAGCCTCAGACTAATCTGATCAACGTCCCAAAGTCACCGTACGCCACCAAAATTCTACTAGGCTTGCCCTTGCAAATATACATCTACACGGATATCGTCGATCCTCAGTCCGTGGGAGAACATTGTAGCACCACTTTTACGTATCGTCAATATCAACAACATACACTATCTCTACGGCATACATAAGACAGTTAGCTATGATTCGTTGCATTACATGCCCGTATTTAGAAGGGAAATCGAAAGCCTGGAAATCAATATAAGAACAGACACTGGTGAACCTGTACCATTCGAGTTTTGAAAAGTGTGCGTGAAACTTCATTTGTGACGCTGCTCAACATGAACTGTCCCTACCAAAGATACTACGTCAACCAGGCTGGAACAGGAATATCTTCGATCTACCACGGTGTTCCCTATCAACGCGAGCACGGGATAGGAAGTTTTTTTTAGCGTCGTACCATTGCCGATAAGTGGCGCTAAGGCCATTGGAAAACAGGCGCTTCATATGGGTATCGACGTGCTCTCCAACATCGCCAATCAGCGTCATCCTTTCAAAGAAGTTCTACGGAAGCGTGTCGGTGAGACTTGAACAAACCTGAAATGCAAGGTGGATCAGAAGATCGACGCACTGATGACCAGTTCAGATTATAAAGGACGTCGTAAAAGAACCGACGTCAGTCTTCTGTCGTTGCCCAACTTAAAAAGGTCAAGGAAGGAGCGGTAGATATTTTCAGTTGATATGTCGTTTCTAAACCCCCAGTCCTGCGAGTGTGCCAGCAGGGAACTCGATCTCTTTACCATCCCACCCCCACAAACCAGTCTTGAAAGTGGACAATGGTTCCAGTACAAACTTGTCTTTTCCCTCACCGATGATTCACCCAGCAAATTTAACGTTACTGGTCAAGGCGAGTTCTATATCGATCTTTTCCAGACTATACTCTATCTAGCGGACATCAGGAAACCCGACGGTGGAGCGTTCACTGAGTGGAGTCAAATCGCTTTCGTCAACAACTGGTTGCGTTCGTTATTCACACAGTTGGATGTGTTTTTAAACCAAAAACTAGTCTCACCGCCCAGAAACACGTATGCTTATAGATCGTACATTGAGACGCTACTAAATTACAACAATGACGCCAAAAGAACACATTTGACTTGCGGTCTGTGGTTTGCAGACAGCCCCGGAAACTTTGTGGAGGCTAACGCCGGCAACAATGGATTTGAGGCCCGTCGTTGTCTCGAGAAATACCTTTTGAACGGCACCGAACTCAAGAGTAAAGTTGGTCCATTCCAGAGAAGGGTTTAGTCTTATGGCCGTCCCTGAGCGCCCTCACTTTAAGGTTCCCATCGCTGAAGACGGCCTTCTAGTGTGACGTGTCAAAGTAGCACATTCTATACTGTTGGCACATGCCAAGGCAATAAACGTCAGTCCCGCAAAGTATTCCATCACGCGCGTGGAAGTATAAACACTCACTATTTCTACGAGTAAGCAAGGGAAATCACTGGATAACGTTTTCACCGGACAGTTATCTAAACGATTCATCGTGGAATTTGTATCAAAAGCTGCGTTCAACGGAGACGCCAACAAGAACCCGTTCAACTTCCAAACCTACGGCATGAAACATTTTTCGCCATATCTGGACGGGGAACAAGTGCCATCGAAACCGTTACATGCCAATTTTTCAAACGGCAACTATGTCATGTCCTACCACACACTCTTTTCTGCTACGGGTATCCATTTCATGAACGAAGATAGCGATATCACACAGGAAACCTTCCCTAAGGATTATCATCTCATGTCTTTCGATCTCACACCTAATATGTCCAACCACATTACAACGTATTGGAATTTGACGAGGCATAGCTCTCTGAGCATCGAAGTGAATTTCATCAGAGCTCTCACCGAAAGCATCAACTGCATTGTGTACGGGGAGTTTGCCATCATCATCACTATCGACAAGGACAGAAACGTCGTTAATATAAGCGACTTCTTACCCCTTAAAGTCGTTATTTAAATCATGGACGACATTTTGGATTTCCAGAGCTTCATCGGCGATAACAAAAAGGTTATCGTCAAGGAACTGAGTGTTTTGTCTGTATGTGGTACATTACTTCAATATTGGATGATAAAACCCTTATACGCTATCGAGGAACTATCAGCCACCGCTATAAAGCAAGCTGACTATATCGTCAACAATCTGCACAATATTCCCTGGGATAGTGGTGATGTGGATTACTGCCTTCTCGAATCCCTCATCTCCATTACCACAACGCGTGCAGAAACCGTCTAAGTTAAGGGGGCAGGAAAGATACCGTTTCTAGTCAAATACACGCCTAACCCCGTCATAGATCTGTATGACAGAGGTTGTTCATCTTTAAAAACACTTAAATTGGGCCGCACCATGTGCATGGCACATAGTTCTGTTTGGAATGTCTGTTTGGCCTCTATCGTTTGGGGATTTAGAGATTGAGTGATTGAAGATGGACACACACACACCATAAGACGTGTGCTGAAAACAACCCCGTGGTTTTGTTCTGTACAGTCGGGTGTTTTCCTTGCTGATCAACTACCCGTAAGAATTGCTTGACCTGCCACTCTCGTCATCAACACTGATCCACACACCAAGGCTTGGACGCATTGGTTCGCCATCTTTATCGACAAGTATGGCGTAGGAGAATATTTTGACAGTTATGGTTGTCCACCCTGTATAAAGTCATATCTGGCATGTATACGCAATAACCCTTCCCACAATTCCCATAGCACGCTACAACTTCAAAGCATTGCATCAGATGTTTGCGGCCATTCTTGTCCCATGCCCCTTCTCTATCGCACCCAGAATATTCAGATGAAAACATTCCTAACAATATTCTCGCCCATCAATCATAAAGGCAACGACGCTAAGGTAGTGAGATATTACAACACATTTTTCAATACTGTAGTATCCTGTTGCCCCTCAAGAGGCATCGTCCAATCAGCGTGTAGTAATTCACTATTATATCCCAATGCAGCCCAAGCATCACACATCAAATAAACGTTCTTAAATTATCCAATATTGTCTGTCTACAAAAGAATTGTTTTTCACGTACCTTGGATCTCCAATCTGACATCACTAGAGTACTACCAAGTCAAAGCGGCCGGGTTGGTTCGTGGACGACTGCAAGTAATGTTCAAAGCTGTAACCGGCCCGAGAAAAATATTATAACTGAACGACGTTCCCGAGGGTCAAGGTGACAATTCATATCTGCACTGTGTTGCCCCCTGGAGGAAGATTATGGCAACTCTCACCTAGCAACAGACGGTTCCTACGGCTTTCAAGAAAGATGAACTTCAAATATTCGTAGTTTACTGCAATGCGACGGCTGATGTCCAATCAGAAACCACGAAGAAAGAAGAAACTACTGGATAGTGACGTAATGCCTGTGTATTACGTGACTGGCTTGAATGTAAACTTTCCTCCCCTTGTTTTGTTTTCTAGGCTCAGAAGGAATATATATAAGAGTATGTAAATTGTATATAATTATAGCATTTCTTGAACTGGGGTCATGGAGGAGGGACCTGGGAGTTCCGACCGTTTGTTATTATTAAACTCATTTATATAAATATAGCATTTCTTTTAACTGGGGTCATGGAGGAGGGACCTGGGAGTTACGACCGTTTGATATTATTAAACTCATTTATATAAAGAGTGCATTTCTTGAACTGGGGTCATGAAGGAGGGACCTCGGAGTTACATACGTTTGATTTAAATAAACTCATTTTTTATTGCATTACGTGTTCTGGGGTCATGGAGGTTGGACCTGGCAGTAACATTGCATTTAATATTATAACTTGTTTTGTGGGTATTTTGCGTGTTTGGGAAAGAAACCCATAATTTAAATTGTCATGTTTTCTAGTCGACAGATGGGGCAATTGCGTCTGGCATTAGCTTATTTGTTACGCTTCTAATCTTATTTAAGAGTCAAGTAGGATTGACATACGTTGTAAATAGTTAAAGTTAATAGTCAACACTTTGCAGATATTTCTTATAAATATATCTTAATAAATCTTATGTTTGCGTCTAGGGAGATAGATCTTTTTATATAAAAAATAATTTGTTCAGTAAAAATAAATATCAAGTATGCAATTGTTTTGTGCAGTAACGGTTAATGGTTACGTTTTCTGATATTAAGTAAACTTTTAGGTAGTAAACGCTATTTCTTGCGTTTAAATCTGTGTCCTTTTTTACAAATGTAAACTTTGGATTAGAGTAATTTGAAGGACACGAGATTTCACTCAGTATAATTGTTCGTTAAAATTATTACTTTTATTCTTTGGAAAACTTTAGTGTATCTATATTTATACTCTTATTTTGTAACATAATACGAAAGACCTTAAGTCATGTTTTTGAGAACAGTAAATAGTAAAATACGTTTCGGTAGAAGGTGTATCAGTTACCCTTAAGAAGTTACATTTTTATGATGCAATGTTTTCTTTTTCAGTAGTAGTTACTAGGAAGCTTTTGAATTAAGGCCATTATCCTTTGTCTATTTGTTTCTTGGAGATAATTAAAATATTCCTGATTTAAAACTTTGCTCTTTAATCTGTTGTTGTTTATAATATGTACGCACATCCCCCCTTTCCCGTAGTTTTAGGGACCTTTCCTACAGGGACAGTGGAGGGTGTTGCAGTTTCTGTACTAAAAGCAAATAAATAGTAGAGTGAAATTTTGAATCCAAGTATTTGAAACTGATTTTAACTATTATGCTCTTTGGTGGACCGAAATGTTTCTCTTTTCTCAATTTTTCTGTATTAGTGTTCCCAGTTCTTAATGTCATAGAGCAAGTAGGTAACAGTGTATATATTATTTCAATTATGACCTTTGGTGTAGTGTTTCTACAACAATATACAGATCTATTATCTCGCTTCACAAATATTACGAGTTTTTAGTAAATGTTTATTTTAAGATAAGAGAGAGAGAAAATCTGTGTGGTTCACCGTATCACTTATTTTTATTTAGGCATAAATTAAGAATTTAAATTTTTCCCAAAAAGTTATTTCATGACTACAATAAGTCTTGAACATTATAGTACTTACTCCGTTTAAGTAGTTTGCATTTTCATTAGCCATGTTATTCCTAAATTTTCACAAATTTTACCAGACGCTTTAGCTCAGGAGACAGTCATTCTTCTTACTAGCTCGATTCCCAGTATTTCCAGTATTCCCAGTATAAATAGTGAAATTAGACCTTTCCATTTTTCAATTGCCAATTCATAACTGGAGGACTATGTGCTATATTAAGTTTGTTTCTAAGTCTTGTTGTTATACAGTTAATTAAATTGAAAATATATCAAATATAAGCCTGTTTTTTATTTCAACATTGAGGGTTGGCTTCACGAAGAGAGCAGTAAACTTTGAATTAAACAAATAATATATGTTATATTGTAATTTTAAGTTTGGAAATTATAAAATTAAAATATTCTGCTTTTGCTTGTGGATGATAAAACTAATATTGAATTGGGAGATTAACGATTCAATATTATGCTTATGTGAATTTAGAAAGTAGCATACACTTTTATTTACAAAATAAAATAGGCTAGATTAATATTAATAATGGTGCTGTAAATGATATCATAATATTAATTTGTGAAATGCAGAGTAGGCTACATATAGTTTAGTTCAGTGATTTTCAATCTTTTTCAACCCACAGCACACTGAACAAGGTTCTAAAATTGCCAAGGCACACTTTAATTTTTTTTTAAGAGAGATTATTATTAAATAAAATAGTATTAAGACTGTGTTTAAAGATTCAATAACTAAAATACTCACATTTGTGATATTTTTAGAAATTTAATTTTGATCATGTAGGCTTGTATATGAACATATATATTTTTTAAATTTCTTATAATTTCATTCTGGCTTCTCTTTGAGAAACCCTCTAATTTTCACATAAACATTCTGACTCCTAGCGGCACCCAATGTGCCTCAGCACACCAGTTGAAAAACGTTAATCTTAGGTAGGGATAGTTTTAATGCTGATTTTTTTAAACCATTTCGGTGGCTGCATGGTCTAAAACGCTACTCTCGTGTTGTATTAGACTGCCGATGACGAGGAGATTGAGGTTCAGAACTCAGTCGGGTGTACTGAGGTGTTTTTCCGAAATGGTTTTCCACCCTCTCTCCACGAAAATTAGGATAGACTTCCTCTAAATATAACCTTCCTAATCTTCGAACCATTAACGTAAACCTTATTAGTAGGCCTACACAAGCGTATAAACCGAACGGTTAGTGGTTAAGAGGTGGTGCAAAAAAAATTGATTGTATCTGTTCTACTATTCAGTACACTTTTCTAATATGTATTCAAGGTAGTAGTGGTTTGTTGCCAAGGAAATTAGGACTCGATAGGATCGCACAAATACCTTTTACTTTACATCCATTACTGTTTCCATCCAATGCTCTGGGCCAGTTATTTTATTCAAGTTATATACTTTCCTCTACCGGCTGGCTAGACCTATCGTAGCTTCGTATGACTTATAATCTAACTCAAGACTAGGACAGGCACAACATCCAGTCCCCGGCCATTAATTTATTAATGTGAAAGGGTAAGGCTCATATTTCACCAACTATAAATATTCGGCCATGCCTGGAATCGACCCCGGGACCTTTATTTAGCTCAGTAGGCAGATACGTTGCTGATTGAGCTAAGGTGTCGGATTGTACTAATACCTTACATTTGTTCATTTATTTGTTTTGTATTTGGCTGGTCAAATGGATATTAAGGCTGAGAGAACAATTTAACTGCAGAGCCGACCAAGCTTTGATCATCCTGGCAATAACCCACAAGCCACCCCTGCCGTTATGGTCTTGCCATTCATATGTTACTTTGTCAGTAATGGATAGATATAGCCATTGCTTTGAAAGTCCACAATAAGACTTCGGATTTGATTTAAATGAAAATAAAAATGACAAAAATAAATTAGGATCTAATTTAGGCAGGGTAGGTTAGTCTAATGTTATTAAAAATAATTACCCCAATTCAAGTTGTGTATACAACCCACAACGTGAAATGATTCTGGCTTACCTGAAAAAGGCATATACCCTTTATTACTCCCCTTTCACTCCGGGAAAAAAAATGTCACTCTCTGTTTGACATAAAAAGATCGAGTGAGATGTATCGACCTTGCTCCACAGTCATGTTGACTACAATTTAAATTTAAATGAGAGGGTACTCTTCACCCTTGTCTGCCATACCCCTTGACAAAATAAGGGGGCATTGGGACCACCCCTAAAGTCCATAGCCTACCAAAGAGTGGCAAAGTGGTAACGTCAACTTATTATCATGTTAATGTAGGGACTCCCGTCATTCCACTTTTAAAACTAGAATGTCATCGTCTAATCATTTATAACTTGACAAGAATCTTTTAAAATACCTTTTTTTATATGCCTCAATTATATATCTTCCCGTTTGAAGGTTTGAATATGAGCTACTCTTATTTATGCTATAATATAAACTTGGGACTTTCTATTCTACTACTATCTAAGTGTTGGTGTGGTAAAAGTCTCATTACATTTAATTTATCTTTCTTGGCATGATACATTTTGTCTGTAAATTAAAGGAAAGAGCCTTTCAATGGAGCCGGTTAAGGTTTATTTAAAATAAATTCGTAACAAAGTATCCATTTACATTTTGTGTTTCTAATGCAAACAAAACGTTACTCAGCGTGTAAGTTGGATCTAGAAAATTTTGTTTATGTGGTCACATAAAGTACATCTATATAGGTAAAACGGCAGTCAACGCGTGTTAACAAGTAAGTTATTTCCTGGTATACTTTATCGCATTACATTTATCTTCAAAGCCAAACAAACTAAATGAGTTGTTCAACAGATAGTTTTAAACTAGATACACTTTGAGAAAAAGTTATGTTACATTAAAAAACAAATAAAATAGGTTGCAATGTTTTATAGAAAAATACATTATCTGATCCCTATAACATTTATTTGTCAGTCTGTCTGCCGGAGAATGAACCTAACTGGTTATTGGTAGCCTTTTTTTAGTAACATTTATACAACTTTTGAGTGCAAATGTGTAATTGCATAAGTATAATAACTATAAGGGCAAGAATAATAGATATAATATAACACAAATAAAACGTCAATAGCAAATTTGATTTGATCTCCTTCACTTATAAAATTTGATAGGCCTTAGAATTTGTAGCTAAGATCAAATTAACCACCTGGTTATTTAGATAGTGCATATGATTTATTACTTAATCTTGAAATGCACACTGCTATAGTTCATAAATTGTTTTACTATATTTAACTTGATACACACTCAACTTTAGAATGTTATCTAAAATAATATTTTATTTGCATAAACCCTATTTGATATTTATTAACTCATCTGTCATAGGCAACTGTCTAGTTAATATAAGCACCTACATATTTTTAATAATGTCAAACTAGCTTCAGGTGCCAACATGATATTAATATTAACTCTAAAAAAACACTCCATGATATGAGTCTGGAAACAATTTATATAGACCGATCGGTCGCCACTGTTAGTGATGATAGTGCCAACCTTTACGGGTTGAGAGGGTGTCATGTGGTCAGCACAATAAGCCCTCTGGCCATTAATTTCAGTTTACTAGATCGAAGCTGCTATTTATTTATTCAAGAAGCTCCTAATTTTGTCTTTACGAGACAGACTGAATTTGACTCCCTTCCTGACCCACATCTTCACAGATACATTTTAAAAGAGCTAGGGATCGACCCCAGAACCTCTGGATCCATTGGTAGGAGCTCGGACCACTCGACCATAGAGGTGGATATATTTGAAAGCAGCTTAAAAATATTGTTTTTTTTTTTTAACAAACTGATTTATACTAGATGATTTGATAAATAGGGTAAAGGTGTAAGAGATGCCGCAGGGGGGAGGACTGTCTCATCACGTGACTTAGTATGAAGGAGGGGAAAGAGCGTGCACACTGCCAGTCAAAAAGATAGTTACGCTAGTGCCAGTCATTTTACCAAAACATTTATCGCTATACAACTAGAATCTGAAAAGTTGTCAGATTTTGTGTGGCCAATAGTGATTTAGTGAGTAACAAACATTTTAAAAGTAAATATCTCTCTTAGTATATTATAAAGAAACAATGAACTTAACGTTAATATTGTTATTTCTTAGGCTAGTAGGATGACTCTTCTTACTCTGTGCTGTGTCTCAACGTTAGTCAACCATGTTTCCCCTTTCGTAGCTTAGTGTGGCATCTATCCCTTTGGATTGGGATTAATGCCGCATGCCAAGAGGGATTTTTGCATTATTAAATAAAAGAGAGACTAGCTACCCAAGATAGTAGTTATATTAATATTAAATATATTATATTCAAGTGAAGATGCCTCGCGTTTATAAACTCTGAAGTAACCAAGCAGCGTGGACACAAGAGGACCTTGTAAATATTATGCGTTATGTTGTTGAAGAAAAAATGAAAATTTGGGAAGCCGGAAGAAACTTTATTATTCCAGAAAGAAATCTTCGAAGAAGGTTAGTTTTAAATAACGCTGTAAAATGTCAATCAGTTCTTTCATAATGTTTAGGGCATGAAACTGAAACTAAAATAGTTCTTCAAATTGAAAGATTAAACGCTGCAGGATTTACTTTTGATATAAAAAAAGTTAAGAAAAATGATATTTGATCTTGGTGTTCAATATGGCCTAAAAACAAATTTTAATACCAAGAAGCAATCAGCTGGCCGTGATTGAGTCAAAACTTTCATGGAGCGTAATCCAAGACTTTCAATTAGGAAAGCAGAAGGTATTTCTATTGCTAGAGTCCAAGGAATGAACCGGGAGGAGGTGAATCAATATTTTGATCTATCGACCAGAATGCTAGAAGAACACGATCTGATGAAAAAACCAGCAAACATCTACAATGTACATAAGACAAGCTTACAACTTAGCAATAAGTCAGGTAAGGATGTTCATATTCCCACTTTGCACAAATGCCGAAGGCAAATTTTTACCTCCCCATTGTATTTTTAAAGGGGTAAATAAGAAAGTCAAGTTTTCACATGAAATGCCTCATGGATCTGTTGTAGCTATGAAAAATAAACCAACCCATGTAAATTAAGAAATATTTACAGACTGGCTTGAAAATCATGTTGCACCCCGAAAAAATTCTGAAAAAACTCTTCTTATTTTATATGGCCATGCATCTCACATGAACTGTTATAAGATGTTGGAAATTGCAGTAAAGCACGACATAATCATCTGTTTACCAAGCCACACTACACATTACCTTTAGTCTTAAGAGCAATCTCTTTTAAACCCCTAAAAACTTACTTTTATCAAGCCTGTCAAAGTTGGATGTTGGCAAATGAAAAAGGGAAGATTATTCGCCTGCAATTTGTCAAGGGGTTTAGGTTTTTGCGGTTTTTGAAGGAAGGATTATTAATTTAAAATTGTATTTTTATTCCCTTTAAATTGGTTGTAGTGTTATCTCTAGCATAAATATAAGTGACTATGATTTTATTATGATTTATGACCAAAGACAATTTTTAAATTATTTATGAATGGGCCTATCAATTTAGCACTATTGTTATTAACCAAAATCGCTAAAAATTGCATAGTATTATTTGGAAATATTACATGAATACAGGTGTAATTTTCTTTAAGAGTATGGTATCCAAATTGGGGTTTTGGAAATTTTCATTACAGCTGCAAATAGTTTGGGTTCAATTCTCCCCCAGCTATGCTTTACGGTGCACACAGCAAACTTGCTGATTGTCTCCTGCTTCAAGATAATTGTAAAAAATCAAGGATCATGTTCAGGCCTACTTTTATTCATAATTATTTTTAAAATATTGGTTGGTAATAGATTCATCCATGTTTTAGGGAGAAAAAGGATAGGTTAGAGGACTCAAATCTTTATTGACTTGGAGAGAGTATTAAAGACAACATTGACATTGTAACATTGACAATCGCACAAACCATCATCCAGTGACTCAGGTAAATTTGAACCTCAAACTCCCAGTTTAATCCAAGCAAAGAGCTTGATGTCTCAGACCACGTGACTACCGGTTCAAGTTTTAGCCCTTATTCATTTTTAGTTTTTCTTTTAATCTTTGAAACTAAGTTAGTTTTATTATTATTATTATTATTATTACTATTATTATTATTATTATTATGAGCACCGCGTCTTACTACCCGTTCGGGTTATACGCACTTACGCTAATGTGTAATGTTAGGGTGATTGTGAGATGAAATGAAGGGACTACAGTTTAACGTGGAATCCGAACCACGGTGGAGGCCTGGCATTCTACACATTCACAAGATGTCTTGTCAGAGGTGAACTAAGTTAGTTGAATATCAGATATTAATATGGTAAAAATGAAACGTTTCAAATACTTAATATATACATTCGATATTCATTGCACTGTGTTAATAACGGGAACAACAACTCAACTCCACCACGAGGACCTGAGGATGGCGTAATGAACGCCTAAACATGTCGTCAATCAATCAGCCTAGAGGTGGTACAAGTGTCCAATGAGTGGAATTAAATCACAGTTAAGGAACGTCTTTTGTAATACACCATTAAGTATCATTTTAAGCATTTTCCCGTTTACACTTCTTAATTACATCCATTCTATTATATTTAATAAACTTATAATATCGATTATATAAAAACAACGTTGATTGATCTGGTTGACATTCCTGTTAATTATCAATTATCTAATTGATTATCTCTTTGGTTAATACAGTTTGTAACCCCTTGACCTAATAACAAGCACTAAACATTCACATCTTTTAATCGTGTTGTTAAGTTATCAGGAGAATTTTAATTTCAGTTTTAACATGTTTCTTAAGTAGTTCAACATTAATATGTTTACATTGTGTATCAGTCCTTGCTATTTATTTCCTAGATTTTATTAAATTATAATTCTTGTAATTAGTCAATACCAACTTATTATTAATAACATTGATTATTCTTATCACTTGTTGTAAATGCATAATTGCCCTTGTTGACTGTTCTTAGATTTTATTAAATTGATCTCATTTAATTATCACATGTAACAACACCCCTGTTCAGTTTAACTATTTACAACTTCTATTTTGATAATTTAAAATAAAAAATTAAAAATAATTTCATTCCTTTAATTGAACCCTGTTCACCTATTGGTTTCCTACTTTCAAATTCAAATGGCTCTTGATCTGTTTATAAGTGACTCTTAAGAAAATAATTTAGGGAATCCTAAGTATATAATTCCTGTCATATCAATAGTTAATTAATTAATTTGTTTATACTGCCTTTTTTGACTTTGTTGAGTGTTTCCTAAATTCTAGAAAATTGATAATTTATTAATTGTTATTTGTGTTAAGACTCTATAGTTTGTAACTAACTATTTACAATTCTTGTTTTTGATATCATTCTTAAAAAATTCTAATAATATCATTTTTCAGGAATCTTGTTCAACTAATGGCTTTTTCCTATTTTCGATTAAATTAGCTCTTGATCAATTTCTAAGTGACACTTAGGTGAATAATTTATGTACTTACGTGTGATTAAATTCCTGATATATTAATTTATAACATTGAATAATTATTACTTCCATCAATTCCTATTCTTAATTTACTGTATACTTTTTATGTTTTAACAATCTCCCCGTTTATTAAACTCCCCTTTTTACTTTTTCATTTCTTTACGTTAATTGACTCTGAAGTGTAACAACTGATTAACCAATTGTCATTTTACCAAGTACGTTCCTTATAATTCTCATTCTAAAATTGAGGTTTTCCATCCTCATTCCAGGAAAATCCTTGAGGAAATTTTCAAAACAAACCCAACTTGATTTACAAGTACGCAATTTGTCTTTTAATGACGTAGGACTAAATAAAATAAAGAAATAGGAGGAAGAAAGCGAATATTAAAGAAATTTATGGATGGAATTTAGATATGAAATTTTATAATAAATAGAACGGCCCATCGGTATCACGTGAGCAAGAATTGGATGAAAGGCTCCTTCCACTCACCTTGTAGTCTTACAGATTGGAATTGGTTGCGTCCATCTAGTTATTTCAATTTGTGTCTTTGAGGAGGCTTTGTGATACACTCTATATCCTTCTCGTTCTTCACAATAAGGAATAAAAGCAATCAAAAGAGCCTATTCACCCTCTAACACACACACACTTTCTCTTTTGTGAATGGCCGGTGTTTGGACGACACGGTGTTCATTGAGCGTTGTGTGGTCCTAACGCCTGGCCACTATTTGTTACTACATCAAATTGTTACAAGTTCGAACTAATTGGATTGGGAAAATAATCTTTAAGGTGGGAGTGAAGGGAACGCGAAAAAAAGGTCAGAATTTGTGCAGTTCTTATATCAAAACTGCACCAATGGACACATAAGGTGGCATTTAAATGTAAAAAAGAATTTGTTTAACAATAAGTAAATTTATTAAAAACAGAAATAATGAGAATTAGGTTTACAATGATGTTACAGGGTTTAAGTTTGAAGCTTGTTGCAAATAATAAGACTTGTGAAATTTGATTGTCTTGCTGCAGATACAAGGGCTGAGAAGGAGCCAGGCTACAGGTTGAAGTTTTCTAAAGGAGAAAACAATTAAGTAATTATTAACAAATGGTATCGAACAAGACATACATATAGATTTTAATCAGTTTGCTTGACTGGGTTTTGAGATAATCTCCTTAAAACATTTTGGATAATGATAAACAATAGACAGGTCTGTGGATAATCTTGGTTGATGGCTAATAAACAGGTGTCTACAAAATAGTACTATGGCTGGTCCCTTTCCCTTTCGTTACTGCCAGAGCATTCAATAGTACAAACAATTCTAATTGCAATTACACTAAGAGCAACACAAAAACAATAGGAGCCAAAAACCAAGCAAAGAAAAGAAGATATTATTTGCGCGGACCCCACTAATACTCAAGTGCAGTTCCACGGGTTGCTAACACTGCACGTGAAGCGTGACTACTTGACCAACTCAAAACATAGATTTCCATGAACCCAACTGTGGTTTGGAAAAACAAGACAGACAGCCTGGTTGTAGCCATCCAAATATTAAACAGATGCACATGATGTCCTTGGTGTCGTGAAAAACATTAGCTCAAAATATATAAATGGAACTGGTGTAGGTTAGTAAGTATTTTACTAAGACATTACTGCATTCCAAGCCAACGGCTCATAACGGTCTGTATGATAAGGACACAGAGAAAAATAGTGGCTAGGGCTGATATACTAAATCTAAAAATAATCAAAAACGAGACTTGTCCTTTCAGACTGGAGGACACAATATTTAACCCATTAAATGAACCTTTTTCGTCTTGAAGTCAGCAAGACTTGAAATGGATTAACTGTCCATTCGACATGATACTAAACAAACAAAAAGAAAGTCGGCATCGACTACAAAACATATAATATATCAAAATGTCTAGTAGACATTGTCTAGTTTTTTTGAACAAAAACTAGACTCTAAGTCATAAGGACTTTACTATGTTTACAGGATACTTAAGTAATCGAAGAATGTCCTCCTGGCCTGGGTGGAGGTGACGGTGTAGAAGTTCCTCCTTCGAAGCTGGATTGTAGTAGAATGGGTATAATGTGAACCTGAGAGCAGCCCTATATATATACTGTAAAATCTTATATGAATGACGGAACAAAGCAAAAAGGGTGATAAACCTAGGAATATAGAAAAAGAGAGAGACGGACGAAGGTGGGGTGAAAGGCAAATGAACCAGGGAAATTCTCTTGCGGGGAAGGGGGAAAACATGGTTCCTTGGACTGCCGCTAGTCTTCTCTGACGCGAAGTGGGTCACTATATCGAGTTCATTTTATACTTCTTACTTGATCAGGTGTTGCAAATGAAAGCACGTGTGACTGCTGTAAGGCAGCCATCATTGAATAATTTTTCCTTCCAGCTTGTGGCAAACGAATCCAAGAACATCTTGAAATGGTAAGTAGATATCAAAGCATCTTTTATATCTGGTTTGATTGTATTCTTTAGGCTCAGCTATTATTTTTATGAGAATTTTTGATATATACGTCCTTTTACTGTATTTTCTTGTAGGCAGCATGGCTAGTGTAAGTAAATGTATCCGATATCATCCAATAGCAAAGGGTATGCGTTAAAACATTTTATTCATAAATATGATAATGTTAATCCTTTTATTTGATATCTGCTACAGTATTTATCAAAAGTCGATATTTTTTTAATAACCACGTGTTTCAATTTAGGGAGACACGTAATTGTATCTGACTGCATCTAGTCAGAGTAAACAAACTATGAGGTAGATTACTTTTAAATATGTTAATATTACATCCTTCTTTCGTGAAATATCAAAATATTGATATTTAATTGTAGCTGTCCAATTTGTCTGATTGACATGCTACAAAACATTTGTTTGGTCAAAAGAAATATAATAAATCTCCAGTGGAATTATAGATTTTAATTTTCTTCACATGGTGACGCCAAAAGATCTTGAATATTTGTCAAGGATGTCTTGGAATTTATTGACAACTTTTCTGTTCATTTAATAAGTTTTTGATCTAATGCCTCTATACCTATGACATATATTCAACAACTGTTAATATAACCTTATGAACATAATTAAAATCTATGTTTATACTAAAGCCTTTCCATTTACTTTAGCCAAAAACAGTTTTACCATAAAAACTGAAATAATATTGACCTTTTCTCAAGTCAGCTTAATCTTTAAAAGATTCCCAGCCCTAGCCAGGATTTCACCTGATTTAACGTGTTAGCCAATCAAAAAGCATCACAGACAACATTCTGGTAGCGGTCAAATATTTTTTGGTGATAGCTTGAATCTCTCAAATGACTAACTATAAGTTGCACGAATATTAATCTGTATAAAGTTCAAACAACTCGACTATTTGAACTTTTCCAAGATTGTGTTCGAACAAATTGGCATAACAATAATTAATTCACTATTCCAAATTCCCAAAGAAACACCACTGACTTTAAAAAGACAACTAATAAAGTAATCTCCACGTTGTGCGAACTCTGATTGGATACAATAAATTTGATATATAAGTAAAATCATAGTGGGATTAATGTGCACTCCGTTTACCTTGAAAGGTAACAAGAATTCTGACTGTTGAAACCACGAACTTAACTGAACTCTCAGAATCGTTAACGTGATTTCCAGTTCGACAAAACATTGTGGACTGTATTTAATCTTAGACAGGGTGTAAACTAGCACCAAAACACCACGAAACTCGGCGACAAAACTACAACAATTGCGCCGACCATCTTACCTGATGCTATCATCTTGTCACAGTTTCTTTCACAGGCCAGGCCGTCTCAACTCTCCACAACTGGCAGCCTACTCTTGGTTGTGGCGTTCACCACCAGGGGCACTCCTTCAGCAAACACTTTTGGAGCGTATGGACACTGACTGACCTTGACCGGTTACTATACGGCCTTATATTTTAGATGCACCATAGTGTAACAATCAAGGAAAGCTTTCCAGACACAGCGGTTAGCAGAAAATACATTCACAATATTAGGTTAAAATCATATAAATATTGGTTGTTGTTTCATAGAAACTTATATTAAATTTGTTATTTTGTAATAATCAGAATGAAGAGAATTGAAATTAGATTGAAAATTATAAACATAGATATTATTATTTAAAAGTGAAAAACGCACAACACATTATTTAACTTATTATTACAATATATATTTAATAAAATATATTCTAACTGAATTGTATAGCTGTAACAATATACTTAGTAGATATCAGACATAGCCTAGGCCTACTCTTCCATAACTATCACAACCAATAATTTCAGAAATAAGATAAGAAATACATTATTGGATGTTTCTCTAAGGTCTTGTGTGCTGATATAATCAGTCGGTTTCAAAAAGTGCGCTTTAAATAAATCAAACAAACAAAATAAATAAATAAAAGTTGCGATAATTACTTTTTTTTAGAACCACATCTAACTATCCGTTCGGGTTATTCGCTTATGTACAATACTAAATATGATAATGATTTTAGGGATGAGGTAAGTTGTAACTATAGAAAGTGTACCCGAATTTTCGTGGAGGGAATATGGTAAACCATTTAGGAAAAACTACCCTCAGTACACCAGGCCGAGATTCGAACATCAACCTCCCCGTCATCAACAGTATATTATTATTATTATTATTATTATTATTATTTGTACCGCGTCTTACTACCCGTTCGGGTTATACGCACTTACGTTAATGTGTAATGGTAGGGTGATTGTGAGATTAAATGAAGGACCTACAGTTTAACGTGTGGAGGCCTGGCATTCCCCACATTCACAAAATGTCTTGTCAGAGGTGAAGGAAGGGTTTGGAAATCAGATAAATCTGTGCCGGGACCAAGGATTGAGCCCCGGCCGCCAGCACAGAAGTCTGACACCTTACCCCTAGACCACCAGGTCACCTACATCAACAGTATAGTCTATAATACATTCACTACCTTAGTTTACTTGGATGACAGCTCAAAAAGTTACTAGTAATAATCCCGATCAAATCCCTACGTCAACAGCTTACATGTCACTTTGGATAACTGTAATGAAAACGTATGGTAATGTATGAATTTGATAGCTAATCACAATAATTTAGGGCAATATTATTTGTATATTTATTTTAGATTTGCACAAAATTTGGCTATCGTTTTATTCCACTTAAAAAAAATTATTATTCCCATCACTTTCACAAGAGGTCTAACATAGATCACGCAGCCACCGAAGTGGGTGTTAAGTAAATTAAACTCTGATTATACTGGAGCAATATTTTTTTTATTTTGACCAAAAACAAAGATTTACTACTAAAATTGCAAAAACATTGTCCTTTTCTTGTGTTACCTACACTCCTACCTTAAAGTTTAACACGTAGGCCTAATTGGTTAATTCATTGAAATAAAAAATCTCTATAAATAACTTCAACCAGACGTTTTAACTTCGAGTTCATGTGTATTATGCATAATTTTTGTATTAATCACGATGACGAACCACTTCTATTACTATTTATGAAAAGCCTCCCTGGCTATGATTTTCAAGGAAGGCAACTGGGTCGTTACAATAATGTACTATTATGTACAAAGTGATTGCTTATTTTTGCCTCGTGAGCTCTGATATATAGATCGAAAAGAAACAGCATAGAATGGGAATGAAGTTTGTCAACAAAAGGAAAGGAAAACATTTTTTTTTCTTTCCTTCCCCTCGTTTCGCTTTTGCATCTTTCCTAACTTTTTGCCCTACATTTTCCCTTCTTCATTATTGAAAAAAATACAACTTGATGACAAGCGGACATAATATCCACGTTTCATCAATAGCCCATCTGAGCTTGATGTGCTCTGGTGGCAATTCGATGTACTACAACTATTGTTGGGAGGGTCTATTAGCGTCTATTATCCGTGGTGGGTCTGAGCGCAGAGGTTTGTAGAGTGAGCCCTATTCAAGGGTGTTTGCGGCTTGTCAGAAATATTGAGTACCTATTGTTAAAACGTATATGCCTTCAACTAATGGGTGACGACATTTTCTATCTTTTACATAAGTTCCCTTCCTCTTTATTACAAGCAATTTTTTCCCCCTACGTAGAAGCGTGCGACGTCCAGATGGATGATGTGACTTTTAAAAGGAGAAAGGACAAATAGATATTCGGGGGGCTGCTGGAATCTTTGGGTTCTCTGTAATAAGTTGTTTATTTGGTATATAGTTACCGTGATTATGGTCCAGAAACCTGACAAGGGTTGACTTGAGACCATTCAATTACAGTGATATTCTTAGGCATCATTGGATTAAAAACAAATTTCATATATATATATATATATATATATATATATATATATATATAAATATTTATATATAAATATTTATATATACGCCCTAAAAACAAGTTTAATATTATTATATCAGAACTTTTATATCAAAGTTATAAACGGTTTAATATAAAGGATAGAGATGAGAAAGGTGTTCTAGATAAAATATAACCCCATAATATTAAAGCTGAAATGGGAAAAATCACAGTTTTAAATAACATGTGCAAAACTATACCCAGTTCACCTGGCCAAGATTTGAGCCATGACCTCCCAATCACTGAATAATTTAACGTAGATTTCTACAAAAAGTGTGTAGTTCTAAAAATAATTGCAAACCTGAATCTAAGTTTGTGCAGTTCTTAAAAGGGAACTTGGAGTTGTAGATGATTAAAATAAAATGGGGAAATTGTATGAAAATTTAATATTTATTGATATTAGTTGGTAACAGCTTTTTATTCTCAAACTATATATTAGCATTTGCGGTTTTTAGCCTCCACGGGTAGCATGATTTTACCTTAAAATATCACCTTAGTGTTTGCAGATCCGACATAATAACTATCAAGGTCAGAGAAGGACTCATTATCGTATTTAAACATTCATTTATACCGACCCTGTGACTTCACTTTTGGGTTGTCCCTTTCACGCCGATAATTTATGCGAGTTTCTCCAAGATACCAGGGTAAGGATAACAATCTTCTAGTGGGGGTTTGTCGTAGTGAATGTACAAAATAATTGAGCATTATAAAGATAGTTTTGTGAAGTTATAAACAATCCATGCATTATCTTATGATATAAATGCAATCACATATTTTACTAGCAATAAGTAGATCCTAGCCCACAGACAAGGTATACACCAGACCAAAAGTTTACAGTTTAAAATGGCTGCTTTCTTCAACAAAGGTATCGCTAGTATCCATCAATGTACATTTTAAAAGAAGATAATTTTAAACATGGCTTTATATGAGAGAAGACACAATTATCCATCTTGAGTCAATTGGCCCGTTCCACCAAGTTAAGTTTAGGTAGTGACCCAACCCACTCTTCATATAATCCTGCCTCACAAAGAGCTTACGCAGACTGCTAATTACGATTACAATAGTTCTTTTTATGACAAACATGTTAAGATTGAGTTGTTTAACAACTGAACATTTGGAAGTGCTCTTAGCACTGAGAATAGTCACTCACGAACCTCAGTATTGACGGAATCAACCTGGCTCAAAAAGCGCAGCAAAACTTCTGTAAGGCTGAAGATCTGGTATATTTTTGTTTGTGGCTAAGCTTTAAAACAGTTACCTGACCATTATTCGCATTTTAAGAGTAACATTAATAAAGTGTAGTAAAATTTATCCACGGTTATTTGTAAAACAATATAAAAAAAATAATGACGTACAGAAATGTTAGATACAGTTTTAAAGTGAACGCTCTGTCAGTTACGAATTTTATTATTAATTTCATCTGGCTCTTTCAATTTGTGTGAAAGCTATTAGGAAGGCATTTATTCCATGATTTTCTTGAATTTTAGAAAGTGAAAAGTTAATTATATCAAAACCGAAATATCAAAAAAAGGCAAGCTACTTCGTACATTACATTAAAAAATATAAATTTAATTATTCAATCTTTTATTTTCATCCTAAATATGCTCAATAATTATGGCTTAACATGCCGTTTCGGACATCCTTCAATCCCTGGAACTTAACTAGGACTGATGTTTTGCACAATTCTATTACACAGCGTATAGGATCACATGTTGCGCAAATCTCGAACTTGGTCCTATTGGAATGGTCTTCCAAATGTGACATATCACATTATATATCTCTACGTTAATGCGGGTACACTTACTTTATAAAACTATTTTCATTTTTGTTCCTGAGATTATTGTTTGTTATAAAACGATGGGCCAAACCGAAACGTATAAATATATCACTTAAGAAAGAATGGTGTTGGTCTGTTTATACCTCTAATAATTTGATCCACTGCTGTCTCTTTTGATCGATAGTATATTTACTGATAATATAATTTTAATACAAATTAGTTATACACTCTTTTAGGGTTGATTAAAAAAGGTAGTTTTATGTTCTGAAGCTATTTTTCTAGAGTGAATCAATTTTTATTAACAGAAAACATGGTTAAAGAAGTCAAAGTCTTGGTTGGATTTAAATAACTTTAAAGCAATGTTCTTGATAAAATGACCCACTGTTACTGAGATAGCAAACTTTTGTTTAATTCTTGGTGTGATTGAAATAACTATTATAAATAAATCAGGCTGAAAGTTATTAACAAACTTTTTCATTAAATTGAAATTATACTTCTATTAAAAGAAAGTGAATGCAACCTGTCTGAACTATTCTTCTAACATTACTTCTACTATTAAAATTAATTTAATAACTCATGTCAACATTTTAATATCCAGCCCTGTTTCTATTAATCAAATAAATTTAATGAAACCTGCCACCATTGCTTCTACTATTCAAAGAAAGTTACTAAATCATGCAATCATTTAAATAGCTAGCACCGCTTTTACTACTAAAGTGAATTTAATAAAACTTGGTTATGTTACCCAAATCAGTTTGGTTTTTAATAATTAAAGAAAAACTTATAATTTGAACAGGTATAAAGACGTGGTGCTAGAAGAAATATAATTAAAGCAAATTTATGCATCTTGGAAGTATTCCTCAAGCCGTGCAAGTTAAATAAGAACTTTTTGCAAAACTATGGCGTTCTTTTAAGGATTACATTAAAGAACGTAGAACTACTGGATACCTGTTCATCTGATGCGGTCCTCTTTCATCTTCTCAAGGCATGTCTTTATGCTCAATGGCAGAGTTTTGCTATTGTCCGATGTGACAGCTCCTTCTGTATTGTCCTGTTTATTGAGTCATGAAGCCTCTCGTCATCTGGTCACTGGTTTTTTTTCTTTTAATACACCACACAACGTGCCAACATATCCTAAGATGTGCATGCAGACTATGCTTTCCGGTTGTTTTATCTAAAACCGTGCTTGTATATTTGTTTTGTCATTTCTATACGAGCATAATCCTCCAGGATATCATAATTGTTGATAAGTTATATTTTACAGCAGATGTTTTAAAACATGAAGGTATTTTTTGGGCCATAGTGTAAGAATAACGAAGGAATAATATGTAAGAAACATACCCGCATTTGCATGAAATGGTATTAGGAAACCAATGATTCAAAAACAAAATTTAACAAACTCAACCGGGATTCGAGCATCAAGCTTCCCATCCTCAACAAGCTAGCCCAGATGATCTCAACATAAAGTTCAAGTGTCTACTGTCACGAGAAGGTAGGCCTATGAAGGATTTACACGAGGCAAGTCAACAAGCTATTTGCTACAAGATATTTGACACATGTAAGAATCTCCTTGCTTAATGTTACTGGCAAGGAAAGTAGTTTAAAGGTATTGGGGCAAGCTGTCAAGCAAGTAGGATGCAGGTTTTGGACAAGCTGTCAATCAAGTAGGATGCAGGTATTGGACAAGCTGTCAATCAAGTAGGATGCAGGTATTGGACAAGCTGTCAGGCAAGTGGATACAGTATTTTATTGGACAAGCTGTCAGGCAAGTGGATACAGGTATTGGACAAGCTGTCAATCGATTAGGATGCAGGTATTAAACAAGCTGTCAGGCAAGTGGATACAGGTATTGGACAAGCTGTCAGGCAAGTGGATACAGGTACTGAACAAGCTGTCATGCTAAGCAAATATATATACATTTGCTCCAAATTTAACCTACCCCATAAGTGTAATTAAATGCAAAAAGCTCAAACGGGTAGTACTATTCACTGAGAATATTAATAATAATTTTAAAATGAGGATTCAAACGTTTGTCGTTGACCTAAGTGATCTTGGGATAAAGTGCTTGCCTCGGGACCCAATGTTCGTGGGTTCAAATTCAGATAAGTTCAACGGATTTTTTTGAGCAATGAAAATCTGTATCACAACTTTCTTCGGAGGGAATGATGATTGTGGCATGTAAAAGAACCCTGGAAGGTATGTGAAACTACCTTTCCCGGGATAATTGATAGGACCTTTCACTATCGTTCATAGAAATTTTCGTGTACATATATAATCAGTCAGTTCAGAAAGTGCACGTTGAATACCTTAGATAAATGAAAAATAATTAAGGTTTTTCGATGGTTTAAAAGACCAAAGTTGGGGTCAAATCATGCAAAACGATGGAAACCACTCCTCCTTTAGGGTATGCTTAGACACAGTCCGTACGAACATTTAGTTTATTTTCGTACGTAAACTGCTTTAGCATAAAATAAAACTTTAGTTTTGTTAGTATTTATTACTCCAATTGTAGTGAAGTACAAATAATTTACACCTCACCCGATCTTGCACCAAACGTAAAGCATAGACATCGTTCAACGATAAATCTATTTTGGTTATGGGTAGCTCAGAATCGTAGGTGGCACGTCTTCTTGAGTATCTTAAAGCACCCAGATTCAATTCCCGGCACTATTTTTGTTTCTTCTCAAATTTATCGTCAAATCGGAGATGTTAATCCCTTTCAATAATAGTATGTATGCTCACTTGATTAACTGGGATGGAGCATTAATAGTCGGTACACTGGCCTTGGTATCAAAAATTTATTTTCCAATCCCATTTTTACTTTATAGCTATCTTACAGGTAGAGAAAGTATTGTGATCATAAAAAAAAATCAAACTCAAAATTTTGGCGAATGTTGACGTACCATAACCCCCTGAATCCAAAAATGCTGATTTTGAATTTCCGTATGTCTGTCTGTACCTCGGACTAGAGCCTAAGCTATTTTACCGCCCGATCTAAAACTTGGCATCTAAGGTTTAAAAGGGTTGCCTCAAGGAATTTTTGGAATTGGATATCTAACCCTAAGTTAAGGGTAGTTTACTGAAGAGCAAAAAAGAAAAAATCAATTTTCTCAAAATCAGCTCTAACGATTTTGACTAAATTTAATTTAAAAACGGAACGTTTATAAATATTACAAACAAAATGGCTAGTCTCAATGTATCGGAAAAATGACTTTAAAGGGTTCCAGTCTGATGCATAAATTTTCAATTTTTGTAATATCTCCGAAACTATCTGAGCTATGATATTACTTATCATTACAAATATGTAGATCTATTTATAATACAAATATTTTATTTGAAACATATTTTTCAAGACCAATAACTTTCGAGCTATATGAAAATATATATATTTTAACTTTTCGATCACCAAAGGTAAAGTATTGCGACCGTTAAAAAAATATAACCTGAAATGTTTATGGATGTCGACATATCATGATCCCCCAAACCCTAAAAAGTGTTTTTGCAATGCCGTTTGTTTGTGTGTCGGTTTAATCCTAAGATTAAGAGTAGTTTTGTAAAAAGCTAAAAGAGAAAAAATTAATTTCTCAAAATCGGCTTAAACCATTTTGATTAAAATTCTTATCTTGGCGTTGATTAAGATTATAAATAAACTGGCTATTTTCATTTTAGCATGAAAATGACTTTTAGGGTAATTTACAAAGGCATACATTCCAATATCTTCGCAACTATTGGAGATAATAAATAACTTCTCATTGAAAAATGGCAGTACTATTAGAATTAAAACACTTTATATCAAATATATTTTTATAAAAACAACAGTTTCTAAGATGATGGTAAATATATTAATACAATTTTGTGAGCTTTAGCTGTAAAGAAATACAACTTATGTTTTAACGCAATTATTCTCTAATGCTATAGAGTAAGAAATAAGTAAGTCGCTCAAAAATGGTATGTTATTTTTCTTTCAACCGCTTAGTCGAAATGTTTGTACAGTGATGATCTACCTCTATCATTTTAGATTCAATAGTCAATATTTACCTATTTTATTGGTCAAAATTTATAAATGAGAAATTTAATAGCAATGCGATGATCTGAAGATGTTTAACCCCTAATAAAATGTCGAAAATTTTAACCAGAAATAAAATTTTTAAAACAAAATGTTGACCCTTGGGGACCCAGTATCGATATTTTTTACTGGTCCAAATATACAAATGAAGACGTTAATACTTAAAAAATAAAATTATAAAATATAAAACAACGAGTCAATTTTTTTTACATATTTATTGTGCAATATTTTCTCGGGTTCACTAGTTTATATTATATAACGAATTTTGAAAAAAGAGATCTCAATTTTTAAACAATAGAGTGAGAAAGTCCGTGCGGAGTTCCGTACCATTTATTTGAGGGATTTAACTTGCATTTTCTGAACCGACTTATTATATTATCATATGAGAATTTCTATGAGCAAGAGTGAAATGGCCTACCAATTTTCCCAGGAAAGATAGTTTAAACATCTTCCAGGGTTCTTTTACATGCCACAACAAACATGGAACCGACGGCTTTACTTACCCTCCAAAGGAAGTTATGCTACGGGGTTTTATCGCTCTAGAAAAATCCATCAATCCCGGCTGGGTTTGAACACTCAAGCATTGGGTCCTGAGATGAGCACTTTACCCTAAGACCACTGAGGTCATCTCTATTCTAATTATTCCAAAACCAAAGTTCGTGATTTTTTTATTAAGTTCTATTAGTCATACGTTTTTTTATGATGAATATTAACACACACGGTGAAAATAATCTTAAATACGTCCTTGTGGAAGCGACCTCATTACAATTAAGTTAAAACAGTAGAAAATGTATACGGTTATACTCACATATGCAGGTATCATTTTTCAACAAATTTTAATTCAAATTAATTGTTTATGGTAGTGCTAAGTTTGATAAACTAATTAAGCAGATGTTGACGTGATGTTATGTACTTTTATAATACTTTTTTCTTCCTCTGTCAGAGATTTGTTTAGTTACCACTGAAGCCTTACTAACATTTTGGACGATCGTTAGTAAATACTTTACAAACTATAATGGTATTTTATTTTTTTGGTGTTTCCTAGGTCATAGGGATGAAAAGGCACGCTACTGGCGGAATTTTAGGGAAACACTCCTCTATCCCAATCTCGGTATGAGTATTACGACTGGTAAAACTTTGTTGTCAAAAGTCCATCTATACTTGTCTGGGTGGTCTGGAGGAAGATGACTAGAAAGCTACATTCATAGTGTATCGTCCAACACCTTAACTCAGTCAATAATGCGAATCGATACTGAATTACCCACCTCGGTGGCGTAGTTAGTAATGAGCTAGTTTCGTGTTGAGCTAGACTGTCTAGGATTGGGAGATTGAGGTTCGAATCTCGGTTGAGTGAAATGGGGGTTTCCTAAATTGTTTTACACTCTCCTTCCACGCAAAAGAGGGATCACTCTCTCTATATTCAACCTTCCCAATTCCTAACCAATTAGCGTAATTAGTATTTGAGCGTACAGCCCAAACGGGTAGTAATATGTGGTGCTAAGTATAAGTAAGATACTTAGTTAAGGGCACCGTGTTTGATTCCGGACACGGCTAAATGGTGTAGACATATCATTGAAATTCAGGCTTCCTTTATTGCAGTGTTAAATTGATGTCTGAAATACTGAATTTTGCGTCTGTTAGACTCAAACTAGTTTGTAAGTCATGTTCTCATAAAATCAGTTGGTTCAGAAAGAGTAGTTTTAATTAAAAAAATTGGATCTAGAGAACTTTCCTGGGGTTGAAACCGGGGTATCAGATTCAGGAGGGAATAACATACTAAACTAAGACACAACTCACATAACGGATATAGTTATGAATCATTCAAAAAGTTTATATAATTAAAGTTTGAAATTTAATAATGATTATATTTTATTCACTTTTTAAAACTTTATTTCCTTTGTAATATAATTTAAACATCTATTTTTATTTTCGCAAGAGACATGGGAATGGGGTAGGTTAGGAGGAAAACTAGAATTTAGCGACATCCATAGTCATTATTTTAACTTAGTTGATTTGTTTTCCCCTACAAACCAGAACAAAAGTTATAATAATCAACAAAGAACGTTTTATATTCTGACGGGATGGTCATAAAAACACACACACACACACATACATACACACTCACAAAATAACCAGTTTATCTCTCATTCATTCATTAAAAATTCGTCCGGGATGCCCTCATTGTCTTACGAGTAAAAAAAAAATTCCAATGTGGTTACATATACTATAGTGGGATGAGATGTATGCGTGTAATAATAAGCACCTAATTACATATGGCACACCTTGGGTTAATGAATGAGGAGGTCGCGACAGACGGCACTCTACTGATCTTTGTACTCTCGTTTCAATTCTTAACACCTGGGTGAGTTCGAGGGGGCTACCTTGATAAACGGCTCAACTCACTCTATTTTATTAAGGAGGACTTAATGTGCACTTTCTTAGTCGATTGATTATATTAGCGCATGTCTTATGTATTAAGTTAACTCCGGAACAGAGCATGTTTATTAATTTTAGATTTTATCAATTTTAACATTGTCGAATTCTTCACCTTTACAAAGAATTGAACATTGGTACAAATAAATAAACCTTATTTGTAAAAGTCCATACTTAGTTGGAATATAGGTGTGCCCAAGTGATTTTGATTTGAGCTTTTGATTCACAGTTATGTGAATTATATTTTTATAAAACCTAATTAGTTTGTCTTTTTCTCTAAATGGTAGAACTTTTGTTGCTATAGCTGTCTGTTAAGGGGGCCACCTCGCTAAGAAAGAAATTGCCACGCAAACGCCGTTCAGCTCAAGGCAATATTTAATTCTACTATGCGTTATTTCAAAATATGGTTCACGCCAAAATAAAGTCATAAGATTCAACGCAATAATTTTAGTTGATAGTAAAAAAAAAGTGAAAATGTAGGATTAACTCATTAACTCAACGACTTTTTACGCATATTTGCGGAGCTATGTGATGAGGATTTACTTAAAAGTGCTCTAGAATTAGCCTTCCTCTAACAAATTAAGTAACTTTTTGATATGTTCACAGCAGAATATTTTAATATATTTGAGAACTAGTAACGAACTTTCCTATTTACCTTGAGATAAAAAATGTGGGTTTTTTTCTCCCTTTTATTATTCGCATGATAAATAATATAGAAGTTGTTCCATAAAACGAAGCACATTTTATTTTATGCTGTGTTGCCTGAAAGCGTTTGATACTTACTTGCTGACACAATAGTGTAGTTTATTATTCTTATAAATTTTAGTAAGACTAAAGCTATAATAAATCATTTAACCTGGGTGACGGAATGAAGAGAGTATGTATTAAGGATTGTTCTGCCATTTATTTGTATCTAGATTTAGAAAATCTCCCCACTCTCAATTTCTCAATGCAGTACAGTTAATTAGTGATCAAATCATGGCTTTCAGGATATAAATCAAGCACATTATCCCTAGTGCTAACTTTTTAAGGAGGTGATATATCTAGGTTACCCACAACAAGGACAATGAGGTCTAATGAACTAGGCTAGAATTATGCAAAATAGAAGTTGATGGGTGATTGAGGTTTGAATCTAAGCTAGATACACTGTAACTATCTATTAAACGTGATTTTTTCCCTTTGGGTTTCCATTATCTCTCCAAGGTAATATATTAGGTGTACTTCCTGTAATTTATTATCATCCTTCTCCCGTAGATTAAACATAAAGTAACACGTGTGTCATTGTTTTCGCACTGCGTCTTAATACCCATTCGTGCAATACAAATTTAATTAGGGTACCTACTCCAATGTGGTGGGTATGATGAAGGTAGAATTTAAATAAAATGTAGCAATATTTCCTTGAAAAGAGAGTGGGAAATAATTTAGTAAAAAACAGCCTCAATAACCCAATCTAGAATTCAAACTTTGAATTCCCTTCCTCCCCACCTCCATGAGCAAAACAAAGTAAACGAGATTGAAGTTTAGTTCGCGCGCTCACCGATATGGGTAACATGGTAGCACATATATTAAATATACTATTTTTTTTTAAATACTCTTATATTTCTATGATAATTTAATCTTTATATATTCTAGTAACGTACATTTTTATTAAGAAAATACACTTTTAATTTAAAATAATATATTTATAATCTGAACCTCTCTTTGGTTGGTTTGGATTTTGAAAAAACAAAAACAAAAAAAAAACTAGACTCACATCTTTAAAGTGAGTGAGATACCGCGAGGGAAAGGATTTTGTTTATTTCCCAATTTGGTCTTTTGTTCTATTGTAAGAATAAAGAATTTCCAAAGTGGGAGGAATTTGTACCTCAAAAATCTCTACCCTTGAAACACCTTTGTCTACATAGTGAAAACGAGAAGACCCTTTCTTATGCTCACATAAGGTTCTTAATCATATGAACACACAGAACATCTAAATGCATAAAAAGAATTGGTTAAATTTACATATCCACAAAACGTAGAACTAGAAATTCTTCACCAAATTGAGTTTTGTATACACTACTGCAACTGTTAAGACCGGTGCACAGGACACAATAACTTAAGACCACCACACACAGTGCAAGTTGGTTGTTAGATTGCCTGCTAGATCTCGTTGATGTTTGTTTGTTAGTGCTGCGCTGCTGGATGCCAAGCAGGCAGGGCTGCCGGGTTGGCTTCAGACGAGGCTCGGCGTCTGCAGGCCATGGAAGCTTAGGTGTGAGCCGCGAAAGACACGCTGGTCACGTGAATTAAGGTTGCTCTCTAATTGGCTCACCTCTCGAACCAGCAGGGAACTAAGCATGAAAAATAGCACGGGATCTATCATGGAAAACCAGCAAGCTAACCAGAAGTCTAGCCATCGGTGACGTCATTTTACAGCAGCGTGCCCTACTCAGCTCTGAGCAAGCGATCTAGCAACGAATCCTGCACCGTGTGCGGTGGGCTTTAACATAAAGATCATGCAAGAAATTTGACTAGAGCTTGGGCACATTTATTACAAACATGTTTTGCCCAGAGAATGTTCACAAATAAATAATCTAAGATTGCATACAATATTAGAGAAATACAATTTATTTTTGCCCTTTCCTATGTTTAAATTATTACTGAGTATATTTTAAAATTTGTAATTTCCAATAAAAACTACTTGATTATCTCTAAAAGCTTACCTAGGTTACTTACATACTCTATGGCAATAGGAACTTGAAAGCTCATTGCTGCATTAGCAAAAGTACGCCTCAATTAGAGCTTGATCTAGTTCTATCCAAACCACCTCATTAAACCTTATCCCTATCTTGAGCTAGTTATATCCAGTCCACCTCATTACAACCTATTCCTATCTTGAACTAGTTCCATCCAGTCCACCTCATTACAACCTATTCCTATCTTGAGCTAGTTCTATCCAGTATATCTCATTACACCCTATTCCTATCTTGAGATAGTTCTATCCAGTACACCTCATTATACCCTCTCTCTATCTTTATACAGCTCTCTTCAGTCCACCTCACTACACCCTATCTCCTTAAGGTAATGTACAGTACATTCTAGGTGACCTGGTGGTCTAGGGGTAAGGTGTCAGACTTCTGTGCTGGCGGCCGGGGTTCAATCCTCGGTCCTGGCACAGATTTATCTGATTACCAAACCCTTCCTTCACCTCTGACAAGACATCTTGTGAATGTGGGGAATGCCAGGCCTCCACCGTGGTTCGGATTCCACGTTAAACTGTAGGTCCTTCATTTCATCTCACAATCACCCTTCCATTACACATTAGCGTAAGTGCGTATAACCCGAACGGGTAGTAAGACGCGGTTCTAATAATAATAATAATAATAATAATACAGTACATTCTAATGTTTTCCTCTCCTATGTGTCTAGGTCCTCCCACTGGTATCTTCTCACTAGGTTTACCAGTCAATACCTCGAACGTGGCTCTAGTTTCTTCCATTCACCCTACGGTTACAAATATAAATCATTATTATCCCATTTATATTTCTTTGTTTTTAAACAGCCAAACATCTCTATATTTGAGGTTCAAACTTTTAAAAATGTATTTATAATGGTTTCTAAATATTATTTAACTTTGATAAATACACAATCATTCATTTAATAAAAGTGTCAAACGGACAGGTTTATCTTTATTTAAATCTCAAAACATGTACTGTACAATAAAAATGGCTGGTATTGAAAGTGTTATTTTCCTTCAAGGTACGGTTCAAAATATTGCATACGATAAATCGTGCAGGCAAATTTAGTACACCTAGCATGAACCAGCCAGCTTTGACCGGAAAAAATGGCAAAAAGTACACCAAATCATTCTTTTTTCAAAAATCTTTGTTAAAAAGGCTGTGAAGACTAAAAATAACAATATGGTTTAAAAAAATTTATTATATTGGATTAAAAGTGCCAAGGGGGATAAAAGGGTAGAAAGTAATTATAATAAATTATTTTACTTATTTTTGCACCACTTTTATGTTACCATTTTCAGCCCTTTTACCCTTTTTAACCTCCAAACCATTTGAGACTTTTTGAACTTTTTGCTCTTTTTACCACTTTTATTCAGTTTACCTTTTCATTTCTGCCCTTTAAGTATATTTTTCCTCATTTTACCCTTTTATCCCGTTTGAAACTTTTACACTTTTAAACTCCTTTAACAATAGTCTCTTTTTCATTTTTGCCCTTTATAACCTTTAAAACTTTTTCTTAGAACACTTTTTGCCCATTTAGTTTTCTTTAAAATTTTCAGTTTTTTTTTTTGCTATTCCTTTTCTTTACATTAATAAAATATTAGATTTACTTTTTATTATTTTTGCACTAATACAACTTTTATATGAGGTACCCAGTATTCTACGGAGAAATATTTTAGGGTTAAAGAGATAAAAAAAAGGGTAAAAATTGAATTTAATAAAAAAAAATTTAAAAAGGGAGTAAGTAATAATGGAAAAAACATAATAAGAGAAAAGAGAAAAAGTTGTAAAAGGGGCAAAAAGAAAATCTAATAAAAATAAAAAGGGTATAAATGTTAAAAGGGGTAAGGAGTAACACAGAAAAGTCTATTCTATAACGCGCAGTATAAATATAATGTAATATATAATATACATAGTAGTATTAACTAACAATCATTGTATTATTTGCTATATGTAACGCTGTTGTCTGAATTCTACAGTCGTTCAAGCTTTCGTGCTGCAACCGGCTATTTTCATTGCCTGAGATCCTCCGAATTAAACGGAATGTAGGCTACAGTTTATGTGCTAAACCCTAAAAGTAAAATTGGCCCTTTCATGAATTGGGCAAATTTCTGCTCATTCCCTGAACTGGCTTCTGCGTGTGTCCATTTCCTTGACTGAGCTAAATCTCATCATGCATTTGTAATAAAAATGAATTATTGAGACAGTAGAAAAATTGGTTAAAATAGCAGTCTGACTCTTTAGCTCAGTCAGTAGCTTGTCTTTACACAAATATGAGGGAACTGAGTTAGATTCCTGGCATGGTCAATATATCTATCATTAGTGCAGAGCTTCCCCTTTCACTGTGATGAGTTAACGGCTGGAGGCTGGATATTTTTAAGCATCACGTCTTACTACCCTTTCAGGTTATATATTTATGTAATTACTATGCTAATTGTTTTAAGGATGAGGTAAGCTATATTTATTGGAAGTTTACTCGCATTTACGTGGAGGCAGAGTGGAAAACCATTTTGAAAAAAACAAGATTAGAAACTCAATCTCCCTCCCCGTAATTGACAGTCTAATCTACTGCAAGAGTAGTGCCTTAGACCATGTGGCCAGAGAAGCGGGTGGCTGGATAATATGTCTGTTCTTGATTTATGTTAGTTTAAAGTCGTGTGTTGATATAATCAGTTGGTTCAGAAAATGTGTGTTAAATACCTCAAATAAATGAAAATGAAAAATTGGCCCCAGCAACCTAAAATTAAAAAAAATCGCGTCTAGTCTATGGGCTATGAATTCGATTGATAATCCTAAAAGCAGTCTAATCGTATAACCTGTCCTAATTATGTTATAGCTATATTTTTTAATTAAAGGTTTTAGTTTTTCTTATAGAAACAGTGTGTCTAATGTATTTATGGTTGTTCCTAAATCAAATGGGTTGAAAATCACAGTTTTTATTACGTAAGTAAATATTCTTTAGCCAGCATCCGTCATGTGCTATAATGTATTGCCAATATCAATTGGTAATTCGCTGTCCTAATCAAAACAATCACGATAAAGAATATTCATCAACACAATTATAAAACAAAGGACAGAGTCTATAAACTTAGAACAGTACATAATAAAATTTACTCCAATAAAATTAAGTTAATGTTAATAGTCATGATGATTGCTGAATCGAGCGCTTATTATTATTTTAAGAATACATAAAAAAATTGAAAATATTCAACGATGATCTTAAGGTATTTAGAGCCATTGCTATAATATACTATCATTGGATAACCTTAAATTATAAAGTCCTTTCTTAGTGCTCATTTGAGGCCGGGCTTATGTCCAGATTTAAACGTCAGCCGATTATCTTTTTTACCAATACTGCTTGCTGAGAGCTGGCGAGGAATAGTCAACTAAATACAGTAGCCTCACGAGTAATAGAGCCTCACTTATCGGAGGCTCCGTGTTAACCGAGGCACTCATTCTGTCAAAGTGTTCAATTTTAACACAATATTTATACAATAGGTAAAATATACAATTGTTAATGTAATGTGTTTTAATAAATTAATAATTTGAAACTTACAAACAATCTACACAAATGGAGTACTTTTTATTGATTTATAACCTCTAAATTCTACCTCTCCATATCACCCGAGTTTTTCGTATTCGTGGTAGGATTAGTACCAATTATCTCGGTTAATTGTGAGTCTACTGTATTGTGAACTTGAGAAGATTTCAAGTGAGCTTCTCCCAGTAATAGAATTTGCATAGAGTGATTTGTTTTATTTATTATTTAGGATAACAATCTGAAAGGCCTTTTTACCATGGTAGGATTTGAAAGGAATAAAGGCTTCTTAAGCGGCTGTTTGTAAGAAAATTTGGGTATAGTTGTCATGTCATGTGATAGGAGCCAGGGTATTCTACCGAAAGAAACTAAAGAAAGCAATTACTACGGTCTATTCACCGTAGGAGTGGTGGTAGCTGACAGCTAATCTAAGATTTTTATTCAAAACGTTGGTTGAAGGTTACTAATAGTCTATGTAGAAATAATTATTATTTCCTTGGTAATAGTCTACTATATTATTAATCAGATGTATTATCAAACGATTCTAATAATACTTCCCTAAAGATGACTGTATATTTGTCTTCTTTTTTTGTTGTTAGTAATTAAAAGGAAGTAAATATCTATAAAAATATTATGATTTTTTTTCATGGTTGTGGCAACAATGTGTACAAAATAAGGCATCCTTTAAGAAACTCTCATTTGTAAATAATATCTCATGTGAAACACAGACACCTCTTTCACAAAAAAGAAACATCCAAACGTTTTTTTTCATTATTTGTATATCAATAATATAAAAATGCTTAAAATAAAAAATTACAATTAAAAACACTATTTGTTATGACATTTTTGACTGACAACTCAAAATATGTTCATGCATATCCTATGGTTTGGCAAGTGGATAGTTGATAGAAAACTTTGTAACTTTTCCTAACTGTCAGTTCCCAACACTCCTATGCTGGATGGACTGAAGTTTAGGGCTAGTCAGCTATGATCCATGGTTAACCATACCTCTCAATTATCATTTATCAGTCATCTTGACCCGTACTTCATCTCGCCTCGGTTTCCCCTACGTGTGTGCCCCGTTATAATATGATTTATACATATAAGAATAAAATAAATTCATAGATCATGTTTTGGTGGTAGTTAACTTCTTATTAGAGAAGGAACGATACTAATTTTTCAATTCCAATTCTCGATTTTGATTCTTAAATTTTTACCTCAATTTTTCGATACTCGATTCTTACTAGAATAGGCCTGAAATGAAGTGGGAACGGCCATATTGGTATATGTTAATAGAAACCAATTTGGCTGCCGTGATAGGTAAACCATTTATACCAATTGGATTTTATTCTGGAAATTTCGGTAAATGTTTATTAAATATTAATTGGACTTTTAATACATTTTTGCATTTTTCAAATTACAGCCATGTTTTTAATTTTGGCTTTCAAATTTTGAAATAAACTTTACCTATAATATTATTATTTAATTTGTGACAGTAAATTTGCAAAGCAATCGTAATATATTTCTTAACACAGGGTCGGTATCTATTGATATGGAGGTCTATTTGTGTTTTTTCTTAAATACATTTTGCTACCACGGTAAATATGTTTCCATATTGAAGCAAAACATCCAATTTTAGGTTTTCAAATCCAATCAATGCTTTTTTAAGTTTTACTATACAAATAGATGGAATAGTTAACGAAAAAATGCGTTACAAACATCCTTTAATATCCGATATTCATTAATCTCTTAATAAAGCATTCACGATCATTTACACGTATCTTAAGCAATTGAGGCATCAAGAATTGAGGTGTTTTCTCGATTCTCTCGATACCCTTAAGAATCGATAGGTATCGCGGAATCGAGGAATAGAATTTTCCATCTCTACTTTTGATACAAGACAAGACTGTATAATAAAAATACACATTCCGGAGAAGAAACTACAATTTTTCTTATTTTCTGGTGTCAGCACATTTTACAGGGAAGTTATTATTTTAAAAGTCTAACCAGAATAGCCAGCAGACCTTCTTGTGAAGGTACAGTCCGATTTAGATAGGAAGTAAATTTTTGTAAAGTTGTAAAAGTTACTTAAACCTCTTTGATATATGTTTATACGGAAAAACATATGATATCTATTCGTAGCTTTTTCACAGTTTATCAGTAACTATAAAATAATCCAGTAAAATGTTATAAATACTGTTAGCAAAAAATTTGTATTGTCTTAAAGTTTCTTTCTAACAGAATCTTACGATATATTTCTGTACCCGTAAAGTGGATGGAAGGGGACGCGAGAAAAGGCCAGTGTTTTTGCAGTTTTTATGGCAAAATGGTTTTTGGATAAATTAAATAATATATTGCTCTGGTACAAACATATAGTTTAATTTTCTTCACATGGTGATATAAACAGTTCCTCAATATCCATCATGAGCATAGCAGCATTAAATGAGAAACTTTAAATGAAAAGAGAAAGTTGTCATTAAATTCCCTAACACCCTTGACAGATATTCAAGATATTTTGAGGTCACCATGTGAAAAAAATTAAATTCTATGTCTGTACTGGAGCAATATTTGATTTATTTAGTCCAAAAAATGTTTTGACAAAAAATCTTCAAAAAAACTGGCCTTTTATCACATCACCTTCCCCCCGACCTTAATATTTACTCACGCGAATCCTGTAAAGAATAAACAAACAAAAAGCGCTTCAAAATCTTTAATTATACGACTTTGTGGATTGAAATAATCGCGTCATGCACAAAATTGAATGTTAAATTCAATTTTACATAACTAATTCTGAAATTAAAGCTCTTTTAAAAAAATTAACGCTCAACACATGGGCTATTAACGTCTTTACCTAATTAGTAGAGTCAAGGAGGTTGGGATTTATGTGGTGTAGTCGAACTATTGTGAAAACTAGCTTGATAACTCACATCTGGAAAAAAATTGCCAGTGCCCCGGTTTGGATTCAAGCCCCTAGCTATCAGTAAACGTCTAATTATAGATCTGGAGCTTTATTTTGCATAAACTGTAGGGGGCAAAATAGTTTTAGATTAGTTTGTGATTGAGTGGAATTTAAAACTGAGAGCCGAAATAATAAAACCGGAACCTGTACAATTTCAGAACTGACCCAACCCCAATTTTAATGTGTCAAAATATCACAAATAGTGACTTTTGGTTTTTTGGATAATTTACCGTGAGCTTTCGAAATATTCTAATTATATAAGCACCTGACTTATAAATTAGCTTAATGATCAAACAACAGTCACAACTCCCTGTCTCCCGACCGTTTATTCATTATTGTAAAAGGAGAAGCCCCAATTTCCCCTATACTAAGAGGAATGTCAAACATTTTGTGAGATAGAATGATACGATATATATATATATATAAATTAATGGGTCAGGTTAACCCGGGATTGATCCTTGTTCGGGATATATTTTAAGGTTATTTTATGATTAGAGTAATATACTTTATAAATGAGGGTTAAAACCCTTATGTTGAATCTCCTTTAAAACTATTCAATAAATCTATAAACGTACTAAGTTTATTAGAAATAATTGTATTCTTTCAAGATAGCTTTTTGTGTGCTTTATTTAAGAAAAGCCCTCGCTTAAATCGTTATATTGTTTATTAATTTCTATTTTTAGTTGGAGTTTTAATAATTAAAAAAAGTTGTTTTCCATGTTTGTATTTTAGGGAGAGAATTTTAGATATAAATTATAACTTTGTTGCCCAAATTCTGTAAATCAATTACATTAAATGAAAATTACTAATACCTAAGGATTTGAATTGGAACTTTTTTATACAAAATGTTTTAGGTGAAATCACTTTATTTTTCTATGTGGATGCTTAAATATTCTCAAGGTAGCATTTTCATCAATTCTAAATATTAATTAAATCGATAATTCATTTTTTTATTTTATTATTTTATTATTTTATAATTTTATTAAATAGAAAAATTACCCTATTCATTTGAAGAAATATATAACATATTAATGCCTCTTCTGTGATTTTTGGGAAACTATTTGATTTATGAAATATATACCCTACATTTAATGAATTAGGCTACTAAATATGAATATTGTTATAAAGCTTAACCCTGGGTCTATATAGATAAGTATCACTAAATCTAATTAACAATACAAAAATTATAGGATCACATTATTGATAAATACTAAATTTGAGTACATTAGAAATATTGTTTAATTTCCACAGGAATGGAGGTTATGTACACTCCGTTTACCCTGGAAAGGTATCAAGCTTACTTGGCAGGTTTTCACACTGGATTAGTTTACAAGATAAAGTTATAATATAATCCATCAAACAAAAACTGCTACATATCAGTGTAAATTGAATGTACAGTAGCCCCATAGCTTCTTTGGTGCTGACTAACAGTTCACAGCTGACTTCTGACAGTCAACATTTAGGTATATACCTAAATGTTGACTGTCAGAAGTGACAGCTGCTAAACACATGTTTTTGCAGATCATATGGTTCGGCGTAGGGATACATAATTTGGTCCGGTAACTTTTTAAAGCCGTCAGCTGTCAGCTGTGAGCTGTCACTTAGCACCAAAGAAGCCATGGGGCTGTACATATGATTCGAAAAATACCCACCTTTTTAAAAACTATAATAACAAAAAAAATACATTATTTTTAAAAAACTATCAGGTTAGTTATATTTTTCCACTATCATAAGTATGTATATTTTATAGTTCTTGTATGCGAGAAAGTACAACATTTGGTATAGTAATGAGTCTAAAGGTATTTGGAGCGTTAACCAATATAATGGCGATAATAACGATTACAAATCAAGATACCAATTTGAATTTACAAGATTAGTTTTAAATTATGCAAAATTGGAAATAAGCTATTACGCATGTGTTAGTTAGCAGCAAGGTAGTTATAATGTGTAATTAAACTAAAAATATAGCAAGTAAAGTGTTTTCAAAACGTCACTATTATGAATCTATTATGTTACTTAGAATATTTTAAAATAATTTTAAAGCCCAAGCATTTAATTATATTTGATAAGGTGGGGTCAAAGGTAAATTATGAAATATATTTTATTGAGTGGATTATCAACCTTTCGTAGAATATGAATATATTTTGGTGCAAAAAAACTGTTTTTGGCATATCACAAAGTTTTGGCAGTTTTGGAATTTTTTATACGAGGAAAGAATAATTCGGAATGCTAATAATTCAGGGATAAAGGTGAAGTGTTGCTCCAAGAAGGTTGTATAATAGAAAAATAGGCACAAGCCAGGACACAAGTCGGCAACATCAAAGGGTTTTTTTACACGGGAGGGGCGGGTCTCAGTGCTCCGTGCAAAAACACCCAACACGACCCCATTATAAAACTATTACTGCAGTATTTTATTTATTTTTTATTTTATTTCATGAAGCTCTTCTTTTATTATATCACAATATTCCTTTGCTGTTTATCTTGTTTTGTCTATTTTTTTAATTAGATTTTTTTTGCGCCTTCACTTAAAATGTTTAAAAGAATTATAATTGATGTAAGTATCGTTTTGTTTTGGAAGAATCACGAAGCTATGCGGTGTGTAAAATAGAAATCAACCAGCAATATGACGAAGTATAAGTGAAACTAGTTTTACCACATGGTACTTTGGATTGTAACGTAGGTATATATATAAATTCTTATATAAAAGTATAAATATAAAAAACATCTGACTGACGGGTTTTATGATAGTTCTAAATTGATTAAATATATTTCAAAATAAATACATAACTCACATAGAGATAGATTTAAATGACAGAATAAAGTATATATTGTTTTATTACATAATTATAGTGTTTTAATTAATTTCTTTTGTTGATAGTTGGAGGTTCTCAAGAGTGCGATTAAATTAGACTTACATTAATGACGTGTAAAATAGAGTAAACATACAACTGTTAAGGTCAACCATCTAAGTTACTAGCAGAGAGAAAAAAAATGTAATATATATATATATATATATATTATATAGATTATATAGATTATATATATTATATATTAAATACATTATATATATATTAAAACTATCCTGAATCCGGAAAATTTCTATCCTTAATTTAAATATTAAGTTCTCACAAATAAAAAATTATATATAATCCAAAATTAAATAGAAGCCATATATATTATTTTCTCTAATAATTTACCTGATTATAAATATATTAACCAGTTTTAAAACTCAATTTATTTAATTCTGATAAACTTTAGAACTTTGGGCTTTGTTCATTTTAAAACTTCCAATCTTAGGATTGAGGGAAAAAATCCGTCCATTTGACGTTTTCGGGCTTTACGTCCAACATAATATCTGGACAATGCATCTTACTTTCCTTTTGCCTTATACACACATGTATGAATTACAATAATGTCTTATGGGTGAGGAAGGTTGAATTTCGAATGTGTACACCCGAAGATACTCGTATATAGAGGGTAAGTGGGAAAATATTTAAGAAGAACTACCTTCAGTACACCCTACCAGGATTTAAACCTCAATCTCCCAGTTTACTGCAATATTGACAACTTACCATTAAGCCACCAAAGCAGTTGTAACAATAATGTTAAGATGTTTATGACAAGCTATTTTTGAGCTAAGCCTAGTTCTCTTAACTATACCAGTTATTGTTTGAAAACCGTTAGGACTACAGTATCGCGTGAGCATTGGTCATTAATTTGACAATACCTTTAAAATATTAACTTTTTTGCGTTCAACACTAACCACATTTTACTTTTATTATTAGTATAATTATATAGGTATTTATAATATCTATCAAAATCTAAAGATGCAAATCACATTAATTGATGTACGAAGATATGAAAGTAGTTTTAGTAAATTATATAACTGTCAAATTCGGTTATTTCCACTATAATCCTAATATAGTTGCTCTTTAATTTTTCACAACATTAATCCTTAAGAATAAAAGTCTCTTGTACTCAAGAGTGAGATTATCTTTACGTCCACACCCAGTTTTTAACTGACAAATTAATAGATAAGTAAACTTAAGGATATTTCGCCGGTAAGTTTGCCAAATATTCGCACCATAGAATACCCAAGATAAACTTGGTATAGATTCCAACTCCTTATCTCTGTTATTATTATTTAGCACCACGTCTTACTACCCGTTTGGGTCATACGCACTTACGCTAATGTGTAATGGTAGGGTGATTGTGAGATGAAATGAAGGACCTACAGTTTAACGTGGAATCCGAACCACGGTGGAGGCCTGGCATTCCCCACATTCACAAGATGTCTTGTCAGATGTGGAGGAAGGGTTTGGTAATCAGATAAATCTGTGCCGGGACCGAGGATTGAACCCCAGCCGCCAGCACAGAAGTCTAACACCTTGCCCCTAGACCACCAGGTCACCTACTGGGTTAAAGTTCTTGTTTCAATTCCCAGTATGTCTAAAAACTCAATGTGAAATTAAAGCTTTCCCTTTATTAGTGATGGTTTGACAAGCGAGAGAGTAGGTGCTAGGTGTTAAGACTATTCACGAGTTAAGTTAGTTTTTAGGTCATATTCTGATTAATCAGTTAGGAAAGGGTTATTTAAGTAATACAAATAATGAAAAAAATATCTAAAATAGATCAATTGTGATTGATAACTGATGGTTATCAAACCAGGGTAAGATCGTTTCATCGTTGTGCTTCACACGTTATCAAACCCCTTTGGTTAGAATCCCGTTGGGGTGTAAATGTAGTATTCGTGTGTTACATGTGCAGCTAGTGTTACCACCGATGCGGATAGCTAATAAATAAGTAACATTATGATATGATCAATATGACGTTTTGGCATGTAATAAATAATATTATTAGTAAATATAATTTTAAGTATATTCTCAGTATTAGTAAAAATATCTAAATTTTTTAATTATTTATAGTTAACCTACTTACTCTTATATGCATTGGGAACTCAAAAGTGCATTGCCATATTTACACAAGTATGACACCTATGCCTATCATGAGTTAGTTATATCCAGTGCAGCTCATTACACCCTATCCCTAGCCTGAAACAGTTCTATTCACTTAATCTCTTTACATCATATCTCTTTCAAGTCCATTCTAATTTTATCCTTCCATCTGCGTCTAGGTCTTACCAATGGTCTCCTCCTATTGGGTTTACCGGTCAATACACTGTGCACGGTTATACATTCTCCTATCTTCGTTACATGTCCTGCCTACCGTAATCAGAAATGACAAACTTTTGTCTGATTCTTGATAGGACCTTTTTTTACTGTAAAAGCTCATCATGGCCACGCTCAGCCCTCAAGGTGTATAATCACCTTTATCAGCTGCCCGTGACTGCTTATTCAATATATTCGCAGCTATCCTCATATCTGAAAGTCGTATCCTCTATCGGCAACCTATTCTCAAATACCCATTGTAAACTCAATCTTCAATGCCAATTTCAACAAATTTCCAACTTACTATAAATTTTTCGTAATTAAACTACCTTTAACTTTTTTTAGAAATAATAAAGATAAATAATTATTGATCATGTAAGATAGTCCCCCGACAGCCATATTTAACTAAATGGTTAAAGTAATTTTCAAAAACAAAATTTTACAAAAATCAGTCATCACTATGTAATGATAATGATTTAGATCACTCTAAAATATATAAAAAGTAATGGATGAAAGTAATTTTTCTTTAAAGTAATCTTTATGATTCATCTATGAAGAAACACGCGCTTTTCAGAAATAATGGAAAAAGGATTACACCATTAAAATATATTTTTATACCATTTTTCCTATTAAAAGAACAACTATGCAGTATTTGACAAATACGCCAATTCCCTATACCAATAAGTAGTTAGCTTTCACAAACTTGTCGCCAGGACTCTTTCTATTAGTTAGTTTTTACACTGTTGACAAGGGAAGCAAGAGGCAAGGGGTATGTCATATATAAACTGTTTGTGCGTAAAATTAAGGGCAGCCACAGACAGAGCCAAGCAGCCACACTTACATCCCGCACACACACGTCTCTCTAGCACCCACGCTCACACAAGAAACGCAGTTAGGGACTCACTAGCACTTGCTCTCGCAGTCACAGTCTAACACAGAATACAATAATTTTCATTAATATAACTAGTGTACATTGATATAAAGCATTAATTAGATTATGTCTAAGTAATTAACAGGTATCATTTAACTAAACAGTGTGTGAATAAACAGCCATCAATAGTTCTCTTTCTTACGTTTATTAACTATACCGATTTAATTAGTGCTCGACCATGGAGCAATTAACAGCTGTTTAAACGGTATATATTCCTCTATTCCGTACAGTGATGATAGGCGCTCGACCACGAAGCTAAAGACAACCTAAACCTAATCACAGCATTATTATATCAGGGATTAATCCGCAGTGTTTCAATCGACGCCCAACGCGGGGCGATTAATTCAGTAGTGTTACAATTGGCGTCCAGCCGCGACGTGAATCTTCGAATCCCCGAGACAAGAAAGAGATCCACCGACTGAAAGACACACGGCACACTACAAGGCACATCAACGACGTACATCCATCCGAGAACCGAGGTGAAACAGACGTTCCACGCACGGCACACACTATAAGGCACACCAACGAAGTACATCCATCCGAGAACAGAGGTGAAACAAACGTTCCACGCATGGCACACTACAAGGCACACCAACGACGTACATCCATCTGAGAACCGAGGTGAAAAAAGCGTTCCACCCACGGCACACTACAAGGCACACCAACGACGAACATCGTACTGAAGCGGAATAAGCTGACCGGAGACATCAAATTAGTCAGATAAGCCTTAGATAAATTTATATTATTTTTAATTTAATTATTAATATTTAAATAACTTTGTTATAATATTTTATAATCATTAGTTTTAGTAAATGTTGGGAGGGAAAATGGGGGATTCAAACCTTGATGATAATATTGACGCTAGTAGCTGCTCTGATGAGATAGAATATGAAAATAAACCTAGACATCAGTTAGTTCTAGATCAACCAAATGAGGAAATAAGAGAAAGCGAGCAGGACAATGAAGAGTCAATTGCAGAGAGAGAGAGAAGATAGGCCAGAAAAAGAAACACAAAGAAATGTTATAGTAGATGAGGAAGGGCAAGAAAAGAATAGGGAACAAACAATTGTGCATAGTAGATGAGGAAGGGCAAGAAAAGAATAGGGAACAAACAATTGTGCAACCCATAGGAGATTAAAATCAAATTATGAAAATGTTACAGCAAATGGTGGCGAATAGTGAAGAAACTAAAGAGGAAGTAAAAAAAAGTTATCAGGAAACTAATCAGAAAACTGATACAAATAGACAAGTAATTAATCAAATAATATATGCAAATAGCCAAGCAATTACTCAGAAAATTGATGCAAATCAAACTAAACTTGAACAAATCAATAAAGAACTAAGTTCTAAAATAGAGTTAAGTAAGAAGGTTTGTGAGCAGAGATTTGGTTATTTAGAGCCAAAAATTGACCATTTAGAGATGGTTCATCAAAACTTAGCAGTACAGTTAAATGAGGTAGATAAAAAAGTAATGGAAGGTGAAAAAGTAAAACAGGCTTTGGTAGAAAAACAAGAAAATTTAAGGAAGGGACAATTCAAATTAATGGAACAGATTTCGGCTAGTAAAAATAAAATAGAAACAGTAGAACAATAATCAATTAAAGGGTTAAAGGAACAGGTAGAACATACACAAACTAATGTTAAGGTAGTACAACACAACCCTGAAAAAGAAATAAATGAGGTAAAATCAGTACTTGGTTCTCAGCAAGACACGAATAAAATTTTAATCAAAGAGCAGATAGATAAGATTGTTACTAAGGTGGTAGAGACATTAGATAAAAAAATAACCAATTTTGTGGTTGAAAACCAAATTAATCTTAGAGAAGTTGGTAATTTACACGATACTACCAACCTATTTGCTAAAGGGCTAAGAGAAACGTCATTAGCACTTATTCCAAAATTTAAAGGAAAGAGAGGAAATATTTCAGCAGTACAGTACATAAACAAACTAGAAAGAGTATTTAAAGGAGAAAATATTAATGAAAAAGTCAAAATAGAGATATTTTTATCAGGTCTGGAAAATGAGGCAAAATCTTTGGCAGATAATATAGAGAGTGAATGGGAAACAGATGAACAGGCCAGGGAAATATTTTTGGAAAAATATTGGTCTCAAAACATGCAGGATGATTGCTACAATTAATTTTCAATGGAAAATATAGCGACAAGGATGGTACTATTAGTGAATATTTTAATAAATTTGTGACACAGGCGAAATATTTACGATACCCAATAATAGAAGATAGATTGATAGGTCTTCTAATGAATCATTTTCCACCCTGCAGTACAAGACGTTCTAACCAGCATAAATAAACAGAACATCAAAGAAGTAGAGAGAGTATTAATGGCATTTGACGATAGATATCAAAGAAACAAAGAAATCAATGTTCAATCAAACAAGTATAATATTGATAGGCATAGGTAATCGTCTAACCTTCAAATCAGAGAAATTAATAATAGGCAAAATAGATATCCAAATAATTATCAAACACCAAAACTAAATAGAAGATATCCCCATCCTAGTATATAGTATCAACAGGATAGGAACCAAGACACTTTGGTGGCAAGTAAATTCAAGTGATAGACAAATTAATAGCAATAATAATGCAGGTCACCCCGGATTAACAATTTAACAACTATTACCTTGTATAATTGTTATACTCCAAATTAGCAAAACCTCCTGACTAATTCTTGCTATTTTCTCACACTCTTCCCTACCACAAGTGTCTTGAAATAATCCTGCCAGCCGTAAACATACATTTGGTAATATCTTTCAACAATACAGATAAAATCAATGTTAGTTGGTCGTATCGCATGGTGCACTGTATTTTCAGACAACGCCACACATATTGACCGAATCAGCGATAGCTAAATGCTTACTGTACGTCAAAAATGTAAGAGTGAACTAATCTATTCAATCACGATGTTGAGCGTGGCACAAGCGGCAGACAACGACGTATAGCTCTCCTCCCATTCTGAAATATATTACTTGTAATAATTGTTCAAGCGGATGCGTCATGTAGCATGCTTCATGTGTTAAGTGTCTGTTTCATCCGGAGTGTGAGCTGACATAAAACTTTGATATCCCAAACAGATATTAAGACGTTGATATCCCTAAAAGGCAGTAAGATATGTATATCTCTAACAGTCAGTAAGATATGGATAAACCAACAGGCAGTAAAATGCAGATAGTCAAAACAAGCGGTAAGATGAAGATATCCCTAACAGGCAGTAAGATGTGAATATCCCAAAAGACAGTAAAATACAGATAGAATAGGCAGTAAGATGTGGCAATAAAAACAGGTAGTAATACGTGAATATCATGAACAAACAGTAATCGAGAACACATTAAATAAAAAATAAAATAAAAATTAACATGAAGACAGAATGGTCAACTTATATGTGGAAAAGTTCTTCCTTAGTAAAACGGTCAAGGTTTTAGTTCTGACCGCCATAGCAATAGTCGGCCATACTGCAATGAATGGCTCTGTGCGGGAACTATGATATTATCGAGAAAAGTTTTAGCTCTCTCAGTTAGCTGTTTCCTAATATCCTATATCCCCAGTTATTAATTGAAAGGGAAAGTATGTACTGGATACAACTCCATATGTAAACACTGCAGTATGGTGAGTCTAGAGAGGGTGAGAGTATGTGACATGCAAATACATTTTCCACCGGTCTCTGTTTACAGCATGTTAAAGGAACATTAACCTTTGATAAAATCATGAAATTTCTTCTTAAGATGATAGTGTAGCAATTATTGCTCCAAGTAAACAGAATGGGGACAGTCAAGCCTAAAATCACTTAACCAATATCACCGACCTGGCTAAGCACCTCGAACAACAAACATCTGACCACATAAACCACACGTGAGAAACTGCCAACACTGAGCCTAGTGCCGCATCTCGCCGCTAGAGACCACTACCACCACTACCATGCTCAATCCGCCCAACTTCAAAGAAAAGACGAGAAGAAGATGGTAACTGCCAGACTTTGCCGCAATAATATAGAATTTTCTTCTGCCGCGCGCGCGCTCCCTTCCCCTGTGCCTCTCCTGTTCGACGAGTGTGCGCCATATAAAAGACCATCCGTCGAGGAAGACGTCACTCTTGGACGTGGCTGGGACCATGTAGGACTAAGCATGGGCGTAACGGACCTATTAAGATAATGTAAGGATAAATTCATTTTCGTCTTAAATGTAAATTATTGTAACTATTCAAAATTCTTATTTGGTCCTTTTCTATCAAATTTAATTATAAGTTACTTGCATAAACCTTCGTCTTTGATTTACTTTAAAATGAGAGTATTGTTAAGTCATAAATTTTCTGTGTTATTGATATTAGGCATTATGCGCGAACTTTATATTTAACAAATTAACTTTTTGTTTCTCTGTAGTATTTTGGTTAGATGAGTATAGTAAATAGTTAAAAAAGGAGATTGTTGTTAGATCAGAACTTTTCGATGTTATCCATAATGCTTGAAAGTCATACATTTCAATATTAACTTTATTTCGTCTCAATTGCAAATGGTGTTGCATTTAGCATTTGGCAAACATTAAGGTGGGAAAGTGTTAGAAATATGTTGCCGAGATTTTCAGTATTAGTAGAATGGAGTATTGCACTGGAGTATTGTATATATATATTTTTTACTAGTTTCTCGATTGTAACTTTTATATTAGCGTTGTTAATATCTTTTGTGTCAAAAAAGTAACGAAATTTAAAAGAGGAGTAAAGTTAGGAAATATCCTCGATATTTATAATTGTACTATTAACCTTGTGTATGATATATGCCTAGGTTATTTTGAGTTCTGCAATTAGGTTATTAGTTTACATGTTAAATGGTAGTGACAATAGGTATATTTGATGGAAATAAAATTTTTATTAACATGTTGCCTTTTTGCAACAGGTACAAAAATGTGTTTGTTAGGAGAGATCATCTACTGTATTAAGTATGATCATATTCAAGTCTATTAATGTTATGCATTAATATTTATATTTACGTAATATTT